>OX419696.1:0-5000 GCA_948474745.1 Oligia latruncula | reverse complement strand
TTTCCTATTTTAACATTTTTATGGGTCTTTTACATGTTCCATATCCTTACATTTAACAACATTTATATTTTCTTTATCATTATTACTTTAACATAGTCCATCTTAAACTCTAAATTGCTTGTTACTCTAGATGCATATCAATCCTGCCGAAATGGTGTACCCATACCAGCAAAATTGATATGCATCTTAGTCTGAATATACATGTTTATTGGTTTATTCTAGTTACTTACTACAGTTTCAAACATTTTCAACGACTTGAGTAATTATGCTACTGTTATATATTATAATGCAAATATGAATCCTAAGCATATTCGTTTACTTATTCCTAGTAATAGTCTTGCTAGCTATTTTTATACAGAAACCAACAAACTTGTTTCTGGTATCCTTGTTTGCAATTAGTGCACTCAAATTTGCCGTCGTTACCTCAACTCCTAATTCCTGCTCAATCTCATACCTCTCCCGACAGTAAGCGGGGCAGTCCGTCAGTACATGTACTACAGTTTCCTGTTTGTCAGAGTCACATATGCACGATGAGCTCTCCTTGCACTTAAACCTGTTTAGGTATTCGGAGAACCCACCGTGCCCTGTCAATAATTGGGTAAGTACTCCTGTAGGTTTCAGTGCTTTAACTATACTAAATGCTTGTATGGCATCGGGGAAAAATATTTTTGTCACGCCGGCTGTTTCTTCGGATCTGTATCTCCGATTCCATTCGTCAATCGTGTCTGCACGAATCTGCCGCTTGACGAATGAAATCGGGCATTGGTCATAATCTGGCTTTGTTTTTGTCGTAAGGGCGGCGTCCTTAGCCAGCTGGTCTGCTCTCTCATTGCCCTCCAGTCCTGCGTGGGCTTTGATCCAAAAGAGTTCAACTTTTTTGGATCGATCCTTGCACTGTCGCAGGTTTTCGCGAATTTCGACTGCGAGGGGATGGAGAGAGCGGTGGTTGGTGACCGCTTCCAGCGACGACCTGGAGTCGCTATATATGCCGAAACTGTGTTTTGGACTACGCAAAATTTCCCTTGTGGCCTGGTTAGGTTAGGTTAGGTTAGGTTAGGTTAGGTTAGGTTTTTTTTTTTTTTTTTTTTTTTTTTTTTTTTTTTTTTTTTTTTTTTTTTTGTTTTGGCAGGAGTGGGAAATCCTCATGGACACCCAGACTGTCCCACTGGTGATGCAGTCTGGGTAGTGCCGGACTCTTACCGGCTAAAACCACACTCCTGCCCATGCTCAGTGACCCTCTGACATGATCAGAGCCATTTTGGACTTGATTTTCCTATTGACATTCTTCTTTTTTTTTTTTTTTTTTTTTTTTTCTATTTTTTCAATACCCTCGATACAGAACTCGACAGACCGAGTAAAACCATAATTCTATAATATAATAATGTCAAAATATATACGTTTCTCTTTTCGCTTAATTTATTTCCTTAGCTAGTTTTTTGTATCTTTTTTTTTTTTTTTTTCTGTCTTGTTCCAGAATTTTTTATTTTTCTTTTCTTATTATATTAGGTACTTAAACTATATATACAATTATATATGTAAGTATCCTATTTTCCTTAAGCTATCTTATTTCTATTATTTACTATTAATGTTATTCTTTCACAATATTCTAAAAATTTATTTCTATCCCTACCACTTATTAAACTAGGTAAACTATTTACATTTAATTTCTGTTCCAGATTTTGTTCGAACTCGTACCGGGCTTTCCCTGTGATCGGGCACTCCAACAGCACATGCAGGACCGTTTCGTCTTTGCCCGGCTCACAGGCGCACGATGCGTTCTCCTTACACTTGAAGCGTTTCAAGTATGCAGAGAACCCACCGTGCCCTGTGAGAATTTGTGTGGTGAGGCTAGTGGGGTTTATTTTGCGCACCACTTTGTACGCCGCGACTGCGTCAGGGAAGAAAATTTTTGTGCCGGAGGCTGTTGCCCCGGACTTATATCTCCTGTTCCACTCGTCAAGCGACCCCATACGGATCTGCCGCTTGACGAATGAAACAGGGCAGAGGTCGTAGTCCGGCTTCTTCTTCAACCCCAGGGCAGCTTCCTTTGCGAGTTGGTCGGCTCGCTCGTTTCCCTCCAATCCTGCGTGAGCCTTGATCCAGAACAAGGACACCCTCTTGTTCTGTTGCTCGCAAAGGCGAAGGGTGTCCCTTGTTTTCACTGCCAGGGGATGGGGGGAACTCGCACTGACCACCGACTGGAGGGCCGCCATGGAGTCGCTGAAGATGCCGAACGTATCTTCCTTTCGATTGAGCGCTTCGCCAGCCGCTCTTTGCAGGGCCAAAAGCTCCGCCTGATAGACGGTGCAGAAAGACGGCAGGGCAAGTTTGAGGGCCTTTACTTCGGTGGCGCTGTTCCACAGAGACAGCGCCGCCCCGACTCTGCCCTCAATCTTGCTGCCGTCTGTGTAGATACGCACAGCGAAATCGCTGTGGTTCCGGTATTGTTCCTCGTCTATCAGGCTGCCGAACTGCAGTGTGGTCTGCTCCGCGGGGTGCGGGGATTCCAAAGCTGGAGCCATCCGCTCAATCTCCCTGTCTCCTAGCACTGACTGGGACACTCCCCTCCTGGCCTCGTACAGCGCTGCCGCCTCGCGAATGCGCAGGTCGATTGGGAGTATCCCGGCCAGCACCAGCGCCGAGTTTAGGGAGACTGTGCGGTAGGCTCTACACAACTTTTGTGCGAACCCTCTTTGGACCACATTTAGCTGCTTAATGACTCCTAGCTTATTTGCGGCTGGAGCCCACGCACTCGCGGCGTACAAAAGCGTTGGCTCAACCGCTGCGTTATAAATGACCCGGATAACTTCCGGGCTTAAACCCCAGCTCACCCGGGCAGCTCTAGCCAGCTGTTTATAGATTGCTATCGCCTTTTTACAGGCGATAGTTATGTGCTTGTTGAAAGTCAACTTGCAGTCTATAGTAACGCCCAGGATCTTTATATCTTGGGACATGCCGATGTCGATCCCCCCCATGGTCAAGCGCGGTGTGTCGTACTTCAGCCTCCGCGTTAGTACCATCGCACAGGTCTTGTGCGGCGCGAATTTGAGCTTATTTCTGACACCCCACGCTCGAACATGTTCGAGAGCGGCACCGGCCTGTCTCTCGATTTCCAGTGCCGATTCGCCGACGAACACCATAACGACGTCGTCGGCGAATGCCTGGCAGTAGTGGCCTCTATCCTCCAGCTGCTTTAAAAGTGGGTCCAGCAGCAGGTTCCAGAAGATAGGACCACCTATCGAACCCTGGACGCACCCTTTGCTCGTCGTCTTCCGGGTCTCTTCCCCCGCGTATCTTACGCTGACCTCCCTGTCACTGAGATAACTGTCGACTACCCGTCTCAAGTTAACAGGACACTTTTCCTCAGCCAATCGTACTTTAATGGCGGGCCACCACGCACTGTCGAAGGCTCCCTCTATATCCAGCGACACGAGGGTCACGATCTTTTTACGTGCCAGCTCCGTGCGGATGTACTGCACGAGAGTATAGAGGGAGTCTTCGGTGCTCTTCTGGGGCATAAAGCCGTATTGGCGAGTACTAAACCTGGGAAGCAAGTAAAACTTGAGACGGGCAACCAGCATCCTCTCGTACACCTTCCCTAGTACAGGCAATAGCCCAATCGGCCTGTAGGATTTCGGGACGGTGTACGAGTCTTTGCCTGGCTTCCTGAGCACAACCACCGTTGCTTCCTTCCAGGACTTCGGGAAGTGGTGGTGTGCCAGGCATTTGTTAAGCAGTGACAGGAAGAAATCCGGGTTGCAGGAAATGGCCTGAGAGCAGATGTCGGCGGTGAGGCCGTCGGCTCCCGGGGCCTTTCTTGGGTTGAACGACCCAATGGACCTGTCCAACTCACTCTGGGTAAACGGTGGGTCATGCTGTTCATCATGGCTCCACTCGTTTACCCTTTCTGCCAGTAGCCGGGTTTGGCGGTGGTCCAAAGTGTCGTCCTCCTCACGGTCCTCAGGGTAGAACGTGTCGGCCAACAACCTCACCGAACCCTTCGCATCCAGCATTTCATCTCCCGACCACAGCGGCGGATCCTCTTCTCTTTTCGAGACCCTTCCCATGACTCTGTATATCCCTTCCCAGACGCCCTCCTTGTCCTGCTTCCCGCAAAACCGTCTCCAACTCTCCTCGATCGCTTTTCTTACGGCCTTCTCATATCTTTCCTTTTCTTCCAGGTACAGCCTGACCACCATCTCTCTTCGGACCGGCGCTGCGTTCCTGACTCTGCGTTTCCTGGTGGCGACCAACGCCTTCATCCCCGCGAGCTCCTCGGACCACCACGGCAAGGTAAGTGTTTCGTGTTTCTTTTTTGTTTTTAAGGTGTGTGTACATGTGTCAGTTACGGCTTGTGTGTATGTGTTTATTGTGTGTTCTAGTTGTACTATAGTGTTTATGTTTGTGACTTCCGTAACTGTTAGGTTTTTCTCCAGCATAATTTGAGACAGTTTCTCATGAAACTGTCTCCAATTCGCGTCCTTTGTGTTGTATTTTCGTGTTGTTCGTTCAATTTTATGTCCTGTTGATTTCTTGAGGTGTATGCCGAAAAAAATGCCGTTGTGGTCAGAGCTCGTGAGTCCCTCCACGATTCGCCAGCCGTCCACCAGGTCCAGCATGTCCGCCGAACAGGCCGTTACATCCACGTGGCTGCTGTATCTGATACCTCCTCTAATGGTGTCAAAAGTTGGGAGGTCGCCCATATTTAAAATCTGCAACCCCATTTCCCATACCATTCCGCACACTTGCTCCCCTCTCGAGTCCTCGTTGCCGCTACCCCACCAAGTACTTTTCGCGTTTGCGTCCCCTCCGATGACCAACCTGCTAGGGCCCACCACTTGCTCCACTCGTTTCAGCTGCTCCAGGTATGGCCCTATGGGCTTGTCGGGCTCGAAGTAGAAGGACACCAGCGTGATCGTCCAGGCTCTGGTTCGGACTCCCACCACAACGATGTTGTTTGTGGTGAGTTGCGGGTACTGTATTACGTCCAGGCTTTGGTC
>OX419695.1:19058472-19611206 GCA_948474745.1 Oligia latruncula | reverse complement strand
AGGCTATCAACAAAAACCCGCTCGTGGTCGTCAGAGATGTAATGAACTACATCACTGACGACGACTTGGTGACGGCAATAGGATCCCAGAACGGACACCTCCTGGAGGGCGCCGAAATCAGCGAGGGTGACATCCGGGTCATGTACAGGCGAAGGGCGAGAAACCCGCTGACGAGTCACGTGGTGCTGCGCGTAAAGCCAGTGATCTGGCAGCGACTGACCTCGGCGGGCCGAATCCACGTGGACCTGCAGAGGGTGGTTGTAAGAGACCAGAGCCCGCTTATCCAATGCACAAAGTGCCTCGGATACGGGCACAGCAGAAAGTACTGCACAGAACCGGCAGTCCTCTGCAGCCACTGTGGTGAACCGCACACGAGAGCAGAGTGTCCTGGGTTCACCCTCAATGAACAACCCAAGTGCAGAAATTGCAGCCAAAATAAGAAAGACGCAGCACATAACGCTTTTGATAGCGAGTGCCCCACAAGAAAAAAGTGGGATGCACTGGCCCGATCGGCAGTAGCGTACTGCTAAGGTGGTGGCGGGGACAGGAGCTCAAAACAACAATGTTAGGTATCGTGTCGTGCAGGCGAACCTTCAAAAGAAAAAACTGGCCACTGAGGAACTCATACTCGAAGCCGGGCGCAGGAAAATCAGGTACGCTCTTGTACAAGAACCCTATGTAGGGGCAAAGGGGGAAATGAAGACCTACCCCGGGACAAGAATAGTCCAAGCAACCAAATCGGGAGACAAAGATATCAAGGCTGCCATAGTCATTTTCGACAGTGGAGTGGACGCAGTGGTATGTCCGACACTGACAACCGAGAACTTAGCGGTTGCGAGGTTGACGGTGGAGGACACCACCACCGTGGTAGCGTCCGTCTACTTCGAGGACTATCTGGATATTGAGCCATACCTTGACCAGCTGAGGGAAATAGTCTCAAAGACAGACGGGGCCAAATTACTGGTGGGAGGCGATGTGAACGCGTGGAGCACGTGGTGGGGAAGTGAAAGAGAGGACGAAAGGGGAAGACTGTTATCCGGAACCCTAGATGAACTAAACCTCCACGTGCTAAACTGCGGAAACATCCCAACATTTGATACCATCCGAGGGGGTAAACGGTACAAGAGCAGTGTGGACATCACGGCCTGTTCGGACGACATGCTTAAACACGTGGAAGAATGGAGAGTAGATACGGAAATGACGAGCTCAGACCACAACGCGGTAGTACTCAGAATGACAACTAAAAAAGGAATCGGGAATAAAATAAAGTACAGTAACACTAGAATATATAATACTAAAAAAGCAGACTGGAAACGTTTTCGGGAAGAATTGACGAAAGCATTGCTGGAAAATAAAATTGATAAAACATATATAGACAATATTAACAGTTTAGAAGAATTAGAAAAATGCACAGAAGACTTAACTAAATTTATTACAGAAACATGCGATAGAACAGTACCTAGAATAAAGAAAATAGATAAAATGTACTTACCATGGTGGAACGAAGAACTCGATCAGCTTAGAAACTCCATGTACACGAAGAAGCGTAGAATCCGTTGCGCAGCACCACGTCGTCGGGAATGGGTCGTGATGGAGTACCTGAGGGCAAAGGAGGAGTATGAATATCAAGCAAGCAAGGCACAAACAGAAAGTTGGAAAACCTTTTGCGGAAGGCAGGACAGGGAGAGTGTTTGGGATGGCATATACAGGGTAATCTCAAAGACAAGGAAGAGGCACGAAGATCAGCCAATTGTTCAAAATGGTGAGGCACTAGACTCGAGTGAATCTGCCAGGGTCCTGGCGGAAACTTTCTTCCCAGATGATGATGCAAAGGAGGATAATCCCGAGCATGCAAAGATAAGAGAAGCAGCGGTGGGCTCTGAAGAAGGTATGCCAGGGGACAAAGTGGACCCACCGTTCACTCTTGCCGAGCTCAGGTATGCATCAAGGAGCTTTAACCCAAAGAAGGCGCCGGGCCCTGACGGATTCACTGCGGATATTTGCGAAGCTGCCATTAGTAATAATGAACAAGTGTTCCTGGCCATAACCAACAAATGCCTCGAGCTGTCCTGCTTCCCGGAAAAGTGGAAGGAAGCGGCGGTCGTTGTGCTAAGAAAACCTGGGAAGGATGACTATACTCAACCAAAATCCTACCGACCGATCGGACTCCTGCCTATCCTCGGGAAGATCCTAGAGAAGATGCTGGTGCGGAGACTCAGGTGGCACATATTGCCCCGGATGAACCCGAGGCAGTATGGGTTTGTACCGCAGCGAAGTACAGAGGACGCCCTGTACGATATGATGCAGCATATTGATTTAAGACTTAGGGAGAAGAACCTGGTGGTAGTCGTCTCGCTGGACATAGAAGGGGCGTTTGACAGTGCATGGTGGCCAGCAATAAAAAGTCGCCTGGCGGAGAAACACTGTCCACTAAACCTCCGAAAACTGGTGGGCAACTACTTACGGGATAGAAGGGTTGTGGTGAGATACGCTGGAGCCGAGCACAGGAAGGGGACCACAAAGGGCTGTGTACAGGGATCTATCACAGGGCCCACGTTCTGGAACCTCCTCCTGAACCCGCTGCTGGATGAATTAGAGGAGAGAAACACTTACTGCCAGGCGTTTGCAGACGACGTGGTTCTTATTTTTTCCGGGAAAACAGCTCTGAGTCTGGAGACCGAAGCCAATGCCAGCCTGGCACATGTGCGGCAGTGGGGTGTTCGAAACAAACTAAAGTTCGCGCCGCACAAAACTCATGCCATGCTGATTACTAAGAAGTTAAAATTCGACACACCACGGCTGCACATGGGCGGGGTTGACATTGAGCTAGTCGAAGAAATCAAGCTGCTGGGATTGATAATTGACCGGAAGATGACCTTCCGGAGCCACGTCACATACGTCTGCAAAAAAGCCATCAACATCTTCAGGCAGCTGTCCAGCGCGGCAAAGGTAACATGGGGACTCAACCCGGAAGTGATAAGGGTTATCTACACTGCGGTTGTGGAGCCGGTTATCCTTTACGCAGCTAGTGTATGGGCCAGAGCGGCCGACAAGATCTACATTCAAAACCAGCTCAACACAGTTATGAGGGGCTTCGCCCAGAAAATATGCAAGTCGTACAGGACGGTGTCTTTGAATTCGGCCCTAATTCTGACAGGACTGCTGCCGCTTGACCTGAGAGTCAAGGAAGCAGCATCCCTCTACGAGGCGAAGAGAGGAAAGCCTCAGCCAATTCTTAGGGACCGTTCTGTCGAGGAGAAAGCGAGCTTCTTAGGAAGAAGATCTCGAATTCCAATGCTTGGAGAGTGACGAGGAAGTGCAGCTGCGCATGAGGGAGGGTACAGTACAAATCTTCACGGACGGGAGCAGAATTGAAGGAAAAGTTGGTGCTGCTCTTTCCTGGTGGAATGAGACAGACGAAACTAAAAGCAGGAAATTCAAGCTCGAGGAGTACTGTACCGTCTTTCAAGCGGAGCTGTACGCGGTACACAGAGCTATGGAGCTAATCGCGCAGAGCCCGAAAGAAGATTTCAATATATTTAGTGACTCCAGGTCAGCCCTAGAGCTCTTGAGAAATAACGACACCTGCAACACTCTCGCTCTAGCGATAAGGAAGAACGTCAAGCAGCTAAAGAACTCGGGCAAAAACGTTCAGCTCTACTGGGTTAAAGCCCACGTCGGGATACGAGGGAACGAAAGGGCAGACGAACTGGCGAAAACAGCGGCGCTAAAAAGTAAAAAGAGACCTGATTTTGATAAATGTCCTATCTCATTTGTCAAGCGAACCATAAGAAATGGCTCGATTGACAAGTGGGAGGACAGATATCAAAAAGAGAGCCAAGCTGGTGTCACTAAAATATTTTTCCCCTCAGCCACAAACGCCTATAAAATAAGCAGGAACATAAACCTCACACACCTGCACACACAACTTTTTACAGGGCATGGGGGCTTCTCCCAGTACCTAAACCGCTTTAAGAAAAAAGACTCACCTGCTTGCATCTGTGACCCGGCCGTAGAAGAATCGATCCTGCACCTGATAGCTGAGTGTCCAGTGTTCCAGCTTGACAGATTCAACCTGGAAAACAAGATAGATGTTAAAATATGTAAAGGAAATATAAGTACAATTATGATAGACAAAGACATCAGAAATAAATTCATAGATTTTTGCCTAAAAATAATAAAAATAGTTATAGATAGAAATAAAAAATAGACTAAGTAAATTAACACAGTAAATATAGTAAAGTATATTATACTAAGTGTTAAAGTATAAGTAAGTTAAGTAATTAAAAACAAAAGAAAAAAAAAAAAAAAAAAAAAAAAAAAAAAAAATGTATATCTAAACATTCTTAACATATATAGGAAAAACCTAAATAGAAATAAAAGTAGGATAATAATACACATTAGAAATAACATAAAATAGTAAAGTAATACAAATTGCCTTAAACCTTAGTAGACCAAAAGTGGTACAAACACAGAAAGGAATGAAATATGCCGCCATCACCTGAAAATATGAACATCAAAAATTTAACGCCCCTAAAAGGAAACAAGTTAAGAAAGCCTCCGACCGCAATATCGGAGAGAACCGGGTCCTTGGGCAGGAGTGTGGTTTTAGCCGGTAAGAGTCCGGCACTACCCAGACTGTATCACCAGTGGGACAGTCTGGGTGTCCATGAGGATTTCCCACTCCTGCCAAAAAAAAAAAAAAAAAAAAAAAAAAAAAAAAACCTAACCTAACCTAACCTAACCTAACCTAACCTAACCTAACCTAACCTAACCTAACCTAACCTAACCTAACCTAACCTAACCTAACCTAACCTAACCTAACCTAACCTAACCTAACCTAACCTAACCTAACCTAACCTAACCTAACCTAACCTAACCTAACCTAACCTAACCTAACCTAACCTAACCTAACCTAACCTAACCTAACCTAACCTAACCTAACCTAACCTAACCTAACCTAACCTAACCTAACCTAACCTAACCTAACCTAACCTAACCTAACCTAACCTAACCTAACCTAACCTAACCTAACCTAACCTAACCTAACCTAACCTAACCTAACCTAACCTAACCTAACCTAACCTAACCTAACCTAACCTAACCTAACCTAACCTAACCTAACCTAACCTAACCTAACCTAACCTAACCTAACCTAACCTAACCTAACCTAACCTAACCTAACCTAACCTAACCTAACCTAACCTAACCTAACCTAACCTAACCTAACCTAACCTAACCTAACCTAACCTAACCTAACCTAACCTAACCTAACCTAACCTAACCTAACCTAACCTAACCTAACCTAACCTAACCTAACCTAACCTAACCTAACCTAACCTAACCTAACCTAACCTAACCTAACCTAACCTAACCTAACCTAACCTAACCTAACCTAACCTAACCTAACCTAACCTAACCTAACCTAACCTAACCTAACCTAACCTAACCTAACCTAACCTAACCTAACCTAACCTAACCTAACCTAACCTAACCTAACCTAACCTAACCTAACCTAACCTAACCTAACCTAACCTAACCTAACCTAACCTAACCTAACCTAACCTAACCTGGGATACTACCCCTTGACCTCCGAATACATGAGGCAGCGGCCCTGTACGAGGCAAGGAGGGGGGTACCTCGGCCAGCATTAGGAGATAAGGAGATTGAACGACGTACCGCGTTCGACAGAACTCCCCACCCAGCCAAACATATAAGCCTTCAGTTCATATGCCTGGCAGACCAGGAGCAACACAACCACCACTGCACTCAAGCAGTGCGGATATACACGGACGGCAGCAAGGTCGAGGGCAAGGTTGGAGCATCATTGTCTTATTGGAGCAATGATGCCGAAATCAAAACCCAAAAACTTAAGCTGTCGCCCCACTGTACCGTCTTTCAGGCTGAACTGCTGGCTATATGCAAGGCCACTAGGGAAATTCTGCGAAGTCCAAAATACAGTTTCGGCATATATAGCGACTCCAGGTCGTCGCTGGAAGCGGTCACCAACCACCGCTCTCTCCATCCCCTCGCAGTCGAAATCCGCGAAAACCTGCGACAGTGCAAGGATCGATCCAAAAAAGTTGAACTCTTTTGGATCAAAGCCCACGCAGGACTGGAGGGCAATGAGAGAGCAGACCAGCTGGCTAAGGACGCCGCCCTCAAGACAAAAACAAGGCCAGATTATGACCAATGCCCGATTTCATTCGTCAAGCGGCAGATTCGTGCAGACACGCTTGACGAATGGAATCGGAGATACAGATCCGAAGAAACAGCCGGCGTGACAAAAATATTTTTCCCGGATGCAATCCAAGCATTTAGTGTAGTTAAATTACTGAAACCGACAGGAGTACTGACCCAATTATTGACAGGGCACGGTGGGTTCTCCGAATACCTTAACAGGTTTAAGTGCAAAGAGAGCTCATCGTGCATATGTGACCCCGACCAGCAGGAAACTGTAGTACATATACTGACTGACTGCCCCGCTTACTGTCGGGAGAGGTATGAGATTGAGCAGGAATTAGGAATTGAGATAACGACGGCTAATTTGAGTGCACTAATTGCAAATAAGAATACCAGACACAAATTTATTGGTTTCTGTATAAAAGTAGCTAGTAAGACTATTACTAGGAATAAGTAAACGACCATATGCTTAGGATTCATATTTGCATATAATATATAACAGTAGCATAATTACTCCAGTCGTTGAAAATGTTTGAAACTGTAGTAACTAGAATAAACCAATAAACATGTATACTTGGACTAGGATGCATGTCGATTTTGCTGAAATGGGTACACCATTTCAGCAGGATTGATATGCGACTAGAGTAATAAGCGATTTAGAGTGTAAGACGGACTATATTATAGTAATAAGGATAAAGAAAATATAAATGTTGTTAAATGTAAGGATATTTGGATATAAGGATATTGAACATGTAAAAGACCCATAAAAATGTTAAAATAGGAAACGTAATATATATAATTATAGTTTAGAAAAGTAAAAGAAAGTAAATATGATGTAAAGTAATAAAGGTCTCTGATCACGTCAGAGGGGCGCTGTAAGGCAGGAGTGTGGTTTTAGCCGGTAAGAGTCCGGCACTGCCCAAACTGGCTCCTAAAGGAGGCAGCCTGGGCGTCCATGAGGATTTCCCACTCCTGCCAAAACAAAAAAAAAAAAAAAAAAAAACCTAACCTAACCTAACCTAACCTAACCTAACCTAACCTAACCTAACCTAACCTAACCTAACCTAACCTAACCTAACCTAACCTAACCTAACCTAACCTAACCTAACCTAACCTAACCTAACCTAACCTAACCTAACCTAACCTAACCTAACCTAACCTAACCTAACCTAACCTAACCTAACCTAACCTAACCTAACCTAACCTAACCTAACCTAACCTAACCTAACCTAACCTAACCTAACCTAACCTAACCTAACCTAACCTAACCTAACCTAACCTAACCTAACCTAACCTAACCTAACCTAACCTAACCTAACCTAACCTAACCTAACCTAACCTAACCTAACCTAACCTAACCTAACCTAACCTAACCTAACCTAACCTAACCTAACCTAACCTAACCTAACCTAACCTAACCTAACCTAACCTAACCTAACCTAACCTAACCTAACCTAACCTAACCTAACCTAACCTAACCTAACCTAACCTAACCTAACCTAACCTAACCTAACCTAACCTAACCTAACCTAACCTAACCTAACCTAACCTAACCTAACCTAACCTAACCTAACCTAACCTAACCTAACCTAACCTAACCTAACCTAACCTAACCTAACCTAACCTAACCTAACCTAACCTAACCTAACCTAACCTAACCTAACCTAACCTAACCTAACCTAACCTAACCTAACCCAATAACTTTGCATCCCGGTGACGCATTTACAAGCTGTTTTCAGCAAAACTAATCGTTTTTAGGCTCCGTCTGACTATCCCGCTCGTAAAAACTGACAAATCCGCGAAAAACATTTCCCGGTTATTGACATAGAAAAATTTCAGTAAAAAACCTCTTTAAAACATTTTTATCTCAAAATTTACAGCAAAAATTACGTTTCTTATAATTTTAACAGATACTTACCTGCCTTACCTGCACTCCGGCGCGCGCCCCGCGAGCTCGAGTCCCGTTTGGCGGTGTTATTCCAAATTTCTTCATACTTTTTGGTCGTAAAACACGTTTTTTCAGCTTTTTTCAAAATTTTTGTTCACCGTAAATTCCAAAAACCCCATAGTTTGCTGGCCCGCGCCGAGACACGTCTTTTGACACCTCGCACGCCCGCCTAGCTCACATAGAAGTTCAAAAATTTTTTGGTATTAGGTTTTTCACTATAAGACAAAATCTACCTAAGGGATAGTACAAAATACACATACCTCAATAACTTTGCATCCCGGTGACGCATTTACAAGCTGTTTTCAGCAAAACTAATCGTTTTTAGGCTCCGTCTGACTATCCCGCTCGTAAAAACTGACAAATCCGCGAAAAACATTTCCCGGTTATTGACATAGAAAAATTTCAGTAAAAAACCTCTTTAAAACATTTTTATCTCAAAATTTACAGCAAAAATTACGTTTCTTATAATTTTAACAGATACTTACCTGCCTTACCTGCACTCCGGCGCGCGCCCCGCGAGCTCGAGTCCCGTTTGGCGGTGTTATTCCAAATTTCTTCATACTTTTTGGTCGTAAAACACGTTTTTTCAGCTTTTTTCAAAATTTTTGTTCACCGTAAATTCCAAAAACCCCATAGTTTGCTGGCCCGCGCCGAGACACGTCTTTTGACACCTCGCACGCCCGCCTAGCTCACATAGAAGTTCAAAAATTTGCCCTCCCACCCACCCATTCGTGTCTGGGCAGGTAAACTTTACAGTTTTGACAAAAAATTAGTTTCTGCTTTTTTACTCTTCCGGTTACAGTAGTAACTCTTTTATTACGACGCGGGGTAAGAAAACGATTTCTGTGACTATTAACGCCTCTGAAGGCAGTTATTGACTTAAATATTTTAAAAAACTGACCGAGTCCTAGTTTAGAGGGCTCGTATTATACAATTCTTCTGCTGATCCCCCCTTTACAGGGACACAGAAGAGTTAGTGGCCGGTGACCTCTATATGAACCTCACCTTCACAAAAGCCACCATGTTCCACACGCCAAAGAAGACCGAAAACAAGAAAACCGCGAGCTCGCTCATCTTCGGGGGCTCGCCGCCGTCTACAGAGGAGGCTGGGACCTCGCAGTCGAGCGTGAGACGCAGCATAGGGGAATGGGAGGCCGGGAAAGTCGAGCCCAAGGCAAAGCCCCCGGCAAACCCGAAACCTGCTGTGACTCCGCCACCTGCACAAAAAATCCCAGGCTCTCTGGGGACGCGGCGGGCCTCCGCAGATGCCGCGGGACCGGCGGGACCCAGCAATAAGCCGGAGTCGAGGTTCCCAAACCTGACGGCGGAGGCGAGAGCTTGCCTAAGTCGAGCGAAACTGCACCTGGGCAACTCTCGCAACCTGAAGACCGAAATTAAGACGGAGGTTTTGGGGGCCATCACTCGGCTCTACGAGATTGTGAAGGAGTCGGAGAAGGCGAAAGCCCCTGTCACCGCCGCCCCCGTTTCGACTGTCATCCAAAACAGCCTGCCCTCCTCAAACGAGGAAACCGGAGTCGGCAAGGATCTCGCGAAAAAGCTGGAGGAAAGCAGCGCTCTCCTGCGAGAGAACCTCAGCAAAATGGAGGCGCTGCGAGATGCCTTGGCGACGAGGGACTTTGTTGGGGAGAGGACATACGCGACTGTGGCTGCTGCGCAAAACAGCCAGACCGGGGCTCAGGCCCTGGGGCGGGCAACGCTGCACTCCGTAGTCGTCTCCTCAACAAAGGAAACGGAAACGGGGGAAGAGGTTTTGGAAAGGGTAAGGAAGGCGGTTGACGCGAAGGAGGGCTGGGTGAAGGTGGAGAGGGTGAGGAAAGCCAAGGACAGGAAGATTATAATGGGGTGTGTGTCAAAGGAGGAGAGGACCAAGGTAAAGGAGAGGATCGAGGCTGCTGGACAGGGCCTCGTCGTCGAGGAAGTGACGAATCGGGACCCGCTTCTGATACTGAGGGACGTTCTTCTTGTCCACAGCGACGAAGAAGTAATGAAAGCCCTCAGGAATCAGAATCGCGAACTCTTCCACGGCCTCGGCGACGAGGACCAAAGGACGGAAATAAAATATCGGAGGAAGACTCGCAACCCCCATCTCAACCACATTGTGCTCAGTGTGTCCCCGATAATCTGGAGGAGGGCCATCGAAGGTGGCAAGCTTCGAATTGACCTCCAGATTGTGCGCGTCGAAGACCAGACGCCACTGGTGCAGTGCACCCGCTGCTTGGGCTACGGGCACGGCAAGCGGTTCTGTAAGAACCCAGCCGATTTGTGCAGCCATTGCGGCGGCCCGCACCTTCGAGCGGACTGCCCGGACAGGCAAACCGGCGAAGCAGCGGTGTGCGTAAACTGCACCAGGGAAAAACAGGGAAACACTGAGCACAATGCCTTCAGCACTGAATGCCCTGTGAGGCGAAAGTGGGATGCCCTCGCTCGAGCCTCGATAGCGTATTGCTAAAGTTGCCGCGGATACCCACCAGTACAAGATGGTCCAGGCCAACCTGCAACGGAGTCAGCTGGCCACCAACGAGCTGTTGCTGGAGGCAGAAAAGCGCAAGCTGGCCGTAGCGCTGCTCCAGGAGCCCTATGTGGGTGGGGTGAGAAGGATGAAGGGCTACCGGGGCGTAAGGGTCTTCCAGAGCTCTGAGGGAGGAGAAGGGACTGTAAAGGCAGCGGTAGCTGTCTTTGACCAAAGCCTGGACATAATACAGTACCCGCAACTCACCACAAACAACATCGTTGTGGTGGGAGTCCGAACCAGAGCCTGGACGATCACGCTGGTGTCCTTCTACTTCGAACCCGACAAGCCCATAGAGCCATACCTGGAGCAGCTAAAACGAGTGGAGCAAGTGGTGGGCCCTAGCAGGTTGGTCATCGGAGGAGACGCGAATGCGAAAAGTACTTGGTGGGGTAGCGGCAACGAGGACTCGAGAGGGGAGCAAGTGTGCGGAATGGTATGGGAAATGGGGTTGCAGATCTTAAACACGGGCGACCTCCCAACCTTTGATACCATTAGAGGAGGTATCAGGTACAGCAGCCACGTGGATGTAACGGCCTGTTCGGCGGACATGCTGGACCTGGTGGACGACTGGCGAATCGTGGAGGGACTCACGAGCTCTGACCACAACGGCGTTTTTTTCGGCATACACCTTAAGAAATCAACAGGACATAAAATTGAACGAACAACACGAAAATACAACACAAAGGACGCGAATTGGAGACAGTTTCATGAGAAACTGTCTCAAATTATGCTGGAGAAAAACCTAACAGTTACGGAAGTCACTAACATAAACACTATAGTACAACTGGAACACACAATAAACACATACACACAAGCCGTAACTGACACATGTACACACACCTTAAAAACAAAAAAGAAACACGAAACACTTACCTTGCCGTGGTGGTCCGAGGAGCTCGCGGGGATGAAGGCGTTGGTCGCCACCAGGAAACGCAGAGTCAGGAACGCAGCGCCGGTCCGAAGAGAGATGGTGGTTAGGCTGTATCTGGAAGAAAAGGAAAGATATGAGGAGGCCGTAAGAAAAGCGATCGAGGAGAGTTGGAGACGGTTTTGCGGGAAGCAGGACAAGGAGGGCGTCTGGGAAGGGATATACAGAGTCATGGGAAGGGTCTCAAAAAGAGAAGAGGATCCGCCGCTGTGGTCGGGAGATGCAATGCTGGATGCGAAGGGTTCGGTGAGGTTGTTGGCCGACACGTTCTACCCTGAGGACCGTGAGGAGGACGACACTTTGGACCACCGCCAAACCCGGCTACTGGCAGAAAGGGTAAACGAGTGGAGCCATGATGAACAACATGACCCACCGTTTACCCAGAGTGAGTTGGACAGGTCCATTGGGTCGTTCAACCCAAGAAAGGCCCCGGGAGCCGACGGCCTCACCGCCGACATCTGCTCTCAGGCCATCTCCTGTAACCCGGATTTCTTCCTGTCACTGCTTAACAAATGCCTGGCACACCACCACTTCCCGAAGTCCTGGAAGGAAGCAACGGTGGTTGTGCTCAGGAAGCCGGGCAAAGACTCGTACACCGTCCCGAAATCCTACAGGCCGATTGGGCTATTGCCTGTACTAGGGAAGGTGTACGAGAGGATGCTGGTTGCTCGTCTCAAGTTTTACTTGCTTCCCAGGTTTAGTACTCGCCAATACGGCTTTATGCCCCAAAAGAGCACCGAAGACTCCCTCTATACTCTCGTGCAGTACATCCGCACACAGCTGGCACAGAAAAAGATCGTGACGCTCGTGTCGCTGGATATAGAGGGAGCCTTCGACAGTGCGTGGTGGCCCGCCATTAAAGTACGATTGGCTGAGGAAAAGTGTCCTGTTAACTTGAGACGGGTAGTCGACAGTTATCTCAGTGACAGGGAGGTCAGCGTGAGATACGCGGGGGAAGAGACCCGAAAGACGACCAGCAAAGGGTGCGTCCAGGGTTCCATAGGTGGTCCTATCTTCTGGAACCTGCTGCTGGACCCACTTTTAAAGCAGCTAGAGGATAGAGGCCACTACTGCCAGGCATTCGCCGACGACGTCGTTATGGTGTTTGTCGGCGAATCGGCACTGGAAATCGAGAGACAGGCCGGTGCCGCTCTCGAACATGTTCGAGCGTGGGGTGTCAGAAATAAGCTCAAATTCGCGCCGCACAAAACCTGTGCGATGGTGCTGACGCGGAGGCTGAAGTACGACACTCCGCGCTTGACCATGGGGGGGATCGACATCGGTATGTCTCAAGATATAAAAATCCTGGGCGTCACCATCGACAGCAAGCTGACGTTCAACAAGCACGTAACTATCGCCTGTAAAAAGGCGATAGGTATATATAAACAGCTGGCTAGAGCTGCCCGGGTGAGCTGGGGTTTAAGCCCGGAAGTTATCCGGGTCATTTACAACGCAGCGGTTGAGCCGACGCTTTTGTACGCCGCGAGTGCGTGGGCGCCAGCCGCTAATAAGTTGGGGGTAATAAAGCAGCTAAACGTGGTCCAAAGAGGGTTTGCACAAAAGCTGTGTAGAGCCTACCGCACAGTCTCCCTAAACTCGGCACTGGTGCTGGCCGGGATACTCCCAATCGACCTGCGCATTCGTGAAGCGGCAGCACTGTACGAGGCCAAAAGGGGGGTGTCCCAGTCAGTGCTAGGAGACAGGGAGATTGAGCGGATGGCTCCAGCGTTGAAATCCCCGCACCCCGCGGAGCAGACCACACTGCAGTTCGGCAGCCTGATAGACGAGGAACAATACCAGAACCACAGCGATTTCGCTGTGCGTATCTTCACAGACGGCAGCAAGATTGAGGGCAAAGTCGGAGCGGCGCTGTCTCTGTGGAACAGCGCCACCGAAGTAAAGGCCCTCAAACTTGCCCTGCCGTCTTTCTGCACCGTCTATCAGGCGGAACTTTTGGCCCTACAAAGAGCGGCTGGCGAAGCGCTAAAGCGAAGAGAAGATACGTTCGGCATCTTCAGCGACTCCATGGCGGCCCTCCAGTCGGTGGTCAGTGCGAGTTCCCCCCATCCCCTGGCAGTGAAAACAAGGCACACCCTTCGCCGTTGCGAGCAACAGAACAAGAGGGTGTCCTTGTTCTGGATCAAGGCCCACGCAGGATTGGAGGGAAACGAGCGAGCCGACCAACTCGCAAAGGAAGCCGCCCTGGGGTTGAAGAAGAAGCCGGACTACGACCTCTGCCCTGTTTCATTCGTCAAGCGGCAGATCCGTATGGGGTCGCTTGACGAGTGGAACAGGAGATATAAGTCCGGGACAACAGCCTCCGGCACAAAAATCTTCTTCCCAGACGCAGTCGCGGCGTACAAAGTGGTGCGTAAAATAAACCCCACAAGCCTCACCACACAAATTCTCACAGGGCACGGTGGGTTCTCTGCATACTTGAAACGCTTCAAGTGTAAAGAGAACGCATCGTGCGCCTGTGAGCCGGGCAAGGAGGAAACGGTCCTGCATGTCCTGCTGGAGTGCCCGATCACAGGGAAAGCCCGGTACGAGTTCGAGCAAAATCTCGAACAGGGATTAAATGTAAATAGTTTACCTAGCATATTGAACGGCAAAAATAGAGATAAATTTTTAGAGTATTGTAGTAAAATAGTTTTGATAGTAAATAATAGAAATAAGGTAGCATAAGGAAAATAGGATACTTACATATATAATAGTATATACAGTTAAGTACCTAGTACAATAAGATATAGAGAAAGGATATATTCTAAAACCAAAAAGGAAAAAAAAAAAAAAAAAAAAAAAAAAAAAAAAAAAAAAAAAACTAGTTCAGGTAGCAAATAGGTATGCAAAAGTCATGTATAAATTTTTTATGTATCACTGTTTATGGAATTAAGTATGGTCTGTCGAGTTCTCGATCATGAGTGCTGGAAGAAATCAATCAGAAAGTAGACAACCAGAAAAAGTATAAAATGGCTCTGATCATGTCAGAGGGTCACTGAGCATGGGCAGGAGTGTGGTTTTAGCCGGTAAGAGTCCGGCACTACCCAGACTGCATCACCAGTGGGACAGTCTGGGTGTCCATGAGGATTTCCCACTCCTGCCAAAACAAAAAAAAAAAAAAAAAAAAAAAAAAAAAAAACCTAACCTAACCTAACCTAACCTAACCTAACCTAACCTAACCTAACCTAACCTAACCTAACCTAACCTAACCTAACCTAACCTAACCTAACCTAACCTAACCTAACCTAACCTAACCTAACCTAACCTAACCTAACCTAACCTAACCTAACCTAACCTAACCTAACCTAACCTAACCTAACCTAACCTAACCTAACCTAACCTAACCTAACCTAACCTAACCTAACCTAACCTAACCTAACCTAACCTAACCTAACCTAACCTAACCTAACCTAACCTAACCTAACCTAACCTAACCTAACCTAACCTAACCTAACCTAACCTAACCTAACCTAACCTAACCTAACCTAACCTAACCTAACCTAACCTTTTTTTTTTTTTTTTTTTTTTTTTTTGTTTGCGCTGGGAAAAAATGCATTACGCATACCCTCCCATCGGGGGATGGGGGGTTATGTGGGACTCCCCGGGCTGGCCCGGTATACCCACTAAAACAACCCAGCGACACTCCCGCTTCGTCAGAGTGGCGGGGGACTGGGAAACCGGCAAAGCCTTGACATCCAGTCCTCCGCCGACGATGGCCCTCCAAGGCGGACCCCTCACGCCCCCCCCGTGGGGAGGGGGAAGGGCCCGGGAGTGACAGACGAAGGTGGTGATGGGTGCAATGCGGGCGGAGGCACCCCCGTGCCTGTCGCCCGCCCATCGCCACCATGAGGAAGGAGAGGACGGCGCCTTCTCCGACCCCTTCGTCTGCGGAGCGGCGCAGCGAGAGGGTCATCCTCCCGCGCGCGCTCCGCCTCCTCCTTTTGCGAGATGACATCCTCGCAAAAGGAGGCTACCGCTGACCAGGACTCCTCGCTCTCCAGCATGGCGTTGATCACGCTGGGGAGCGAGAGGTCCTGTCCGACCACTGCGGTCAGACTGCGGCGCAGCTCGGACCACGCTGGGCACACCTCCAGCGTGTGCTGTGCCGTGTCCTCCGCCGCGCCGCAGTCGTGGCAGGCCGGGGTCTCCTCCCTTCCAATCCGGTGCAGGTGCGTTCCGAAACATCCGTGGCCGGACAACACCTGCACCAGACGGAACGAGAGGAAACCGTGGGACCGCTCGAGCCAGCCCTGCAGGACCGGACCGAGCGCGTCCAACGTGCGGCGGCCAAAGGCGGCGGTGGCGAGGTCCTCCGTCCAGTGGAGGACGATGGCGTCCCTCGCCTCCCGCCGCACGGCTTCCCGCTCCTCGGCGACGGGGCGCTCCCCGAGCGCCCTCCGCTGCGCAGACCACTCGTAGACTCTGGCCAGCACCCAAGCCTCCAACTCCCAAGGAGGGGTGCCGGCCAGAGCGCACGCCGCCGAAAAGCCCACCGAGCGGTAGGCCCTCGCCACCCGCAGTGCAATGGCCCTTTGGGGCTTGCGGAGGGCGGTCGCGTTCTCCCTCCTGTGCAGGGAGTCCGCCCAGATGGGGGCCCCGTAAAGGGCCATGCTCCTGAGGATGCCGGCATAGAGGCGCCGGCACTTCTCCTTGGGCCCCCCCAGGTTCGGGAGGAGCCACGAGAGGGCGTCAGCAGCTTTCAACAGGCGCGTCGACAGCCCGCTGAAATGCGGGCCGAAGCGCCACCTGTCGTCCAGCACCAGACCCAGATACTTCATCTGGGGCTGGACCGCTATCCTGACGCCCTCCACGACAATGTGGGCGTCTGGCGGGCAGCGCTGCCGAGGCCCGCGAAAGAACACGGCCTCGGTCTTGTGCAGCGCCACCTTCAATCCCAGCCGGCGGATCCTCTCTGCGACCAAGGATCCGCCAGCCGAGGCCAGACAGGCCGCCTCCGCAAAGCTCCTCCCCCGGGCAGTGAGGAGAGTGTCATCCGCGTAGCAGATGACACTCGTACCCTCAAGGAGGGCCCCCCTCAGGAGCAACCTAACCTAACCTAACCTAACCTTTTTTTTTTTTTTTTTTTTTGTGTTTGCGCTGGGAAAAAATGCATTACGCATACCCTCCCATCGGGGGATGGGGGGCTATGTGGGACTCCCCGGGCTGACCCGGTATACCCACTAAAATAACCCAGCGATACTCCCGCTTCGTCCTAGTGGCGGGGGACTGGGGAACCGGCAAAGCCTTGACGTCCAGTCCTCCGCCGACGATTGCCCTCCAAGGCGGACCCCTCACGCCCCCCCCCCGTGGGGAGGGGGAGGGGCCCGGGAGTTACAGACGAAGGTGGTGATGGGTGCAATGCGGGCGAAGGCACCCCCGTGCCTGTCGCCCGCCCATCGCCACCATGAGGAGGGAGAGGGCGGTGCCTTCTCCGACCCCTTCGTCTGCGGAGCGGCGCAGCGGCGCGCGCTCCGCCTCCTCCTTTTGCGAGATTGCGTCCTCGCAAAAGGAGGCCACTGCTGCTGCCCAGGCCCCCTCGCTCCCCAGCATGGCGTTGACCACGCCGGGAAGCGAGAGGTCCTGTCCGATCCCCGGACCAGGGCGGTTTGGGGAGAAGTTGACCCCTACCAGGGCCAACTCTCCCCACGCGGCGGCCACGTATCCCGGTCCCCTCTCTAAGAGCGAGAGGGGAGGGGAGTCCGTGAAAGACCGCGACACCAGGATGCGATGCTCGACCCTGCCCATCAGTCGGACATCGCACCCCCCTCCGCAGCCACCGTCGCGGTAGCGACGGTGCTTTTCGCAGCAGCAGTAGTAGGACCGCTCGGCGCCTGTGCTTTGCCCCGCGTAGGGGGAGGATTACAGTTCCTCCCCTTCATCATGTGGCCTGCCGGGCAGCCACTGGCGGCACACACCGCGCAGTGCGGCGTGGCGGCCTCGCAGGAGGCGGCCTTGTGGCCCTCCTTGCCGCACCGGAAGCAGGTGTCCGTCCTGTCCACCGCGGACGGACACAGGGGCCGGGTGTGTCCGATGCCGAGGCACCGGAAACACCGCAGTGGCTGCTCCTCAAGAGCCCGGACTGCACCCGAGCTGTAGCCGACGGTGAGCCGTCCCTTGGCAAGGACGGCTTTAGCAGCGGCGACTGGACACTCCAGGCGAATGGTGCCCATGCCGCCGCGGCCGGGCCTTATGTCCCTGCCTCGGACCGCCGCGATGCCACAGCCCCCTATCGCTGCGACCGCCGCCACCACCTCCTCCCTGGTGACGGAGTCGTCCAAGTCAGCGACCTCTATGGCCGCTGACTTGATCGGTCGGGCCACCTTGGCCGAGTCGGCGATCACCTCCTTCAGTTTGGCGGCAAAGAGGTCCGCATGGGCACTCCCCTCCTTCCCCGGGAACTCGAAGATGCGAGCCCCGGCTTGCGTCTTGCGGCAAGTGACGCTGCCGATCCCCAGTTGGGTGGGATCGGCATTCGCACGCGCCCGCACCAAGACGGACATGTAGGTCTCCCCTCGGTCCGCGGCCTCCGCGGTGAGAGTCACCACGACGGCCGCGGTTTTCGGGGGGACCAGCCGCCTCTTTCCCTTCCCTTTCGCCGTCGCCTTTCCCTTGCCGGTCGTCTGCTGCGACTGGCTGGGAGCGGTGGGGGCGCGGACGGCGGGGACTTCCGTCGCCGACTTCTTGGCCCTCCCCTTACGGACCACCTCCGTCCACTCGTTGGACGGGGTCGTCGAGGGGAGGAGGAGGGCGTCTTCCGCCTGGGCGGAGGTGGACGGTCCCGGCTCGCTTTGCGTCGCATCCGCCGCCAGCGGCGGCCGGAGGCGCTTCTCCGGCAGGAGCCGGTCCTCTATTCCTGCGATGCAGGCTCTCGTGTAGGCCCTCTCCTCCCGCACCACCTTGCGGATGATGTCCTCAAGGTTGGAGGGAGGGCCCTCTGCCGCAGGGCTCGTCTCGGCCTGTTGTGGTCGGGCCGTGACCTCAGCCAGCTTCTGATGAAGCTGGCTGACCTCCGACTGCAGGCGATCCACCCTCGCCTGCAGTTGCCGCGTCTCGTCGCTGGTCGTGCGCTGCACCAGCTCCGCGACGACACCGCGCAAGCTCGCGGCTCTACATTTTAGGGCCTTCTGCAGGGTGCCCTTCAGGTTGGAGGACTTAGAGGCGACCTCCACAATCTCCTCCTCGTCCTCTTCCGCCATCCTCTGCAGCTCCGCCAATGACTTGTCGGCGTACAGAACGCGGGACGCGCCGTACCCGGACTTGGCCCGGGCGACGTGCGCCCGCTTTTCCGCGGCGGCGACCCGCTCCTCCAGCTCCTGCTGCAGCTGAGCCCGCCGAGCCAGATCCAGTTGGCGTTGGGCGTTCGCCAGCCCAACGACATGGGTCTCCGCGGCCACCGTCGGCCTTCCAGCCTTCGGCAACCGCGTCGACCCCGAGCCCGAGGAGCCCTCGGACCCGCCACTCCGGTGGATGCGCTTCCGCGATCGCTCGATGGAGTCGTCCGCGTCTGACACTGTCAGAAGCGAGTCGTCTGACAACGACTCGTCCGCCGTTGCGAAGAAGCTGGCCGCAGAAGTCGCGCGGCCAGCCTCTGACGCCGAAGCGTCGGTTTGGCCCTGAGAAGGGCCTTTTGGTTGGCCCTGAGAAGGGCCTTTTGGTTGGCTCTGAGAAGGGCCTTTTGGTTGGCCCTGAGAAGGGCCTTTTGGTTGCTTCGAAAAGCGCCCGCAGGCATCCCGCATAGGGCTAGACATAATAAAATTCCGGAAGGTTCGCAACTCAACAAGGCAAAGATAAAGGATAAAATAAGCTGCGAATGCACAGTGCACTTTGGCCGTACCCAGTCTGCCACTCCGTTACGGTGGTCAGAGCTGGGCCGTTTCCAGGGGACACGACGAGGACGTAAGCACTGTGGGGTGGTCCCCCAACCTAACCTAACCTAACCTAACCTAACCTTTTTTTTTTTTTTTTTTTTTTACGTGGAGAAATGCTCATGCATTCTGCACTACCACGGGGAGATAGTGCAGTTATGTGGGACTCTAACCCACTAAAACTCCACGGTGTCCTCCTCTGCCGCTTATGGCGGGAACACGGGCACGCGTTAGCACTCATCCGTGAACCCGCCGCGGCTGTCCGTTACCGGACCCTCCTCCGGGGAGTACTCCCCATCACCGGCGCACCAGAACACATAGCACGCCGTGACCACCCCAGGGACCAAACCAGCACATGGGCGCCAGACGACCCCGTCTCTGCCACCCTTGGTCCCCCTGCGACGGGTCAGGTCATTGGCCCCGCCGCCTGCCAATTTTCGGCCGCAGAGGATAGGGAGAGTGGCCAACGTCATACCAACACTCCTCTTCCCCTGCGGCCCCACCGCGTCCGCCATCTAACGGTGGCGACCCCGTCAAGGCCGCGGAAGGTAGGGAGAGCGGCGCACCGTAATACCGGCACTCCTCTCCCGCCGCGGCCTCCAACCCTCAGCCGCGATGCCTCCGGTACGACATCGCGGCCCGCCTCAGTTGCGATGTCGCCCAAGCGGCACCGCAACCTACATGTTGGCCGCTACGTCGTCGGCTTGTCGGCAAAAGCCCTGACGAGCGGCCCCTCCTCGGGTTCCTCTTCGCTTCACCGTGGGTGTCCAAGCCACGGCTACTGAGCCCCCCCGCCTCGACAATGCGGGAACCCACCGGGGGGGAACCTAACCTAACCTAACCTAACCTAACCTTTTTTTTTTTTTTTTTTTTTTTTTTTTGTTTGCGCTGGGAAAAAATGCATTACGCATACCCGTCCATCGGGGGATGGGGGGCTATGTGGGACTCCCCGGGCTGACCCGGTATACCCACTAAAATAACCCAGCGATACTCCCGCTTCGTCCTAGTGGCGGGGGACTGGGAAACCGGCAAAGCCTTGACGTCCAGTCCTCCGCCGACGATTGCCCTCCAGGGCGGACCCCTCACGCCCCCCCCGTGGGGAGGGGGAGGGGCCCGGGAGTAACAGACGAAGGTGGTGATGGGTGCAATGCGGGCGAAGGCACCCCCGTGCCTGTCGCCCGCCCATCGCCACCATGAGGAGGGAGAGGGCGGCGCCTTCTCCGACCCCTTCGTCTGCGGAGCGGCGCAGCGGCGCGCGCTCCGCCTCCTCCTTTTGCGAGATTGCGTCCTCGCAAAAGGAGGCTGCTGCTGCTGCCCAGGCCCCCTCGCTCCCCAGCATGGCGTTGCCCACGCCGGGAAGCGAGAGGTCCTGTCCGATCACCGGACCAGGGCGGTTTGGGGAGAAGTTGACCCCTACCAGGGCCAACTCTCCCCACGCGGCGGCCACGTATCCCGGTCCCCTCTCTAAGAGCGAGAGGGGAGGGGAGTCTGTGGGGGACCGCGACACCAGGATGCGATGCTCGACCCTGCCCATCAGTCGGACATCGCACCCACCTCCGCAGCCACCGTCGCAGGAGCGACGGTGCTTTTCGCAGCAGCAGCAGGACCGCTTGGCGCCTGTGCTTTGCCCCGCGTAGGGGGAGGATTGCAGTTCCTCCCCCTCATCATGTGGTCTGCCGGGCAGCCACTGGCGGCACACACCGCGCAGTGCGGCGTGGCGGCCTCGCAGGAGGCGGCCTTGTGGCCCCCCTTGCCGCAACGGAAGCATGTATCCGTCCTGTCGACAGTGGACGGACACAGGGGCCGGGTGTGTCCGATGCCGAGGCACCGGAAACACCGCAGGGGCTGCTCCTCGAGCGCCCGGACTGCACCCGAGCTGTAACCAACTGTGAGCCGTCCCTTAGCAAGGACGGCTTTGGCAGCGGCGACTGGGCACTCGAGGCGGATGGTGCCCATGCCGCCGCGGCCGGGCCTTATGTCCCTGCCTCGGACCGCCGCGATGTCACAGCCCCCTATCGCTGCGACCGCCGCCACCACCTCCTCTTTGGTGACGGAGTCGTCGAGGTCAGCGACCTCTAAGGCCGCTGACTTCACCGGCCGCGCCACCTTGGCCGAATCGGCGATCACTTCCTTCAGCTTCGCGGCAAAGAGGTCCGCATGCGCACTCCCCTCCTTCCCCGGGAACTCGAAGATGCGGGCCCCGGCCTGCGTCTTGCGGCAAGTGACGCTGCCGATCCCCAGTTGGGTGGGATCGGCATTCGCACGCGCCCGCACCAGGACGGACATGTAGGTCTCCCCTCGGTCCGCAGCCTCCGCGGTGAGAGTCACCACGACGGCCGCGGTTTTCGGGGGGACCAGCCGCCTCTTTCCCCTCCCTTTCGCCGTCGCCTTTCCTTTGCCGGTCGTCTGCTGCGACTGGCTGGGAGCGGTGGGGGCGCGGACGGCGGGGACGGCCGTCGCCGACTTTTTGCCCTTCCCCTTGCGGACCACCTCCGTCCACTCGTTGGACGGGGTCGTCGAGGGGAGGAGGAGGGCGTCTTCCGCCTGGGAGGAGGTGGACGGTCCCGGCTCACACTGCCTCGTATCCGCCGCAAGCGGCGGCCGGTGGCGCTTCTCCGGCAGGAGCCGGTCCTCGATGCCTGCAATACAGGCTCTTGTGAAGGCCCTCTCCTCCCGCACCACCTTGCGGATGATGTCCTCAAGGTTGGAGGGAGGGCCCTCTGCTGCAGGGCTCGTCCCGGCCTGTTGTGGCAGGGCCGTGACCTCAGCCAGCTTCTGATGAAGCTGGCTGACCTCCGACTGCAGGCGATCCACCCTCGCCTGCAGTTGCCGCGTCTCGTCGCTGGTCTTCCGCTGCACCAGCTCCGCGACGACACCTCGCATGCTGGCGGCCCTACATTTCAGGGCCTTCTGCAACGTGCCCTTCAGGTTGGAGGACTTAGAGGCGACCTCCACGATCTCCTCCTCGTCCTCCTCCGCCATTCTCTGGAGCTCCGCCAGAGACCGGTCCGCATAAACAACACGGGACGCGCCGTACCCGGACTTGGCCCGGGCGACGTGCGCCCGCTTTTCCGCGGCGGCGACCCGCTCCTCCAGCTCCTGCTGGAGCTGAGCC
Organism: Oligia latruncula; assembly: GCA_948474745.1. NCBI lineage: Eukaryota > Metazoa > Arthropoda > Insecta > Lepidoptera > Noctuidae > Oligia > Oligia latruncula. The sequence goes on along the minus strand of OX419695.1, from coordinate 19,588,634 downwards.
CGCCGAGCCAGGTCCAGTTGGCGTTGGGCGTTCGCCAGCCCAACGACATGGGTCTCCGCGGCCACCGTCGGCCTTCCAGCCTTCGGCAACCGCGTCGACCCCGAGCCCGAGGAGCCCTCGGACCCACCACTCCGGTGGATTCGCTTGAGCGAACGCGCTCCGGTGGAGTCGTCCGCGTCCGACACTGTGAGCAGCGAGTCGCTGTCAGACGACTCGTCCGCCGCTGCGAAGAAGCTAGCCGCAGAAGTCGCGCGGCCAGCTTCTGACGCCGAAGCGTCGGATTGGCCCTGAGAAGGGCCTTTTGGTTGGCCCTGAGAAGGGCCTTTTGGTTGGCCCTGAGAAGGGCCTTTTGATTGGCCCTGAGAAGGGCCTTTTGGTTGGCCCTGAGAAGGGCCTTTTGGTTGCTTCGAAAAGCGCCCGCAGGCATCCCGCATAGGGCTCGACATAGTATTTCCGCAGTATTTCGTAGCACACAAGACAGGATAAAATAAAATATGATAGCTACGAAGGCACAGTGCACTTTGGCCGTACCCAGTCTGCCACTCCGTTACGGTGGTCAGAACTGGGCCGTTTCCAGGGGACACGACGAGGACGTAAGCACTGTGGGGTGGTCCCCCAACCTAACCTTTTTTTTTTTTTTTTTTTTTGTTTGCGCTGGGAAAAAATGCATTACGCATACCCTCCCATCGGGGGATGGGGGGCTATGTGGGACTCCCCGGGCGGACCCGGTATACCCACTAAAATAACCCAGCGATACTCCCGCTTCGTCCTAGTGGCGGGGGACTGGGAAACCGGCAAAGCCTTGACGTCCAGTCCTCCGCCGACGATTGCCCTGCAAGGCGGACCCCTCACGCCCCCCCCGTGGGGAGGGGGAGGGGCCCGGGAGTTACAGACGAAGGTGGTGATGGGTGCAATGCGGGCGAAGGCACCCCCGTGCCTGTCGCCCGCCCATCGCCACCATGAGGAGGGAGAGGGCGGCGCCTTCTCCGACCCCTTCGTCTGCGGAGCGGCGCAGCGGCGCGCGCTCCGCCTCCTCCTTTTGCGAGATTGCGTCCTCGCAAAAGGAGGCTACTGCTGCTGCCCAGGCCCCCTCGCTCCCCAGCATGACGTTGACCACGCCGGAAAGCGAGAGGTCCTGTCCGATCGCCGGACCAGGGCGGTTTGGGGAGAAGTTGACCCCTACCAGGGCCAACTCTCCCCACGCGGCGGCCACGTATCCCGGTCCCCTCTCTAAGAGCGAGAGGGGAGGGGAGTCCGTGGAAGACCGCGACACCTGGATGCGATGTTCGACCCTACCCATCAGTCGGACATCGCACCCCCCCCCGCAGCCACCGTCGCGGGAGCGACGGTGCTTTTCGCAGCAGCAGCAGGACCGCTCGGCGCCTGTGCTTTGCCCCGCGTAGGGGGAGGATTGCAGTTCCTCCCCTTCATCATGTGGCCTGCCGGGCAGCCACTGGCGGCACACACCGCGCAGTGCGGCGAGGCGGCCTCGCAGGAGGCGGCTTTGTGGCCCTCCTTGCCGCAACGGAAGCAAGTGTCCGTCCTGTCCACCGTGGACGGACACAGGGGCCGGGTGTGTCCGATGCCGAGGCACCGGAAACACCGCAGGGGCTGCTCCTCGAGCGCCCGGACCGCACCCGAGCTGTATCCGACGGTAAGCCGCCCCTTCGCAAGGACGGCTTTGGCAGCGGCGATTGGGCACTCTAGGCGGATGGTGCCCATGCCGCCGCGGCCGGGCCTTATGGCCCTGGCTTGGACCGCCGCGATGCCACAGCCCCCTACAGCTGCGACCGCCGCCACCACCTCCTCCTTGGTGACCGAGTCGTCCAAGTCAGCGACCTCTATGGCCGCTGACTTGACCGGTCGGGTCACCTTGGCCGAATCGGCGATTGCCTCCTTGAGCTTGGCGGCAAAGAGGTCCGCATGGGCACTCCCCTCCTTCCCCGGGAACTCGAAGATGCGGGCCCCGGCTTGCGTCTTGCGGCAAGTGACGCTGCCGATCCCCAGTTGGGTGGGATCGGCATTCGCACGAGCCCGCACCAGGACGGACATGTAGGTCTCCCCTCGGTCCGCAGCCTCCGCGGTGAGAGTCACCACGACGGCCGCGGTTTTCGGGGGGACCAGCCGCCTCTTTCCCCTCCCTTTCGCCGTCGCCTTTCCTTTGCCGGTCGTCTGCTGCGACTGGCTGGGAGCGGTGGGGGCGCGGACGGCGGGGACGGCCGTCGCCGACTTTTTGCCTTTCCCCTTGCGGACCACCTCCGTCCACTCGTTGGACGGGGTCGTCGAGGGGAGGAGGAGGGCGTCATCTTCCGCCTGAGAGGAGGACGGTCCCGGCTCGCTCTGACGCGTATCCGCCGCAAGCGGCGGTCGGAGGCGTTTCACCGGCAGGAGCCGGTCCTCTATCCCTGCTATGCAGGCTCTTGTGAAGGCCCTCTCCTCCCGCACCACCTTGCGGATGATGTCCTCAAGGTTGGAGGGAGGGCCCTCTGCTGCAGGGCTCGTCCCGGCCTGTTGTGGCCGGGCCGTGACCTCAGCCAGCTTCTGATGAAGCTGGCTGACCTCCGACTGCAGGCGATCCACCCTCGCCTGCAGTTGCCGCGTCTCGTCGCTGGTCTTCCGCTGCACCAGCTCCGCGACGACACCGCGCATGCTCGCGGCCCTACATTTTAGGGCCTTCTGCAGGGTGCCCTTCAGGTTGGAGGACTTAGAGGCGACTTCCACAATCTCCTCCTCGTCCTCTTCCGCCATCCTCTGCAGCTCCGCCAATGACCGGTCCGCGTACAAAACACGGGACGCGCCGTACCCGGACTTGGCCCGGGCGACGTGCGCCCGCTTTTCCGCGGCAGCGACCCGCTCCTCCAGCTCCTGCTGAAGCTGAGCCCGCCGAGCTAGGTCCAGTTGGCGTTGGGCGTTCGCCAGCCCAACGACATGGGTCTCCGCGGCCACCGTCGGCCTTCCAGCCTTCGGCAACCGCGTCGACCCCGAGCCCGAGGAGCCCTCGGACCCACCACTCCGGTGGATTCGCTTGAGCGAACGCGCTCCGGTGGAGTCGTCCGCGTCCGACACTGTGAGCAGCGAGTCGCTGTCAGACGACTCGTCCGCCGCTGCAAAGAAGCTAGCCGCAGAAGTCGCGCGGCCAGCTTCTGACGCCGAAGCGTCGGATTGGCCCTGAGAAGGGCCTTTTGGTTGGCCCTGAGAAGGGCCTTTGGGTTGGCCCTGAGAAGGGCCTTTTGGTTGGCCCTGAGAAGGGCCTTTTGGTTGCTTCGAAAAGCGCCCGCAGGCATCCCGCATAGGGCTCGACATAGTATTTCCGCAGTATTTCGTAGCACACAAGACAGGATAAAATAAAATATGATAGCTACGAAGGCACAGTGCACTTTGGCCGTACCCAGTCTGCCACTCCGTTACGGTGGTCAGAACTGGGCCGTTTCCAGGGGACACGACGAGGACGTAAGCACTGTGGGGTGGTCCCCCAACCTAACCTAACCTTTTTTTTTTTTTTTTTTTTTTTGTTTGCGCTGGGAAAAAATGCATTACGCATACCCTCCCATCGGGGGATGGGGGGCTATGTGGGACTCCCCGGGCTGACCCGGTATACCCACTAAAATAACCCAGCGATACTCCCGCTTCGTCCTAGTGGCGGGGGACTGGGAAACCGGCAAAGCCTTGACGTCCAGTCCTCCGCCGACGATTGCCCTCCAAGGCGGACCCCTCACGCCCCCCCCGTGGGGAGGGGGAGGGGCCCGGGAGTTACAGACGAAGGTGGTGATGGGTGCAATGCGGGCGAAGGCACCCCCGTGCCTGTCGCCCGCCCATCGCCACCATGAGGAGGGAGAGGGCGGCGCCTTCTCCGACCCCTTCGTCTGCGGAGCGGCGCAGCGGCGCGCGCTCCGCCTCCTCCTTTTGCGAGATTGCGTCCTCGCAAAAGGAGGCTACTGCTGCTGCCCAGGCCCCCTCGCTCCCCAGCATGGCGTTGACCACGCCGGGAAGCGAGAGGTCCTGTCCGATCCCCGGACCAGGGCGGTTTGGGGAGAAGTTGACCCCTACCAGGGCCAACTCCCCCCACGCGGCGGCCACGTATCCCGGTCCCCTCTCTAAGAGCGAGAGGGGAGGGGAGTCCGTGAAAGACCGCGACACCAGGATGCGATGCTCGACCCTGCCCATCAGTCGGACATCGCACCCCCCTCCGCAGCCACCGTCGCGGGAGCGACGGTGCTTTTCGCAGCAGCAGCAGTAGGACCGCTCGGCGCCTGTGCTTTGCCCCGCGTGGGGGGAGGATTACAGTTCCTCCCCTTCATCATGTGGCCTGCCGGGCAGCCACTGGCGGCACACACCGCGCAGTGCGGCGTGGCGGCCTCGCAGGAGGCGGCCTTGTGGCCCTCCTTGCCGCACCGGAAGCACGTGTCCGTCCTGTCCACCGCGGACGGACACAGGGGCCGGGTGTGTCCGATGCCGAGGCACCGGAAACACCGCAGGGGCTGCTCCTCGAGCGCCCGGACGGCACCCGAGCTGTATCCGACGGTAAGCCGTCCCTTGGCAAGGACGGCTTTGGCAGCGGCGATTGGGCACTCTAGGCGGATGGTGCCCATGCCGCCGCGGCCGGGCCTTATGGCCCTGGCTTGGACCGCCGCGATGCCACAGCCCCCTACAGCTGCGACCGCCGCCACCACCTCCTCCTTGGTGACCGAGTCGTCCAAGTCAGCGACCTCTATGGCCGCTGACTTGACCGGTCGGGTCACCTTGGCCGAATCGGCGATTGCCTCCTTGAGCTTGGCGGCAAAGAGGTCCGCATGGGCACTCCCCTCCTTCCCCGGGAACTCGAAGATGCGGGCCCCGGCTTGCGTCTTGCGGCAAGTGACGCTGCCGATCCCCAGTTGGGTGGGATCGGCATTCGCACGAGCCCGCACCAGGACGGACATGTAGGTCTCCCCTCGGTCCGCAGCCTCCGCGGTGAGAGTCACCACGACGGCCGCGGTTTTCGGGGGGACCAGCCGCCTCTTTCCCCTCCCTTTCGCCGTCGCCTTTCCTTTGCCGGTCGTCTGCTGCGACTGGCTGGGAGCGGTGGGGGCGCGGACGGCGGGGACGGCCGTCGCCGACTTTTTGCCTTTCCCCTTGCGGACCACCTCCGTCCACTCGTTGGACGGGGTCGTCGAGGGGAGGAGGAGGGCGTCATCTTCCGCCTGAGAGGAGGACGGTCCCGGCTCGCTCTGACGCGTATCCGCCGCAAGCGGCGGTCGGAGGCGTTTCACCGGCAGGAGCCGGTCCTCTATCCCTGCTATGCAGGCTCTTGTGAAGGCCCTCTCCTCCCGCACCACCTTGCGGATGATGTCCTCAAGGTTGGAGGGAGGGCCCTCTGCCGCATGGTCCGTCTCGGCCTGTTGTGACCGGGCCGTGACCTCAGCCAGCTTCTGATGAAGCTGGCTGACCTCCGACTGCAGGCGATCCACCCTCGCCTGCAGTTGCCGCGTCTCGTCGCTGGTCTTTCGCTGCACCAGCTCCGCGACGACACCTCGCATGCTGGCGGCCCTACATTTCAGGGCCTTCTGTAAAGTGCCCTTCAGGTTGGAGGACTTAGAGGCGACCTCCACGATCTCCTCCTCGTCCTCCTCCGCCATCCTCTGCAGCTCTGCTACAGACCGGTCCGCATATACAACGCGGGACGCGCCGTACCCGGACTTGGCCCGGGCGACGTGCGCCCGCTTCTCGGCGGTCGCGACACGCTCCTCCAGCTCTTGTTGGAGCTGAGCTCGGCGAGCCAGGTCCAGCTGGCGTTGGGCGTTTGAGAGCCCAACGACATGGGTCTCCGCGGCCACCGTCGGCCTTCCAGCCTTCGGCAACCGCGTCGACCCCGAGCCCGAGGAGCCCTCGGACCCACCACTCCGGTGGATTCGCTTGAGCGAACGCGCTCCGGTGGAGTCGTCCGCGTCCGACACAGTGAGCAGCGAGTCGCTGTCAGACGACTCGTCCGCCGCTGCGAAGAAGCTAGCCGCAGAAGTCGCGCGGCCGGCTTCTGACGCCGAAGCGTCGGATTGGCCCTGAGAAGGGCCTTTTGGTTGGCCCTGAGAAGGGCCTTTAACCTAACCTAACCTAACCTAACCTAACCTAACCCAGTCTGGCTTCACCCGCCGCCCAGAACGCCACGAAATAACCGCGCTCCGCAAGCTAAAATCGCAAAATTACCGAAAAGTGTTCAAAGTGACTAGTGTTATACACCAAAACACGCGGAATCGCGAGGCGAACACGTTCGTGGTAAAAGTTTAGTGATCGGTCCACGCAAGTGAAAGTTATCACCGAAAAAGTGAAATTTCTGGAACACTAAACCAAAACAGTGAAATAACTTGAAAACTACAGCGGCGACACCGTGTTTTTATCTTACCACCAGGACAGCCTCCTTGAGACCTACGATCCTGGAGAATTCCAGATTTTTTCCCCGCAAGCGCGCGGAAATATAAGGGAAAACATCAACCCGCGAGACGAGGTCCCGTTTTAGGGGCATAAAATTCTCCCTGACCACCATCCAGCATCAGTGACAACTCCCCGAGAAGGAGAACGCGGAGAAGACCCTGGAGGTATTTTAAAATCCAATTTTTGTGCTAGGGAAGACCAGCTTATTGACGTTACAACTTGACGTGCGGTCGTGAAAACGTCAGAGTAATTTTCCGACCGAGATAATTCAAAATTATCAGTGGCGACCTAGGCTGAAACTTCCTGGGAAGATAGCTTGGACGTCCCCGAACCTGTATCTACAAAAAGAAAAATTTTAGGACCATAATTTTAGAAAATATTAAAACTTTTGTAAACCGCCAATTAATTTCCGGCCGCAATATAAGTTGTTTCCTTCGTAAGAAATTAACTACGTCATAGCTTGTTTAAATATTTTTTAGTTATTGTTTTTAATTATATTTTATTTTTAAGTTAATTTATTCTATACCACAATCGGTGACAAAACATCTTGCCCCTTTATTACAAAATTGTTAACAAAATTTTTTTTTAAATTTTTGTCTCCAACCGGGAATCGAACCTGGGACCTTAAAAATATTAAAAACGCCCATATCTCGGGAACGGAGTGAGTTAGCCCATTTTTGACCACACCTGTAGATCTATACTTACGTATAGATATACAGCAACCCTCTCCTAACCACCCTCTTTCGAACCCCCCCATTCATTAAATTAATTGTTTAATTAACTTAAATCCCCCCCCTACCCCGCCCCCCCGCAAGCATCTTCCGCGGGCCACTATTTTCAATACTATATTATATGTATATGTTATAAACCCTTCAAAGAAAACCCACCAAGTCAATCCCCCCCCCCCCCTCGAACCATAGTCCCCTTACCCCTCACCTGTAATAAATTAACACTTTATAATATTGTGTATTGTGTATTACTGTGTATTCTGTGTATTATTGTGTATTTTGTGTGTTATTGTGTCCAGTCCATTCCCAGTTAACTTAGAATCACCCATTTTTCCAAACTTCTCCCCCAGAATTTGTTGACCCCCCATTATCTCGGGAACGGCTGGGAATATCCAAATTCTGAGCAAATTTTCCCCCCCCCTATAACCCCCCTCTCACCTAAAACCTATATTGGGATAAGACCCCTAGACCCCCTTTTTGACCCCCTCCACTAGTGACCCCAAAAAACTTTTTAGTAGTATAATATACACTGAAACTCCTACAGTCGATTCACATTTTACCCCATTATATTCCTTCCCCGCCCCCCCCGCTCCTCCTTTTATCTCTACAGGGCTACCTCACCCCCCCTGGGTCTAACTTTTGAACCGGTGGTCTTGGACCCACCAAGTTTGGGTTCCCTGTAATCAGCACAAAAAGACCTGTCTTTTGGCTCCGGCCAATTTACTAAATTAATTATTACGTGTTGTTTGTTATTGTATTGTTGTGTATACATATTACTTTTAAAAAATTTTTTTGGCCTGGTAATCACACAGGAGGATAGCCTGAATCGGGCTCATTCAGGAGAGCCCAAGCACGGCAGTATTTGGACTCACGACGCCAGAGATATCAGCAGGAAACCGATTATCGGCCGCCATCTTGGATTGGCAACACGATTTTCGAATAGCGATATCTCGGGAGTACTTGGGGCTAGAGTATCCGTGTTTGGGTTCATCGGAAGGGGCTTGACGAGACCTATCTCCTGGTGTGTAAAGATTGACTCTACATAGAGCCACTCTATCAAAACGATAGAAAATAGGTTTTGACAATTAAAATTGACATTTAGGTCTAGGTAGATAGTTTTTAAGGCTCTTGTGCGGTATTGTTTTGACTTTTTGCACTTTTTATTTTATTTTACCGTCCCTATTGACGCTACAAATTTTTATTTTGCCCTTCCGGATAGGTTCTTACCTTCCTGTGCTGACACACTGGGGAAGTAAACGGCTTTGTAGACGACCACCGCCTTTTGTAGGCGACTTTATATTTGACAATTAACTTTGACCAATTTACTAAATTATTTTTATTGCTTGTTGTTTGTTATTGTTTGTTTACACATTTTACATTTTTAGGTATAATCGCAGACTAAGAAATCAGTTTTAAGTAACAACATTAGTACAGACGCCATTTACACGTCTTACTAAAAATAGACTATCCTACCTCCATTATCATGCTCCCATTCAGGACCCCGATGAAAAACACGGCTTCTAGCTCCCCCAAGAAAGCCGAGGGATCGGTGGAAAAGGAAAGCTCCCCGTCGGGGACACAAGATAAAACTTTTGTTGTCCGACAAAGCATTGGCGAAATAGAGGCCAGGACAAAGACCCTACCAAAACAGGTGTCAGCGCCGGTGGCGGGCCCCTCCAGGACAAAAACCCAAACACCATCGTTGGACGCCTCGGGTAGCCCGCCCCCAAAACCGACCTATCCCACCAGACTTGCCGAGGGAAGGGCATGCCTGAGTAAGGCAAAGCTCCACCTCGGCAACTCAAGAAATACCAAGACAGAAATAAAAGAAGGAGTTACGGCGGCCGTGGAAAGACTCTATCAGTTGCTGAAAGAGTCGGAGGCGGTTAAAGGAAAGGAAACAACTCAGAGCAAGGAGCGAGGCGGGAAGGAAGAGGAGGAACCTTTACACCCTCCCCTCTCTTCTCGCCCTGCCAATTGCCAGGTCGAAAACGAGTTGTTAAAGAAGATGGAAGAGCACCTCCAACTCATAACGGCAAATACAGAAAAGATGGAGGGTCTCAGGGACACGCTGCTGTCCCATCAGAAAGTCTTGGAGAGGACCACCTATGCGAGCGTAGCGGCTGGTAGCAGTAGGGGAAGACTCCCGGAGCAAGCCACCCTGCACTCGGTGGTGGTCACCTCCAAGAACGAAACAGATACAGGAGACGAGGTTCTCAGCAGAATACGGGAAGCGGTAAATGCCAAAGATGGGTGGATAAGGGTAGAAAAAGTAAGGAAAGCTAAGGATAGGAAAATAATCATAGGTCTGGAAACCGAAGAAGAAAGAAGTAAAATAAAGACCCGACTTCAGAAAGAAGGAGTGGACCTCACTGTCGAGGAAGTGAAAAACAAGGACCCGCTTCTGATTTTGAAGAACGTCCTAGTCGTGAACACCGACGAGGACGTCATTAAAGCTCTTAGAAATCAGAACAAGGGTGTTTTTGACGGCCTCGACAGTGGGGAAAACAGGGTCGAGATAAAATACAGAAGAAGGACGCGAAATCCCCACACTGGCCACGTCATCATCAGCGTCTCGCCCACCATCTGGCGACGGGCTATAGAAATCGGGACCGTGCACGTCGACCTCCAGCGCATTAGGGTCGAGGATCAGTCTCCGTTGGTCCAATGCACTCGCTGCCTAGGCTTCGGGCACGGCAAGCGGTTCTGTAAAGAGCCTGCGGACCTATGCAGCCACTGCGGCGGTCCGCATATGAGAGCAGAGTGCCCAGACTGGCTCTCAGGCTCACCACCCGCTTGCCGGAATTGCACGAAGTCGAAAATAGAGCACGGCACGGAACATAATGCGTTTAGCCATGATTGCCCTATACGTAAAAAATGGGATGACGTGGCCAGATCAACTGTAGCGTACTGCTAAGGGCACCCCAATACAAAACACCCCGTATGGAGTACTGCAGGCTAACCTCCAACGTAAGAAGCTAGCTACAAATGAGCTTCTGATAGAGGCCACAAAGCGCGGAATCGCGGTGGCGCTCCTACAGGAACCGTACGTGGCAGGAGCTAAAGTAGTGAGGAGTCACAGGGGCGTTAGAATCTTCCAGAACACTGGCACAGGAGATGGGACTGTCAAAGCGGCAATAGCCGTCTTTAACAGCGACCTTAATGTCAAACAGTACCCGAAACTCACCACAAACAACATAGCAGTGGTGGGAATCCAGACCAGTGCCTGGGAGATCACGCTTGTCTCCTTCTACTTTGAGCCAGACCAGCCCATCGAGCCCTATTTAGAACATCTCAAACAAATAGGGCTCGTAGTCGGTTCCAAGAGACTGATCGTTGGAGGGGACGCCAATGCAAAGAGCATATGGTGGGGTAGCCCGACGGTTGATTATAGGGGGGAAGAGATGGCAGGAACTCTCGGCGAGCTGAACCTGAACGTTCTGAACTGTGGGGAAATTCCGACCTTCGACACCATCCGAGGAGGGAAACGTTACAGCAGTTATGTAGATATTACAGCTTGTTCCAACGACATCCTGGACATGATAGACGACTGGAGGGTTGACGAAGGTCTCACGAGCTCGGACCACAACGGCATTAGTTTTAAAATCCTCTTACAGAAATCCAAAGGCATCAAAGTTGAGAGAACGACTAGGCAATTTAACACCAAAAAAGCCAATTGGACCGAATTTCATGAGAAGTTTGGCCAATTGAAAATAGATTACAAATTCACAGCAGCCGAAATAGACAATATTAAAGACATTGAGCAAATCGACACAGCAACAGGTAACCTCACAAAAGCAATAGAAGAAACATGCAAACAAACAATACCAACCAAAAAAGCTCAAGAAGAACTTACCTTGCCGTGGTGGTCCGAGAGACTCGCCGAGATGAAGAAGACAGTCGCTACCAAGAAGCGCAGGATCCGCTGTGCCGCCCCAATCCGGAAGTCGAAGGTCATAGAAGAGTACCTAAAACAGAAAGAAGAGTATGAATTAGAACAGGCTAAAGCTCAGACTGAGAGCTGGAAGGAATTCTGTGGGAAACAGGATAGGGAAGGGGTCTGGGAGGGAATATATAGGGTGATAGGGAGGACTCAGCGTAGGGAGGAGGACCTACCATTGGAATGGAACGGTGACGTGCTGGATGCGAGGGGTTCCGTCAAATTGCTAGCGGAAACGTTTTATCCGGAAGACCTCCTAGAATCCGATAATGCCCATCACCGATCCATACGATCGAAGGCCGAAAACGTAAACTCTGGCGAACAAGATGATCCTTGCGACCCACCGTTTACGATGGCAGAATTAAAAAATTCGATGGAGTCCTTCAACCCGAAAAAGGCACCTGGTTCCGATGGCTTTACGGCCGACATTTGTTGCCACGCCGTGAGTAATGACCCGGAATTATTTTTAAAGTTCCTAAACAAATGCCTAGAACACCATCATTTCCCCACGTCCTGGAAGCAAGCAACAGTCGTGATACTGAGGAAGCCTGGAAAAGAGAAATATTCCACTCCCAAATCTTATAGGCCGATAGGACTGTTGCCTATATTGGGGAAAGTATTTGAGAAAATGCTGGTGGCCCGCCTTAAGTACCACCTCTTACCAAGGATGAGCACCCGTCAGTACGGATTCATGCCACAGAGGAGTACCGAGGACTCCCTCTATGCCCTCATGCAGCATGTCAACAAAAAACTAGCACAAAAAAGAATTGTTACGCTCGTATCATTGGACATAGAGGGAGCATTCGATAGTGCCTGGTGGCCAGCTATAAGAGTCCGTCTGGCAGAGGAGAAGTGTCCAATCAACCTTAGGCGGGTCATGGACAGCTACCTCAGAAACCGAAGAGTTGCAATCAGGTACGGTGGGGAAGAATACAGCAAGGAAACAAGCAAGGGCTGTGTCCAGGGCTCAATTGGAGGCCCAATTTTGTGGAACTTGGTTCTAGACCCCCTCCTGAAAGCAGCAGAGAACAGGGGGATCTACATGCAGGCGTTCGCGGACGATGTCCTCTTAGTCTTTGACGGAGAGACCGCACTAGAGGTGGAGGAATGTGCCAATGCCGCTCTCAATCATGTTCTGGCGTGGGGTGTCGAAAATAAACTAAAGTTTGCACCACACAAAACAACTGCTATGGTTATAACCAGAAAACTAAAATACGACACACCACGCCTCAGCATGGGGGGGATCGACATTGGCATATCGAAAGAAATGAAGCTTCTGGGTGTAACCATCGATCAAAAGCTGACCTTTAACACTCACGTCTCACACAATTGCAGGAAGGCAATTGCGATTTACAAGCAGCTGTGTAGAGCCGCAAAGATCGGCTGGGGGCTTCACCCAGAGGTTATTCGGGTGATATATGTGGCGACCGTAGAGCCCATAATACTTTACGCTGCTAGCGTTTGGGCACCGGCTGCAAAAAAGTTGGGCATTATAAAGCAGCTTGGGACCGTCCAGCGTGGAATTGCTCAAAAAATGTGCAGGGCATATCGCACGGTCTCCCTGAACTCAGCACTGGTGCTGTCCGGAATGCTCCCCCTTGACCTCCGAGTTCGTGAGGCGGCATCACTGTACGAGGCCAGGAGGGGGGCGCCCCAGGCGTCGCTGCTGGGCAGGGAGGTCGAGCGAATGACTGCTGCAGTAGAGGATCCCCATCCCGCGGCACGTGACACCTTGCAGTTCAACAGTCTGGTGAACCAAGAGCAACTGGACAACAACTGCAACTTTGACGTCCGTATCTTTACGGACGGGAGCAAAATCGGAGGAGGGGTTGGTGCTTCACTGTCCATATGGAATGGTGAGACTGAGACCAGAGCCCTCAAACTTGCTCTATCAAATTATTGCTCAGTTTACCAGGCGGAACTCCTAGCAATAACAAGGGCAACTAGGGAGATAATTAGGCGCAAGGAATCATCTTTCGGAGTTTTCAGTGACTCAATGGCGGCTCTCCAAGCAATCACGAATCCCGGTTCGCACCACCCTCTCGCTGTAGAAGCTAGGGATAATATAAGATCTGCATCCCACCAGAACAAGGTGGTAAACTTGTTCTGGATTAAAGCTCATGTAGGGCTGCTGGGGAATGAAAGAGCTGACCAACTAGCAAAAGAGGCCGCTGAAAACTCCAAAAGAAAGCCTGACTATGATCGGTGCCCGATCTCATTCATCAGGCGAAGCATACGTATGGCGACGCTTGATGAATGGAACCGTAGGTATGAAACCAGTGACACCGCATCTGTAACAAAGCTGTTCTTCCCTGACGTGCGTGAGGCATATAGAATAATCCGCAGGATGAGAACAAGTGGCCTAGATACACAAATAATGACGGGGCACGGTGGATTCTCTGAGTACTTGAACCGCTTCAAGTGCAAGGAGAGTCCATCGTGCATTTGCGACCCGGATGCAAGCGAATCGGTCCCGCACTTATTATTCGACTGCCCACAGTTCGCAAAACACCGCTTTAACGCCGAAAATTCATTAGGCATGGAAATAAAACCGAACACTGTGAAAGACATAATAAAAAGTAAAGATGCAGAAATATTCTTGGATTATTGTAGATATATAGCAAGAAGAGTAATTGATCGAAACAAAACCGCATAAGTAAATATGCTGTCATAATATAGTGTACTATATTTAGAGGCTAGCATAGTATAAAAATTTGTAAAATATTTTGGATAAAATAGGAAATAAATACAATATGTGAAAATAGAAATAAGTTTAGAATAAGGATAATTGTTTAGGTGTAAGCAAAATAAGAACTACACCCCTGTCTCTGTAATACAAGTAAATTTAAGAAGTAAGGAAATGTCAAATAGATTAAGAATTTAAGTAAACGAATAAGAAACTGTAATTAGACATAAGCTCAGATAAGTATAAATGTAAAAGTGATTCAATAAAAATTGCCTACCCACTTTTTGTAACACCCGATAATGTAAAAGGAATAAATAAAATACAAGTTACACAGATCGAAGACGATAGTTGGGAATCCCACCCATATGGCATAAATGAGGATGAATGACAGAAAGAACAAGTATGAGGAATGGAAGTACGAGAGGCATAAATGCGAGAACTGGAATGAACGTAAAGCAGACAGGCATAGGCTCCGATCATGTTGGAGGTAGGAGTATTATAAAAAAAAAAAAAAAAAAAAAAAAAAAAAAAAAAAAAAACCTAACCTAACCTAACCTAACCTAACCTAACCTAACCTAACCTAACCTAACCTAACCTAACCTAACCTAACCTAACCTAACCTAACCTAACCTAACCTAACCTAACCTAACCTAACCTAACCTAACCTAACCTAACCTAACCTAACCTAACCTAACCTAACCCCTCAATAACTTTGCATCCCGGTGACGCATTTACAAGCTGTTTTCAGCAAAACTAATCGTTTTTAGACTCCGTCCGACTATCCCGCACGTAAAAACTGACAAATCCGCGAAAAACATTTCCCGGTTATTGACATAGAAAAATTTCAGTAAAAAACCTTTTTAAAACATTTTTATCTCAAAATTTACAGCAAAAACTACGTTTCTTATAATTTTAACAGATACTTACCTGCCTTACCTGCACTCCGGCGAGCGCCCCGCGAGCTCGAGTCCCGTTTGGCGGTGTTATTCCAAATTTCTTCATACTTTTTGGTCGTAAAACACGTATTTTCAGCTTTTTTCAAAATTTTTCTTCAGCATAAATTCCAAAAACCCCATAGTTTGCTGGCCCGCGCCGAGACACGTCTTTTGACACCTCGCACGCCCGCCTAGCTCACATAGAAGTTCAAAAATTTGCCCTCCCACCCACCCATTCGTGTCTGGGCAGGTAAACTTTACAGTTTTGACAAAAAATTAGTTTCTGCTTTTTTGTTCTTCCGGTTACAGTAGTAACTCTTGTAACACGACGCTGGGAAAAGAAACTATTTCCGGGACCATTAACGCCTCTGAAGGCAATTATTGACATATTATATTTTAATAAATTGACCGAGTCCTAGCTTAGAGGGCTCGTATTACACATTTCTCTTTCTGTTCCCCCCTTTACAGGGACACAGAAGAGTTGGTGGCCAGTGACCTCTGTATGAATCTCACCTTCACAAAAGCCACCATGTTCCACACGCCAAAGAAGACCGAAAACAAGAAAACCGCGAGCTCGCTCATCTTCGGGGGCTCGCCGCCGTCTACAGAGGAGGCTGGGACCTCGCAGTCGAGTGTGAGACGCAGCATAGGGGAATGGGAGGCCGGGAAAGTCGAGCCCAAGGCAAAGTCCCCGGCCAACCCGAAACCTGCTGTGACTCCGCCACCTGCACAAAAAATCCCAGGCTCTCTGGGGACGCGGCGGGCCTCCGCAGATGCCGCGGGACCGGCGGGACCCAGCAATAAGCCAGAGTCGAGGTTCCCAAACCTGACGGCGGAGGCGAGAGCTTGCCTAAGTCGAGCGAAACTGCACCTGGGCAACTCTCGCAACCTGAAGACCGAAATTAAGACGGAGGTTTTGGGGGCCATCACTCGGCTTTACGAGATTGTGAAGGAGTCGGAGAAGGCGAAAGCCCCTGTCACCGCCGCCCCCGTTTCGACTGTCATCCAAAACAGCCTGACCTCCTCAAACGAGGAAACCGGAGTCGGCAAGGATCTCGCGAAAAAGCTGGAGGAAAGCAGCGCTCTCCTGCGAGAAAACCTCAGCAAAATGGAGGCGCTGCGAGATGCCTTGGCGACAAGGGACTTTGTTGGGGAGAGGACATACGCGACTGTGGCTGCTGCGCAAAACAGCCAGACCGGGGCTCAGGCCCTGGGGCGGGCAACGCTGCACTCCGTTGTCGTCTCCTCAACAAAGGAAACGGAAACCGGGGAAGAGGTTTTGGAAAGGGTGAGGAGGGCGGTCGACGCGAGGGAGGGCTGGGTGAAGGTGGAGAGGGTGAGGAAAGCCAAGGACAGGAAGATAATAATGGGGTGTGTGTCAAAGGAGGAGAGGACCAAGGTAAAGGAGAGGATCGAGGCTGCTGGACAGGGCCTCGTCGTCGAGGAAGTGACGAATCGGGACCCGCTTCTGATACTGAGGGACGTTCTTCTTGTCCATAGTGACGAAGAAGTAATGAAAGCCCTCAGGAATCAGAATCGCGAACTTTTCCACGGCCTCGGCGACGAGGACCAAAGGACGGAAATAAAATATCGGAGGAAGACTCGCAACCCCCATCTGAACCATATTGTGCTCAGTGTGTCCCCGATAATCTGGAGGAGGGCCATCGAAGGTGGCAAACTTCGAATTGACCTCCAGATCGTGCGCGTCGAAGACCAGACGCCTCTGGTGCAGTGCACCCGCTGCTTGGGCTACGGGCACGGGAAGCGGTTCTGTAAGAACCCAGCCGATCTGTGCAGCCACTGCGGCGGCCCGCACCTTCGAGCGGACTGCCCGGACAGGCAAACCGGCGAAGCAGCGGTGTGCATAAACTGCACCAGGGAAAAACAGGGAAACACTGAGCACAATGCCTTCAGCACCGAATGCCCTGTAAGGCGAAAGTGGGATGCCCTCGCTCGAGCCTCAATAGCTTATTGCTAAAGTTGCCCCTGATACCCACCAGTACAAAATGGTCCAGGCCAACCTGCAACGGAGTCAGCTGGCCACCAACGAGCTGCTGCTGGAGGCAGAAAAGCGCAAGCTGGCCGTAGCGCTGCTCCAGGAGCCCTATGTGGGTGGGGTGAGAAGGATGAAGGGCTACCGGGGCGTAAGGGTCTTCCAGAGCTCTGAGGGAGGAGAAGGGACTGTAAAGGCAGCGGTAGCTGTCTTTGACCAAAGCCTGGACATAATACAGTACCCGCAACTCACCACAAACAACATCGTTGTGGTGGGAGTCCGAACCAGAGCCTGGACGATCACGCTGGTGTCCTTCTACTTCGAGCCCGACAAGCCCATAGAGCCATACCTGGAGCAGCTTAAACGAGTGGAGCAAGTGGTGGGCCCTAGCAGGTTGGTCATCGGAGGGGACGCGAATGCGAAAAGTACTTGGTGGGGTAGCGGCAACGAGGACTCGAGAGGGGAGCAAGTGTGCGGAACGGTATGGGAAATGGGGTTGCAGATTTTGAACTCGGGCGACCTCCCAACCTTTGATACCATTAGAGGAGGTATCAGGTACAGCAGCCACGTGGACGTAACGGCCTGTTCGGCGGACATGCTGGACCTGGTGGACGGCTGGCGAATCGTGGGGGGACTCACGAGCTCTGACCACAACGGCATATTTTTTGGCATACACTTAAAAAAATCAACAGGACTAAAAATTGAGCGAACCACACGAAAATACACCACAAAGGACGCGAATTGGAGACAGTTTCATGAGAAACTGTCTCAAATTATGCTGGAGAAAAACCTAACAGTTACGGAAGTCACTAACATAAACACTATAGTACAACTAGAACACACAATAAACACATACACACAAGCCGTAACTGACACATGTACACACACCTTAAAAACAAAAAAGAAACACGATACACTTACCTTGCCGTGGTGGTCCGAGGAGCTCGCGGGGATGAAGGCGTTGGTCGCCACCAGGAAACGCAGAGTCAGGAACGCAGCGCCGGTCCGAAGAGAGATGGTGGTCAGGCTGTACCTGGAAGAAAAGGAAAGATATGAGGAGGCCGTAAGAAAAGCGATCGAGGAGAGTTGGAGACGGTTTTGCGGGAAGCAGGACAAGGAGGGCGTCTGGGAAGGGATATATAGAGTCATGGGAAGGGTCTCGAAAAGAGAAGAGGATCTGCCGCTGTGGTCGGGAGATGCAATGCTGGATGCGAAGGGTTCGGTGAGGTTGTTGGCCGACACGTTCTACCCTGAGGACCGTGAGGAGGACGACACTTTGGACCACCGCCAAACCCGGCTACTGGCAGAAAGGGTAAACGAGTGGAGCCATGATGAACAACATGACCCACCGTTTACCCAGAGTGAGTTGGACAGGTCCATTGGGTCGTTCAACCCAAGAAAGGCCCCGGGAGCCGACGGCCTCACCGCCGACATCTGCTCTCAGGCCATCTCCTGTAACCCGGAATTCTTCCTGTCACTGCTGAACAAATGCCTGGCTCACCACCACTTCCCGAAGTCCTGGAAGGAAGCAACGGTGGTTGTGCTCAGGAAGCCAGGCAAAGACTCGTACACCGTCCCGAAATCCTACAGGCCGATTGGGCTATTGCCTGTACTAGGGAAGGTGTACGAGAGGATGCTGGTTGCTCGTCTCAAGTTCTACCTGCTCCCCAGGTTTAGTACTCGCCAATACGGCTTTATGCCCCAAAAGAGCACCGAAGACTCCCTCTATACTCTCGTGCAGTACATCCGCACACAGCTGGCACAGAAAAAGATCGTGACGCTCGTGTCACTGGATATAGAGGGAGCCTTCGATAGTGCGTGGTGGCCCGCCATCAAGGTACGATTGGCTGAGGAAAAGTGTCCTGTTAACTTGAGACGGGTAGTCGACAGCTACCTCAGTGACAGGGAGGTCAGCGTGAGATACGCGGGGGAAGAGACCAGGAAGACGACTAGCAAAGGGTGCGTCCAGGGTTCCATAGGTGGTCCTATATTCTGGAACCTGCTGCTGGACCCACTTTTAAAGCAGCTAGAGGAGAGAGGCCACTATTGCCAGGCATTCGCCGACGACGTCGTTATGGTGTTCGTCGGCGAATCGGCACTGGAAATCGAGGGACAGGCTGGTGCCGCTCTCGAACATGTTCGAGCGTGGGGTGTCAGAAATAAGCTCAAATTCGCGCCGCACAAAACCTGTGCGATGGTGCTGACGCGGAGGCTGAAGTACGACACACCGCGCTTGACCATGGGGGGGATCGACATCGGTATGTCCCAAGATATAAAAATCCTGGGCGTCACCATCGACAGCAAGCTGACGTTCAATAAGCACGTAGCTATCGCCTGTAAAAAGGCGATAGGCATATATAAACAGCTGGCCAGAGCTGCCCGGGTGAGCTGGGGTTTAAGCCCGGAAGTTATCCGGGTCATTTACAACGCAGCGGTTGAGCCAACGCTTTTGTACGCCGCGAGTGCGTGGGCGCCAGCCGCAAATAAGCTAGGAGTCATCAAGCAGTTAAATGTGGTCCAAAGAGGGTTCGCACAAAAGCTGTGTAGAGCCTACCGCACAGTCTCCCTAAACTCGGCACTGGTGCTGGCCGGGATACTCCCAATCGACCTGCGCGTTCGCGAGGCGGCAGCGCTGTACGAGGCCAGGAGGGGAGTGTCCCAGTCAATGCTAGGAGACAGGGAGATTGAGCGGATGGCTCCAGCGTTGGAATCCCCGCACCCTGCGGAGCAGACCACACTGCAGTTCGGCAGCCTGATAGACGAGGAACAATATCAGAACCACAGCGATTTCGCTGTGCGTATCTACACAGACGGCAGCAAGATTGAGGGCAGAGTCGGGGCGGCGCTGTCTCTGTGGAACAGCGCCACCGAAGTAAAGGCCCTCAAACTTGCCCTGCCGTCTTTCTGCACCGTCTATCAGGCGGAGCTTTTGGCCCTACAAAGAGCGGCTGGTGAAGCGCTCAAGCGAAGGGAGGATACGTTCGGCATCTTCAGCGACTCCATGGCGGCCCTCCAGTCGGTGGTCAGTGCGAGTTCCCCCCATCCCCTGGCAGTGAAAACAAGGCACACCCTTCGCCGTTGCGAGCAACAGAACAAGAGGGTGTCCTTGTTCTGGATCAAGGCCCACGCAGGATTGGAGGGAAACGAGCGAGCCGACCAACTCGCAAAGGAAGCCGCCCTGGGGTTGAAGAAGAAGCCGGACTACGACCTCTGCCCTGTTTCATTCGTCAAGCGGCAGATCCGTATGGGGTCGCTTGACGAGTGGAACAGGAGATATAAGTCCGGGACAACAGCCTCCGGCACAAAAATCTTCTTCCCAGACGCAGTCGCGGCGTACAAAGTGGTGCGTAAAATAAACCCCACAAGCCTCACCACACAAATTCTCACAGGGCACGGTGGGTTCTCTGCATACTTGAAACGCTTCAAGTGTAAAGAGAACGCATCGTGCGCCTGTGAGCCGGGCAAGGAGGAAACGGTCCTGCATGTCCTGCTGGAGTGCCCGATCACAGGGAAAGCCCGGTACGAGTTCGAGCAAAATCTCGAACAGGGATTAAATGTAAATAGTTTACCTAGCATATTGAACGGCAAAAATAGAGATAAATTTTTAGAGTATTGTAGTAAAATAGTTTTGATAGTAAATAATAGAAATAAGGTAGCATAAGGAAAATAGGATACTTACATATATAATAGTATATACAGTTAAGTACCTAGTACAATAAGATATAGAGAAAGGATATATTCTAAAACCAAAAAGGAAAAAAAAAAAAAAAAAAAAAAAAAAAAAAAACTAGTTCAGGTAGCAAATAGGTATGCAAAAGTCATGTATAAATTTTTTATGTATCACTGTTTATGGAATTAAGTATGGTCTGTCGAGTTCTCGATCATGAGTGCTGGAAGAAATCAATCAGAAAGTAGACAACCAGAAAAAGTATAAAATGGCTCTGATCATGTCAGAGGGTCACTGAGCATGGGCAGGAGTGTGGTTTTAGCCGGTAAGAGTCCGGCACTACCCAGACTGCATCACCAGTGGGACAGTCTGGGTGTCCATGAGGATTTCCCACTCCTGCCAAAACAAAAAAAAAAAAAAAAAAAAAAAAAAAAACCTAACCTAACCTAACCTAACCTAACCTAACCTAACCTAACCTAACCTAACCTAACCTAACCTAACCTAACCTAACCTAACCTAACCTAACCTAACCTAACCTAACCTAACCTAACCTAACCTAACCTAACCTAACCTAACCTAACCTAACCTAACCTAACCTAACCTAACCTAACCTAACCTAACCTAACCTAACCTAACCTAACCTAACCTAACCTAACCTAACCTAACCTAACCTAACCTAACCTAACCTAACCTAACCTAAC
Source organism: Oligia latruncula (assembly GCA_948474745.1). Lineage (NCBI taxonomy): Eukaryota > Metazoa > Arthropoda > Insecta > Lepidoptera > Noctuidae > Oligia > Oligia latruncula. The sequence goes on along the minus strand of OX419695.1, from coordinate 19,567,579 downwards.
CTGAGCGAACCTAACCTGAGCGAACCTAACCTGAGCGAACCTAACCTGAGCGAACCTAACCTGAGCGAACCTAACCTGAGCGAACCTAACCTGAGCGAACCTAACCTGAGCGAACCTAACCTGAGCGAACCTAACCTGAGCGAACCTAACCTGAGCGAACCTAACCTGAGCGAACCTAACCTGAGCGAACCTAACCTGAGCGAACCTAACCTGAGCGAACCTAACCTGAGCCCCACCAGTACAAGATGGTCCAGGCCAACCTGCAACGGAGTCAGCTGGCCACCAACTAGCTGTTGCTGGAGGCAGAAAAGCGCAAGCTGGCCGTAGCGCTGCTCCAGGAGCCCTATGTGGGTGGGGTGAGAAGGATGAAGGGCTACCGGGGCGTAAGGGTCTTCCAGAGCTCTGAGGGAGGAGAAGGGACTGTAAAGGCAGCGGTAGCTGTCTTTGACCAAAGCCTGGACGTAATACAGTACCCGCAACTCACCACAAACAACATCGTTGTGGTGGGAGTCCGAACCAGAGCCTGGACGATCACGCTGGTGTCCTTCTACTTCGAGCCCGACAAGCCCATAGGGCCATACCTGGAGCAGCTGAAACTAGTGGAGCAAGTGGTGGGCCCTAGCAGGTTGGTCATCGGAGGGGACGCAAACGCGAAAAGTACTTGGTGGGGTAGCGGCAACGAGGACTCGAGAGGGGAGCAAGTGTGCGGAATGGTATGGGAAATGGAGTTGCAGATTTTAAATACGGGCGACCTCCCAACTTTTGACACCATTAGAGGAGGTATCAGATACAGCAGCCACGTGGATGTAACGGCCTGTTCGGCGGACATGCTGGACCTGGTGGACGGCTGGCGAATCGTGGAGGGACTCACGAGCTCTGACCACAACGGCATTTCTTTCGGCATACACCTCAAGAAATCAACAGGACATAAAATTGAACGAACAACACGAAAATACAACACAAAGGACGCGAATTGGAGACAGTTTCATGAGAAACTGTCTCAAATTATGCTGGCGAAAAACTTTACAGTTACGGAAGTCAATAACATAAACACTATAGTACAACTAGAACACACAATAAACACATACACACAAGCCGTAACTGACACATGCACACACACCTTAAAAACAAAAAAGAAACACGAAACACTCACCTTGCCGTGGTGGTCCGATGAGCTCGCGGGGATGAAGGCGCTGGTCGCCACCAGGAAACGCAGAGTCAGGAACGCAGCGCCGGTCCGAAGAGAGATGGTGGTCAGGCTGTATCTGGAAGAAAAAGGAAGATATGAGGAGGCCGTGAGAAAAGCGATCGAGGAGACTTGGAGACGGTTTTGCGGAAAGCAGGACAAGGAGGGTGTCTGGGAAGGGATATATAGAGTGATGGGAAGGGTCTCGAAAAGAGAAGAGGATCCGCCGCTGTGGGCAGGAGATGCAATGCTGGATGCGAAGGGTTCGGTGAGGTTGTTGGCCGACACGTTCTACCCTGAGGACCGTGAGGAGGACGACACTTTGGACCACCGCCAAACCCGGCTACTGGCAAAAAGGGTAAACGAGTGGAGTCATGATGAACAACATGACCCACCGTTTACCCAGAGTGAGTTGGACAGGTCCATTGGGTCGTTCAACCCAAGAAAGGCCCCGGGAGCCGACGGCCTCACCGCCGACATCTGCGCTCAGGCCATCTCTTGTAACCCGGAATTCTTCCTGTCACTGCTTAACAAATGCCTGGCACACCACCACTTCCCGAAGTCCTGGAAGGAAGCAACGGTGGTTGTGCTCAGGAAGCCGGGCAAAGACTCGTACACCGTCCCGAAATCCTACAGGCCGATTGGGCTATTGCCTGTACTAGGGAAGGTGTACGAGAGGATGCTGGTTGCTCGTCTCAAGTTTTACTTGCTTCCCAGGTTTAGTACTCGCCAATACGGCTTTATGCCCCAAAAGAGCACCGAAGACTCTCTCTATACTCTCGTGCAGTACATCCGCACACAGCTGGCACAGAAAAAGATCGTGACGCTCGTGTCGCTGGATATAGAGGGAGCCTTCGACAGTGCGTGGTGGCCCGCCATTAAAGTACGATTGGCTGAGGAAAAGTGTCCTGTTAACTTGAGACGGGTAGTCGACAGTTATCTCAGTGACAGGGAGGTCAGCGTGAGATACGCGGGGGAAGAGACCCGAAAGACGACCAGCAAAGGGTGCGTCCAGGGTTCCATAGGTGGTCCTATCTTCTGGAACCTGCTGCTGGACCCACTTTTAAAGCAGCTAGAGGATAGAGGCCACTACTGCCAGGCATTCGCCGACGACGTCGTTATGGTGTTCGTCGGCGAATCGGCACTGGAAATCGAGAGACAGGCCGGTGCCGCTCTCGAACATGTTCGAGCGTGGGGTGTCAGAAATAAGCTCAAATTCGCGCCGCACAAAACCTGTGCGATGGTGCTGACGCGGAGGCTGAAGTACGACACTCCGCGCTTGACCATGGGGGGGATCGACATCGGTATGTCCCAAGATATAAAAATCCTGGGCGTCACCATCGACAGCAAGCTGACGTTCAACAAGCACGTAACTATCGCCTGTAAAAAGGCGATAGGTATATATAAACAGCTGGCTAGAGCTGCCCGGGTGAGCTGGGGTTTAAGCCCGGAAGTTATCCGGGTCATTTACAACGCAGCGGTTGAGCCGACGCTTTTGTACGCCGCGAGTGCGTGGGCGCCAGCCGCTAATAAGTTGGGGGTAATAAAGCAGCTAAACGTGGTCCAAAGAGGGTTTGCACAAAAGCTGTGTAGAGCCTACCGCACAGTCTCCCTAAACTCGGCACTGGTGCTGGCCGGGATACTCCCAATCGACCTGCGCATTCGTGAGGCGGCAGCACTGTACGAGGCCAAAAGGGGGGTGTCCCAGTCAGTGCTAGGAGACAGGGAGATTGAGCGGATGGCTCCAGCGTTGGAATCCCCGCACCCCGCGGAGCAGACCACACTGCAGTTCGGCAGCCTGATAGACGAGGAACAATACCAGAACCACAGCGATTTCGCTGTGCGTATCTACACAGACGGCAGCAAGATTGAGGGCAGAGTCGGGGCGGCGCTGTCACTGTGGAACAGCGCCACCGAAGTAAAGGCCCTCAAACTTGCCCTGCCGTCTTTCTGCACCGTCTATCAGGCGGAGCTTTTGGCCCTACAAAGAGCGGCTGGTGAAGCGCTCAAGCGAAGGGAGAATACGTTCGGCATCTTCAGCGACTCCATGGCGGCCCTCCAGTCGGTGGTCAGTGCGAGTTCCCCCCATCCCCTGGCAGTGGAAACAAGGGACACCCTTCGCCGTTGTGAGCTGCAGAACAAGAGGGTGTCCTTGTTCTGGATTAAGGCTCACGCAGGATTGGAGGGAAACGAGCGAGCCGACCAACTCGCAAAGGAAGCCGCCCTGGGGTTGAAGAAGAAGCCGGACTACGACCAGTGCCCTGTTTCATTCGTCAAGCGGCAGATCCGCATGGGGTCGCTTGACGAGTGGAACAGGAGATATAAGTCCGGGGAAACAGCCTCCGGCACTAAATTATTCTTCCCTGACGCGGTCGCGGCGTACAAAGTGGTGCGCAAAATAAACCCCACTAGTCTCACCACACAAATTCTCACAGGGCACGGTGGGTTCTCTGCATACTTGAAACGCTTCAAGTGTAAGGAGAACGCATCGTGCGCCTGTGAGCCGGGCAAAGATGAAACAGTCCTGCATGTCCTGCTAGAGTGCCCGATTACAGGAAAAGCACGATACGAGGTCGAGCAGGGCCTCGAACAAAAATTAAGTATAGATAGTTTTATAGTTTGATAAGTGGTAGGAGGGACAGAGATAAATTTATAGAGTACTGTGAAAAAATAGCATTAATAGTAAACAATAGAAATAAGACAGGTTAAGGAAAATAGGATACTTACATATATAATTGTATATATAGCTTAAGTACCTAATAAAATAAGAAAAGAAAAATATAATATTCTGAAACAAGAAAGAAAGAAAAAACAAAAAAAAAAAAAGGTAATAAATAGGTAGGCAGAAAGTCATGTATTTTAGATGTATTATTGTTTATCAAAATAAGTATGGTCTGTCACAGAAAGAAGTCAACCAGAACAAGTGTCAAATGGCTCTGATCATGTCAGAGGGTCACTGAGCATGGGCAGGAGTGTGGTTTTAGCCGGTAAGAGTCCGGCACTACCCAGACTGCATCACCAGTGGGACAGTCTGAGTGTCCATGAGGATTTCCCACCCCTGCCAAAACAAAAAAAAAAAAAAAAAAAAAAAACCTAACCTGAGCGAACCTAACCTGAGCGAACCTAACCTGAGCGAACCTAACCTGAGCGAAAAAAAAAAAAACAAATTAAAAATTAATACACGAACAGAATCAATCGACAAACATTGTCGAAATTGTACAAGTAATTTCTCTCAGAAAAATTAAAAAAAAAACGCCAGTAACCAACGCAGGCATAGGCTTGCTCGCCGCCGCGCGTCGGCCACCATTTGCAGCTGAACGTCTTCAATATCTGATCTATTCATGTCATCATAATCAGCCTATAATGTTCCCACTGCTGGGACACAGGCCTCCTCTCTGTGAGAGGGAGTGGGCCATAATCCACCAAGCGGGCCCAGTGCGGGTTGGTAGATGTCACATGTCTTCGAATTTTTGGTTCTAGGACATGCCGGTTTCCTCACGATGTTTTCCTTCACCGTTTTGGGAGCAGTGGTGATGACATAATTTACACAAAGTAAAGCGCCTGTCTGGGTCCGAACCTACGACCTACAACTCGTAAGTCGCGGCCGATACCACTGGGCCACCACTGCTCACTATCTATTCATGTACCAGCGAGGAATTTTTATTTTGGCCGCAACCTGTAATTGTGTAAACCAGTCCTCGCATTCACTAACATACACCTCGGGAAGTGGCGTATCTCAAAATCGCGACTCAAAGAAAGGTTCCAATCTGGCGCGCCGATGAGGACAGTTGGGGGAATATCTAAATAATAATAAATAAATAAATATATATTTTTGAAAGGCCTCAGTAGGATACTAGTAAACTGGTGCACGTTCTTTTTCTCATTCTGACTACGAAACTTTTACTTTTGCGAAAAATTTTATTCACAAAATAAGGATAAAAAAATTTACAACCCTAACAAAAATAGTTAAATTGGAATAACTTCTGAGTTCCATGGATTCGGGATGTAATAATTATGTGGTGTATTGGGGACGTAAATAGAATTATTTCTGTATAAATAACTTTTCCCGGAAGGGCGGAATTTTCGAGAAAATGAAGAAAAACTAAAAACCGAAATACTCGCATAAATCTGGATCTAACAAAGGTGCGAGGTTAATTTATGGACTAAAATACTCTGCATAAGATACGCCATCAATGTACCTCACATATTTTTTTCGTATCACGCTTAGTTTAAGCTTAATTGATTTTTTTCTTAATATCCGGATGGAAAAATTACGATTTTCAAAAAATTATAACTCCGAAACTAGACTTGACAGCTAAATGGGGATACGAGATCTTGCATTTAAATGATTATTTCTGTCAGGTTTGTCAATAAAAATGGGATGTCCGAAAATCGGGCTTCATAAAACACTGTGCGGCGTACGAAAGATAAGTCTGCCAGATGACTATAATCCGAGAAGTTTACCAGTTATGATTTTGTACGCGAAGCCCTAATGGTTTAATGGCCCGCGCATGCTTTACTAGGTAACGATCGGTTCCGTTACGTCCACGAATATGAAAGTCTACGTAGCTTACTTCGACTTCCTTAGTCATACCACTGACACCATCAATGTGAAGACGCTCTTGAGACGTGGGTTTCGCACCGATGCGTGATATCACCTCTCCGTCAATCAACGTTGCCGTACTGCCCTCGTCAAGTAGTGCTGTCGTCTCGAACTCGCCATCGGGACCCTCGAGTACAATCGGCACCACTTTCAGCAGACCGCGGGGACGTGACGTCGACAGCAGAGACCCTGTTGCATTAACAAGAAAATCAGACGTGTTCGTGATCTTAACAGCAGACTCGGTTTTGCTGTCGGTACCGTCCGTGTGGGTAGGGTCGGTAGTTTTAGCTGATACTTGTGTATTATTGCACTGTCCGCAGGGTGCCGCGCTAATTACCCGACTGCGCGACGCAAAGGAGTGGTAATGTCGGTGGCAAAAAACTAAAACTAAAATACAGATCCCAAGACACCGACTTCCGAAATTAAAGTTATTTCATAATTTTGAGTTCATTTCTTTTTGAAGTCGGTTTAATTTTTTTAAATTACTTTTTTTAGAATTTTTGTCTGTTTGTCTGTTTGGATGTGACAAAATTTGATTTGAACAGGTTCAACGTAGAAAGTACCAAACCAATATGGTTAATTTTTATACTCAAATATAGTGTAGAACTCGGAGTAGTGATTAGTTTTGGTTTCATCGCAATCGCTTCACTGTATCAAAAGATATAATCAATTTAAAGTATTCTACAACAACTTTCATTACGTAAGTTGGATACACGTAATGACATCTATTGGCGCTTTATAGTACTAACGAAAACATAATTATTGTGTTTATAACATTATTATGTGAATAATCACGTCATGCAGGCTTATCTATAATAAGATGACTATCACAGTCACTTCTGCCTGTGTTATTTGAAAAAGTAATGATAATAATTACATAAAATGTTAATCGCTTTCGATTGTTGGTTGATTAGTGTCGCTAAAAGAATTACAAATAAAAAGTGAGGATAATGTAAGATAATATTATGTGATGTGGTGTTCTGAGTGATAAAGATTGCAATGATAAATGATTTTATTTTTGTAAGTAGGTTTGTACAAACACTTTTACACGTCAATCATGTTTTTTTTTTTTAAACTAGATGAAGTCGGCGTTTCCTATCTGACTACTCTGAGAAGAAAGGCCGAAACAAACACACACACGGGCAACTTTATGTAGGAGCTCTTTCGAGGGGCAAGCAACCTTTCTAACATTGTTAACAGAGAAGCATTTTCTTAGGTTTTAAAATCATAATTATTATACTTTCATAGTTTTTTGCCTTTTTTCTTGATTTTTTTTAAATTTCTTTACCATGATAACGCTTCAACGCACACCTCCAGACGGGCTGTTGATTTATTGATTTATGATTTTTTTTGTTGGTTCGGCAGGTGCACACCCTTTTTTTTTGTTTCCAGGGTGGAAAATCTTCCAGGATGTCCGCCGCCCTGGGGCGGGCGGCGAGGTCTGTCAGGCTCTTACTGACTAAAAATCACCCCAGTGTTCCGTCTCACACCTACGCCGGGGGTTGTGGGACCGTACGATCCTTTTTTTTTTTTTTTTTTTTTACGTGGAGAAATGCTCATGCATTCTGCACTACCACGGGGAGATAGTGCAGTTATGTGGGACTCTAACCCACTAAAACTCCACGGTGTCCTCCTCTGCCGCTTATGGTGGGAACACGGGCACGCGTTAGCACTCATCCGTGAACCCGCCGCGGCTATCCGTCACCGGACCCTCCTCCGGGGAGTACTCCCCATCACCGGCGCACCAGAACACATAGCACGCCGTGACCACCCCAGGGACCAAACCAGCACATGGGCGCCAGACGACCCCGTCTCTGCCACCCTTGGTCCCCCTGCGACGGGTCAGGTCATTGGCCCCGCCGCCTGCCAATTTTCGGCCGCAGAGGATAGGGAGAGTGGCCAACGTCATACCAACACTCCTCTTCCCCTGCGGCCCCACCGCGTCCGCCATCGAACGGTGGCGACCCCGTCAAGGCCGCGGAAGGTAGGGAGAGCGGCGCACCGTAATACCGGCACTCCTCTCCCGCCGCGGCCTCCAACCCTCAGCCGCGATGCCTCCGGTACGACATCGCGGCCCGCCTCAGTTGCGATGTCGCCCAAGCGGCACCGCAACCTACATGTTGGCCGCTACGTCGTCGGCTTGTCGGCAAAAGCCCTGACGAGCGGCCCCTCCTCGGGTTCCTCTTCGCTTCACCGTGGGTGTCCAAGCCACGGCTACTGAGCCCCCCCGCCTCGACAATGCGGGAACCCACCGGGGGGGTACCGTACGATCCTTCCGCAACCCCCGACTGGTGACGTCAAAGAGGGGCGCGCGTGGAACACTACGCGCCGCCAGCTCAAGTCCTGATGTATTGGCGGTGACAGACGTCCCCGAATTCGTCGTCCCTGGACCCGTTTAGGGGGGCTGGAAGAGGGCGTTGTCCGCCCTCCGCCGACGCCCGATGCGCCTACTGCGGGCCGGATGAGTGGATGAGATCTCCCTCTCCCTTTCCACAGCCTCCTTCTGCGAGACGACCGTTTCGCAGAAGGAAACCACCGCGTCCCAGGACTCTTCGCTGCCGTCGACTCGACTACGGCCGGCAGCGATACGTCAAGGTGCACACCCAATACAAGTAGCACTGCCATGTCGTAAAAAGGTATTGTAAATTATGTCTTCGAGACAATAACTAAATTTTTAGCCATTGTCTTGGTTAAAACCATATCGACCCTTTTTTTTCGGATGGGAAAGCATCAAATGACCCCTCCCGCTCTGGGTGGAGCGGAAGGGAGTGTCAGACTCTTACTGACTAAAACCCAGCTACCCATTACTCTCCGCCCGCAGGCCCGCGCCTACGGTGGCCGGGAGTCTTCACGCGGCTCCCGACGCCCGGAGCGTCTCCCACGGTGGCTGGGACGGGAGGCTCTCTCCCTGAGCCATCCCGCCACCTCCTTTGCTACCATGACTGCTTCGCAGAAGGAGGTGATTGCCTCCCACTCTCTCTCGCCCCGGACCATGCCTTGCACCAGGGCCGGACGCGAGAGGTCGCCGCCGCTGCCGATCGCATCTACGAGGACACGGCGGTGCTCCGCACAAGCGGGGCAGACCTCCACCGTGTCCTCTGGGCGATCCTAGCAATGGTGACACCCAGGCGTTTCCTCCCGCCTGATGATAAAAGAAAGAAAGAAAAAAGTTTATGATGTGCAGGAACCTCCCGAAACTTCCGTGTCCGGTGAGGAGCTGCGTCTGGCGGTAGGTGAGGGCGCCGTGGCGCCTCTCTAGCCACTCCTTAAAGAGGGGTCTTATCGCCGCGATCGCGGCGTGCCCTGCGCTGGGTAGCGACAGTCGCTCTTTCCATGCCGCCATGAGATCGCGCCGGAGATCTGTCCGCTCCGCACCGATTTGCCGCGGAAGCGGATCTTCCCCCCGGCGTAGTGCCTCCGCGCGCCACTCATACAGGCGCGCGAGGACTATTGCCTCCAGATCCAATGGCGGCCCCGGCCCGTTCCAGTTTGGGGGCCAAACGTCGGAAATGCACCATATCGACCCTCAAGGTATCTTATGGCTATCCACCAAGAGAGAGTTAGCAAATGTGGGCACAGGTTTACAGAATAAGTTAAGAAAGACTTCAAACTACTTTTCAGATAAACTTCAGTAGGTAAGATTTAAGAGTAACACTATTGATGTATTCTTCTTTTTATCTTCTAGATATCTCGACGCTATGATAAAGTCTTAATATTGGTATTTAAGATATCTACAATACCAAGTTAAGAATTTCTAAATTAATCGCAGAGCGGCAGAGAAGAAGACAAGACTTATAAAAACTAACTTCAAACTTCACCTACTAATCTCAGATATACTTTAGATAAAATGGTGGTATGATTTTACGATTTATTCCGGTCTAACTTAGTATTCTAAAACAAATGCAAAATAAAATGGACATAATATGGCTATTTGGTCAGACAATCAGCCTCGAGCAGGCGCTTTCATTTTTATTTATCCTCAAAAATCAAAGTGACACTTCGTCGCATTGTCATTATGAACCCTGAAGACGCAGTGACTGCTGTGCAGTCGAAAGGGCTATGGTTGAGAACCCCAGGCAAGGGAAGCGTTACCAGACAAGATCGGAAGATTTTTCCTTTTACACCTTTCCTAAGCGACACATTAATGTGTTGTGTTCCGACATCCATGCGAACGAAGTCGCGGGCACAGCTAGTAGAGAATAAATTTACCTTTATATTAGGTACATATAACACACTGTATATTTATTTTATTTTATTTTATTTCACTCACATCACTGAACCGTCCCCAATTATGACATCTTTAGGAACTTGAAAGTTGCAATATTTGAAAAAAACATCTTTTGATTTACACATGTGCTCGGAAGCACCACTGTCCAAGTACCAATTATTATAGTCTTTACAATCAGCTGTTAACGCACTTATTGATCCAGTTGTAATAAAAGCATTTTGTTTATTTTCATTTATATTTTTTTGATGTATTGTTTTTTCTTTATTGAACCAACAATTTTCAATTTTATGTCCATGTTTTTTACACTTTGTGCAAAACACTTTCACACTGTTATATTTCGATTTACAGTCAGCTTTGATGTGTCCCAGTTTTCCACACTTAAAACACTTTCTGGATGTACTTTGCGCTTTGAATGCTGAAGTTTGTACTTCTTCACTTTTTTTATTCCTCTGTTCCTCAATTATGAGCCTAGCTGTTAATTCTGCAAGCGTTTTTTGACTCGCTGGTACTGAATCCCAAGCAGAAATAAAATGGCGGTAATGTTCTCCAAGCAATGAGATTATTTTCGTTATCACCATACTATCTGACATTGTTCCTTGTGCCTGTTTAATACGAGCCACTAAATCCTCTATTTTGGCTATATATACGTTGTAGCGTTTTCGTTGTCACACAACTTTATTTCAAAGAATCTTTGCTGCAGTAAGTGCAATGACACATCGGAGTTTTGTTCATAAACTGTAGCTAATTTTGTCCACATTTTTGTGCCTGTGTGTGCTTGTGCAGTGGTGCATTTTTGTATGTGTATCATCACCGATGGTGACATGCGAGTTACGATCACGCCTTGTGCCTTAGCGTCAGCTTGTAGCCATTTTTGTTTGGCTTTGTCGTCCTCTTCCGGACATTTTTTTTTATGATCCATCTACATATTACTCCGAAGACATTGATTGCCTTCAATATAACCTTGATCTGGAATTTCCACATCGGCCAATTGTTAATTCCTTCCAGCCTTGTATTAGATTGAGAATTTGATCCGAAAATCTCGGCCGTTTCGGCGTCCATCTTTTCTCCTTTGAGTTCCTTGCTTCACCACAAGTATTTTCACTTTACCGTGATTTACCTTTGGTACTTGCTTCAATATCTTCTGGGTTAGAGCTGGGCGTTTTCGTGCAGCACTAACCCGAAGAAAAGAGGCGGTTATTTCTTCAATAACTTTATTAGAGAGTTTTACATAAAATAAAACTTACCTATTATTTTTTCATCAATATCCGGAATCCATCTTGAGTCAAGCACCTGTCTTTCAGCCTGTTGTCAGCGTTTCCTTTGCCTCTCCGCTGGTGGCGCCCTCTATACTTACCGTTGGTACTAAGTATTTTAAGCGCGTGTCAGAAAGGGTGAATGCAATGATTTCAGTAATATACAGGGTTATTTGTAAAACACCAGCAACCTATTAAGAGGTCATTGTACTCATCATTATGAACAACTTTTAGTATGGGACCAAACCTGAAATCGCGAAAAAAAAATCAGCTGTTCCCTACAAATTTGACGAGTTATACGAACATAAATGTAGGGAACAGCTGATTTTTTTTTCGCGATTTCAGGTTTGGTCCCATAGTAAAAGTTGTTCATAATGATGAGTACAATGACCTCTTAAGAGGTTGCTGGTGTTTTACAAATAACCCTGTATATGTCAATGGGTGAATGTGTATGTGTGAACCTATGTATATAGGTATCAATATCAGCTTAATTAGCAAGCTTTTAGTGTGGTTGGTTGGTGTCATTTACTGTGTCTGGTGGTTACTAGTTATTTACTGTAGGTACCTATGAATATGATGTGTAGGGAAAGGGTTTTATGAAGAAAAGCACAGAAAGACAAGACTAGGCATTTATTTGAATTAGGCTTGTCAGATAAAATTATGTTAAGTAATGAGAAAACTAATAGTTGTCCGTTCCCAAAACTAGGCCATGAAGAAGGAAGGACAAGCAAACTTCATGGCACCTTGTTTTAAAGTAGGTATTGTATCAACACATTGTACATTTGCATAAACAATTATTGTTAACACATCAATGATTAATCTCTTGGACCATTTCTCAAAGCTATAGCAAATTAGCCATGGAAAGAAACATTAGGTAGGTACATGAATATTCCGTAATTCGATTTAACACAAAAGCAATATTAGACCACCTATAGGACAACACAATTAACAGCAATAATATTAATTAACTTACGTGAACAGTAGTCCATCTTTTACCACAGTTGAATCCAAGAGGCTCCCCATTGGCGGGCTCACCTCTTTTATAATCCCCCCAATATTACTCAAGTACATCTGACTTTCCCGCCATTTTTAACAATCATACATTTTGACCAAATAACTTTAAATATTCACAGTCTTAGGTAAATCTATTTTGACAGAACTGTTTTATAACGATAAAAGATATTCAATGTATTTTATAACAATTTATCAGACTATAATTACATGAAGTCCCTTTAAACATACATTCCACTGAGTACTTATATACAATTATTATTTATAACCACATAGGTAAGTATACATCAAAATAGCACATAAAATAAAGATAATATTTCAAATACAATGTTTAATTCTGCTATCCTTAAATCTTATGTGAAAGTAAAATAAGTTATTGTATTTATTTGGACCAACTCATAAATCACCGGTTCGTTCGGAATCGTTGCTAATTCGTCTAGAAATACTCTTGACAGTTTCGACAAAAATATATACTACATACTAATTCCATGCAATTTAGGAAAATAAATCAAGATTATATTCTATGACTCTACATATTCTGACACGCGCATCGAGTGATGGCCCAATTTACCGTCATTATGGAACTCATGATGCACCAGGTAGACCTTACCTGGATTCCGGATATTGATGAAAAAATAATAGGTAAGTTTTATTTTATGTAAAACTCTCTATTATTTGTTTTGTATTAATATCCGGAATCCATCTTGAGTGATGTGTTTGTTATCACCTGGTGCGCTTAACCCAAAGACGCTATAATGTGTTTAAGGATGTAAAAATAATAATTGGGTTAATAAAAAATAATCTATACATATAATAAATCTGTAGACGAGGCGTTTCTGTACATTGAAAATATAAAAAAAAAAAATAGGTGGGGTGTTAAAGGATAACCAACAGATGCCATTTCATCAATTTTTGGAATTTTTGTCTGTTTGTCGGTTTGTCTGTTTGGATGTGGCAGATTTTTCATTTGAACAGGTTCAACGTCAAAAGTACCAAACCAATATGGCTCATTTTTATACTCAAATATAGTGTAGAACTCGTAGTGATTATAGTCTTTGTTTCATCGCAATCGCTTCAGTCTATCAAAAGATATACCTAATCGATGTAAAGCATTCTATAACAACTTTTTATTGCAATAAGTGGACATCTATTGGGACGATATAGTACTAAAGAAAACATATTGTGATCTTTAAAACATTATCATGTGTATTATTAACTCTGATACTTATGTCTGTGTTATTTAAAAAGTAATGATAATGATTATAATCTATATATATAAAAGAAAGTCGTGTTAGTTACACCACTTATAACTCGAGAACGGCTGAACCGATTTGGCTGAAATTTGGTGGGGAGGTAGCTTAGAGCCAGGAGACGGACATAGGATACTTTTTTTTTTGTATTTTTTTCTTTTTTTTTATAGTAGGAGTAGGGTAGGAGTAGGGTAGAAGTAGGGTAGGAGTAGTGTAGGAGTAGGGTAGGAGTAGTGTAGGAGTAGGGTAGGAGTAGTGTAGGAGTAGGGTAGGAGTAGGGTAGGGTAGGGGTAGGGTAGAAGTAGGGTAGGAGTAGTGTAGGAGTAGGGTAGGAGTAGGGTAGGAGTAGTGTAGGAGTAGGGTAGGAGTAGGGTAGGAGTAGGGTAGAAGTAGGGTAGGAGTAGTGTAGGAGTAGGGTAGGAGTAGTGTGGGAGTAGGGTAGGAGTAGTGTAGGAGCAAAACAACGTTTGCCGGGTCAGCTAGTCTATAAATATAAAAGAAATTCGTGTTAGTTACACTATTTATAACTCAAGAACGGCTAAACCGATTTGGCTGAAAATTGGTGGGGAGGTAGCTTAGAACCAGGAGACGGACATAGGATCCGGCTTTTTATCCGGTTTTAGACGGACATAGTATTTAATACTTTTATTTACTTATAGGAGTAGGGTAGGAGTAGTGTGGGAGTAGGGTAGGAGTAGGGTAGGAGTTGGGTAGAAGTAGTGTAGGAGTAGGGTAGGAGTAGGGTAGGAGTAGGGTAGAAGTAGGGTAGGAGTAGTGTAGGAGTAGGGTAGGAGTAGTGTAGGAGGAGGGTAGGAGTAGTGTAGGAGTAGGATAGGGTAAGGGGTTGGACACCACGCGAACGATAGCGCCGGGCAGCTAGAAATAATTTATATGGCAAAACAACGTTTGCCGGGTCAGCTAGTAATGTATAATTTTGTAAATGTATTACAATAATTCATCAAGTATGACATACTGCTTGCAGCCACAAACCAATGATTTCAAAAGTAAGGATACGCCCATCTGAACATTTTACATAGACGTTCTTCATACAAGCAAAAGTAACGCCATCTGTCATAAATCATACGAACTACGTGAGTGCAGCGATGCATAGGTCGACGACGTAACCTTGTGCGTGCGTACTTACTTAAATGTAAGGTACCTGGGTCGAATATGGCCACCCTAAGGTTTCGTGTCTATTTTTTTATAGTTTTTTACGGTATTTGTTTATAAAGTGTACCTAATAAGCTTTCATATTGTAGCAAAAAAATAATAAAAATATTGAATATTTACAGATATTCTTTACTTCTTTGTAAATGTAGAAAATGGCCATATTTCCGAAAGGATAGGTAAATATGCCCATGGATGTGGCCATATTTACTGTACTATAAATAACTAATAAATTCAACAATTATAAATAAATGTTTATTCAATATTAAAATTGGTAAACTTATTAAATTAATTATTTTAATTGGTATTATAATTTATAAGTGTTAATAATAACCAATTAAATCTACATAATCTTAATTTTCTATCGGTTAGTCCTCACTACACTGGGTGCATACATGTCAATATTTATCAAAATCATCTGCTGTTAAGCCAACGCACTCCTCATGAACGTAGGCCTAAAACAAAAAAAAAAATAATAAGTTTATTATGTGTCAATAATTCATACGGTGAATATAATCGTTGGCCATATTTTCAGTCACGACTGTTTTTCCTCTACATTCCTCTATATTCAGACGAATCAAAAACACATTAGTATTTTGAGAAATACACAAAGAAATATCAAAACACAATTGCCGTACAGCATGGCAACTTAAATAGAAAACAATAAAATCGAAAACTAACAGAAATATAGGATCGAACTTACTTGGATTTTTTTATAACGGCAGCACAGCCTACCACTTCGATGAAATCTGAGACTGGCGTGGGTGCGAGAGGGGTGGCGGGGGCGCTATTCGGATACGCGGCTCGGCCGCGATCGTATACCGTCGCGTTTAATTTTATAAAGTGTTGTGTTTTAGAGATAATAGTATGTGGCCATATTTATCGGCTGGCCATATTCGACCCAGGTACCTTATGTTTTTTTATCACATTATGTCGTCAGTCAGTATAAGACAAGTCAGTTGCATGCCGATATCCTTTAAACTCAGAATAACAGATTCTGAAAATATTAGATTCTCAATATATCAGATTTCAGACAGTCGAAATCAAAATTTAGTAATATTACAAAAAAAAAACCTAGCTAGTTTTTGCAGCAAATAGACTGCATATTGCACATTTTGCATAAAATACTGTTTGGTTTTCATAAATTATTACCTATTTTGATTCATTGACATTGTTGTCATGAAGTTAAAAAGCCTTCTCCTTAGTTTGGAAATCTGTAATTTAAATATTATTTGTATCGTATTCGCTATCGCTTATTGTATAAAAATCGTTTATACCTATGTCTTCTCCTAATTTGGTACCAAAATTCAAAATTACTTACACTACGTTCATAAGACAAAAATAAAACAGAAATAAAAAAAATACGTCCGTACAAGGTTACTTTGTTCACTTCGAGGAGCCATTGTCAGCCATTGGCCACACAATGGCCGCCATTGTAAAATAATTGCCGCTGTAGATAAAATGTGTTTATTTAATCATTTAATTGCAACAAAAACAAAGAGATTTAAGATTACCTAGAGGGGCCATGCAAAGAAATGTCTTAGAAAAACTGTGATCCCATGTCTCAGTGACGCCATCTGGCGTAGTATAGCCAAATTAGAGCGGCAATTTATTCAATTAGATTCAGCTATCGCTCGGTAGATGGCCAGTGTGGCTAGTGTTGCCAGATACGATTTTCAATCGGTGGATTGAAAATCGGATCAGTGGTGCCTGAAGAACCTAATATAAATCGAATCAGTTAGATAAATATCTAAAACTAAACAAATTAGGCAAAAATTGTCTCAGAAAAAATATTCTACAATTTTATTTGCTACTATTCATTGTCCGTATCTCCGTCTATGACAAGGTATCGGTTTCAGTGTGTTTTTAAGTAGTTATTTACATTTTAAAATAAAATACGCGGTCGCGTTCCGGAACGGTATAGAGAATAAGCTCTCTCTTTCCCTCGCCAGGCCGTTGCGATGAAGGCACGTGGAACGCGCGTCCCTCGCACCAATGCCCAGCTCCGCTAGGAGTAATAGTGTTCTGTGGTGCCTAGTCCGCTGCCCACACGCATACTGCGTAGACGCGTATTTATTATCCTACCGCGCGCTTGCGCGGTAGGTTAATAAATGGGGGAGGCACGTGCCTCCCTCGTGCCGCCATTGTAACGCGAAAGAATAATTATTAAGGGTCTTCGTTCCAAATGTTTAAAACAAAAAATTAAAGTGTCCTAAACTAACTTTGTGCCTATAATACAAATATACTCTATGTCTAAAAGGTGTTTTCCCTAAGATAACCTATAGATTCATACATTTAAATGAATATTATCGAAAACAAAATCGATATATAATATCACATCTCTGTAAGGCAGTATACTCCGACTTTTAATTAGTTTTTAATTCTACTAATAATTATTACCCTGTTTTAAAAAATCAATTTAACATGGATCGATTTTGAACTGAATGTTACTTGAATGAATCGAATATTTTGTCACACCACTATTTAAATTTCGTTAAAAAGTGGTAACACTTAAGCTGACATTTTACCCAACTATAGTAAAGCTACTCAACAATAGATGGCGTTTAATACAAAATAAGCAAATTTTCTAGATCTATCTACGAAAATTATTTTATTCTAATTACTGAGTAAATATAGATAATACATACGAAAATAAACTGAAGGTAGGTCCAGTTCTTCTACCATAACGAGATTTGCAGTATCGTAATGCGCAACCCGGCCATATTTCCATACAAAATATTTTTCTTTTGTTGGACACGAATGCGTCAATGCGACTTCACGCGCAGGCGTACCATACTAGACTGAGAGACTCGTTACCGGTATGTAACAAGTATGGGATCACGGTTTTGTTCGCTATGTCCCGTCTAGGTTAATAACTTTAATGTCTTTGAACAAAAATAATGTAAGGTTACATTCCGATGATACGATATCCCATGTTTCTTTTTAATTTTTGTATCGTAACTTTTGCAGCCTTTTACCACGCAACTATAATAGGCATTTTTATTTTATTTTATTTGGGAAACAAACAGATGCAATAACAAACATAAGTATACAAATAGTTTAAACACAATCCAGAAACAGTTTCCACAGATAATTATTCAATTAAATAATATGTACCCAAGTGTAACAACAACCAGAAGTTCACACCGTTAAAATTTACAATTTACAGAATTTACAATTTAATACTATATAACTTATATAACATTATTATTATTTAAATTTCGATGCCAAAATATTTCTTATATAAAATTTGAATTTGGGTAGAGAAAGGTGAAAAATATCTAAATCTTGATTTGCTTTTAATGAAATGGTGTCGTTGTAGAGATGACAAGCTCTTTTAATAAAAGTATTCTTACCATAATTGGTTCGGGAGAAACCAATTTGGAAGAGAGTTCTTTTGCGTGCATTTAAGCGTGGACATCCAAAACTTATTTTGCTAAGAAGATAAGGGGAGTCCAAGTGGCCTCTAATAATTTTATATAAATAAACTAGATCTCGCTCTGCACGACGTTCCTCCAATTTCTGAAGCCTAGTTGTATGATCAGTTCCAAAGTTAAATCGCCAATTCAAGTGCTTAGTAAATTTATTTTGCAATTTTTGGATTTGTTCAATATAAACTGCATACTGGGGATTCCACGCCGCTGAAGCATATTCAAGAATCGACCTTACAAGTGTCTTATAAAGAAGTATCAATGTTGACCTATGTTTGAAATCCTTACTAACTCTCAGTACGAATCCCAACATGCGAAATGCCTTGTTGGTCATAGTGGTAATTTGAGAGTTAAAAATAAGCTTACTATCAAGTTGGACCCCAAAGGTCCCGCACCTCGGTCACTCTATTAATATGATCATTGTTGATCTTATAGTTATATTTTATCGAGTTCGTCTTTCTAGAAAATGTTATAATGTTGCACTTTTTTACGTTAAGGAATAAACAATTTTTTTTACAGTAATCACACAGGTTATTAATATCATTTTGTAGTTCTAGGCAATCTTCTGGTTTAGTAATAGTTTTATAAATTTTATTATCATCTGCATAAAGAATAAATTTAGAATGTTTAAATATATTGAATACGTCATTTATGTATAAATTAAATAATAGAGGTCCGAGGTGCGAGCCCTGGGGCACGCCAGACGTAACAGGCATAAAGGATGAGCAATACCCCTTCACCGTAACTGCTTGACTGCGTTCCCTTAAATAAGATTCTAGCCATCGAAGTAGATCGCCATGTATACCGATATACTCAAGTTTTTGAATTAACAGATTATGAGAAATTTTATCAAATGCTTTTGAGTAATCGGTATACACGACGTCTACCTGGTGACCATTATCCATGGCCGTGGCTATGTAGTCAATATACTCGCAGAGGTTTGTTTCAGTTGATTTTTTAGAAACAAATCCATATTGCTCTGATATTATAAGTGGCTTTAATAAGGGTGTTATTAAGTCACAGACGATTCGCTCAAAGAGTTTAGGTATAACACTCAACTTAGAGATTGGCCGATAATTTGTAATGTCATGCTTGTCGCCATTCTTAAATATAGGCACAACGTAAGAACGTTTCCAAGCCAAGGGCATAGTACCAGATCGCAGTGAGGAGTTAAATAGCAGGTATAAGGGGAGCGCAATAGTTTTGCAACATCTCAGCAGAAACAATGGTGGAATTCCATCAGGGCCACTGCCCTTGTATACATCAAGAGATTTGATATACTTTACAATGGTATTAAATGGAATAAATACACACATCAAAAGTGTCTAGGGATCAAGCATTTTTATGCGGATTTCTTGAGATTGAGATGTGGCTTTGTAATAAATTTATGATTTTATAAATTTATATGGATCCTTTTTGGTGCATTTCATAATTTGAATCAGGAACTGTGAATCAAATTCGAGTAAAAGATGAAAATCAGCTGTCAATATTTTCCCTATAAAAACATACAACGCATTGAAGACATTATTAGTGCTACTGTTTCCCTACTACTGATTAAAACCAACGTTATTATGGAGCGGCGACGTCATTTAAGCAGGGAAGAAATGCTCAGAGCCGTGGGAATGATAGAAGCTGGTTCCCGGCAACGTACTGTGGCTTTAGCTCTGAATACAAGTCAGAGTGTTATCAGTCGACTTTGGACACGTTACCGAAGCACTGGTACCGTGGCTGAGCGCCATGGAGGACGGTATCGCTGCACCACACGGAGACAAGACCGATACATTCAAATCTTAACTCGAAGAGCTCCAACAATAACCGCCATGATGTTAGCCGTGAGGCTTCATCACTCTTCAGGGAACTTAATTAGAGACCAAACAGTCAGAAACCGCTTGCATGAAGTGAACCTTCATTCCCGAAGACCGCTACGGGTACCACCTATAGCAATGCACAATCGTAGGATTCGATATCAATGGGCTCTTGAACACAGAAATTGGGCAGAAGAACAATGGCGTTTCGTGTGCTTTTCTGATGAGTCTCGTTTTGGTATGAGACCGGATACAAGACGTATACGACACTGGAGAACCCCTGGACGCCAACAGCGATTAAAATCCTGCCAGGAAGTCCATCCTTATAGTGGTGGAACCATCATGGTATGGGCGGGTATTTGGATCGGCGGAAGAACTGAGTTGATTTGGATCAGAGGCAACCTCAACGCTCAAATTTATGCTGAGACGATTGTATCAGACGTCATCGTTCCTCTACAAGTGCAAATCGGTCCCTTATTTCAGTTAATGCATGATAATGCACGACCGCACACCGCAAGAGTTGTAAGACAGACTCTCGCCGCAGCTAACATCAATGTCCTGCCCTGGCCTGCTCAGTCGCCAGACTTGAACCCGATTGAGCATGCATGGGATATGCTACAGAGAAGAGCTCTGCCGAATATGGAGGGTATCCAGTCGCAAGAAGACCTTTTTTTGTTGTTGCAACGAACATGGGCGGCCATTCCACAGCGTGATTTGGATGAACTCATTTTGAGTATGCCAAACCGATGTTCTTGTGTTGTTAGTGTTCGCGGTAGAAACACGGATTATTAATTGTTTAAGTTACCCAATAAAATTTTAAAGAAAACTGTTATTTCAGTCTTTTTTTCGAACTTTTGTGTTAGTGGTTCAAATGTCAAAAATCCCTTTATTAGGAAAATGGCAAATTTCTTTATTAATGCAAAGGTGACTTGGTTTATCGTTACTGTGACAAACGAAAACACTTTATTTGATGAATCCTTAAAGAAAATTTTAATTAATATCAATCAGGAGAAAAGTTATTGCAAAAATATACCTATGTTGATCCCTAGACACTTTTGATGTGTGTATATTGCTAAGATTTAAAGCATTAGAATAGTCGTCAGACGAAGAAGATGACGACATAGACACGTCATTGTGTTTTTCGAAAACTGAGTGAAAGTGTACATTAAAAAGGTCACTAATCTCTTTACCATCGGAGGAGGTTACATTTCCTAAGAACAAGTTATCTGGCAGAGTATTTGACGACTTTTTAGATTTTACATAGGTCCAAAAATATTTGCAATTGTTTTTAATATTGTCTTCTGACCTTGCAATAAATGACAAACAAATACACGTTCTCTCCTTCGCGCGCACCACTGTCAACTGCACAGATAACTCTAAACTAGTCAGAGGTCAACTGCATAGATAAAATACTAAATGGTCAACTGGTCAACCAATTTAATAGTAGTCTACACAAACTACTTAGAGATAGTAGTCTATGTGGTCAACTGAGTCGCGCAGTGTTGCCAGATGACCGTCTCGCGTTCTCCCCAAACCTTCCCCTAAATCCCTCCAAAATTCGGGTTTTGAAAAAAAAAACCCCCACAAATGACAATTTTTTTTTTAATCAATTGTTTATTCATAATATAATTTTTAATTAAAATAAATTTTCTTTCCTTAGGATTAATGAAAGATACAATTTTATACTATTTTAGCAATAGTTTCCATTACTGAATCAGCCTCTTCACCCGCGTCGTTTGCAGTTCGGTATATTTTTTCTGAATTAAATCTGTTTAGCATCTTTGAACTAGGTTTAAAATGAACAAATCCTTCTAGCAATGTATATCTTATTCTCAAAATTGATTCGGCAGTGTGAATGGCCAATCTGTTTCGAAGTTTGTCTTACTTGAGAGACGGCTCTTTCCACAAATGCGCTAACATGTCTGTAAGTTCTATCACTTATTGCATTTTTTTGTCTGTGCTTTCACAGATTAGTTATTGCATTGAGCTAAATAACTAGAGAAGCAAACCTCATTAAAATGTGTCAAAAAAATGTAACCACTATTTAAACGCGACGACGTAGCTTTGAAACCACTACGTATTTAAAAGTAAACATATATCTGTCTCACTTACACAAGTCGCAAGAATAATACCGTCGCTTAGATTAGACAAAGACCGCAATATAAACATGCAATGGCGGGAGGGTGTTGCCTAGCCATGCGAAATTTTACCCAACTTTTTAAGCCATAAAAAACGCAAAAAAAAACATTAAACGTTATGAACGTTATTTTTGAATTACGTATTTAAATATTTAAAAACAATTATTTTTATGTTACAATGTTATTTTTTGTTACACATTGTCACACATTTAGTTTTATAAAATATTTTAAATCACATACTCTATAAATTAAAAACTCCCACATAATGTGGGAAACTAAAACTAAGTTTTTAGTGGCAACATTGAACCTAATTTACAAAATTCTACATTTTATTTATTTTTATTGCGTTTTTACGTTGATATAAACACAGAAACAATAAACTTACGCGTGGAAAGTAATTCCGGTTAATTTATTGTGTTTTTACCGACTTCAAAAAAAAGGAGGTTATCAATTCGATACGTATGTATGTAATATTATTAGAATTGCATTATATTCACATATGATGATCTATTAGGACTTCCAAACAAATATACAAAATTTCATAGACGTATGTATGTATGTATGTATGTATGTATGTATGTATGTATGTTTGTCCACGCATATCTCCGGAACTATTAATCGGATCGTGACCATTTTTTTTTTATTGGCTTACATTTTCTTCAACTTAGGGAACAGTGCAAGTTTCATCAAGATCGATTCAGTAATTTTCAAGATATGGACTAATACGTGTAAGTGTGACGGCCTGGCTTATTGATAAGAGCTACGGGTGTAGTGTCAAAGGGAAAACATCTCAAAACCTTGGTCAAATACTAGTGCAAAAACTAAAAATTACGAAATAAAAAGTAATTTAAAAAAATTAAACCGACTTCAAAAAGAAATAAAAGTAATTTAAAAAAATTAAACCGACTTCAAAAAGAAATTAACTCAAAATTATGAAATAACTTTAATTTCGGAAGTCGGTGTCTTGGGATCTGTATTTTAGTTTTATGCCACCGACTTCCGAAATTAAAGTTATTTCATAATTTTGAGTTAATTTCTTTTTGAAGTCGGTTTAATTTTTTTAAATTACTTTTATTTCGTAATTTTTAGTTTTTGCACTAGTATTTGACCAAGGTTTTGAGATGTTTTCCCTTTGACACTACACTCGTAGCTCTTATCAATAAGCCAGGCCGTCACACTTACACGTATTAGTCCATATCTTGAAAATTACTGAATCGATCTTGATGAAACTTGCACTGTTCCCTAAGTTGAAGTAAATGTAAGCCAATAAAAAAAAATGGTCACGATCCGATTAATAGTTCCGGAGATATGCGTGGACAAACATACATACATACATACATACATGCATACATACATACATACGTCTATGAAATTTTGTATATTTGTTTGGAAGCCCTAATAGATCATCATATGTGAATATAATGCAATTCCAATAATATTACATACATACGTATCGAATTGATAACCTCCTTTTTTTTGAAGTCGGTAATTAACTCAAAATTATGAAATAACTTTAATTTCGGAAGTCGGTGGCATAAAACTAAAATACAGATCCCAAGACACCGACTTCCGAAATTAAAGTTATTTCATAATTTTGAGTTAATTTCTTTTTGAAGTCGGTTTAATTTTTTTAAATTATTGTGACCTCGAATCGCACTCTTTCACTACGCATTTTCCCATTTTGGCGGTAATTTTCACTCGGCTAACTTCGGTTGGCGTCATACAGAGCACTGAACTGACATTAGCTACGATTGAGACTGTGGTCTCAAGCCCAGTGGCAACGCCTTGGCGCGGTAATTGCTAATCTAGTGTATGTATATCAATGAGTTATTGGTTTAATCGCGTTGAATCGATTGATGCATTCTGATAATATATTTTTTAATCATCACTGCTAGCCGCGGCTTTGCCCAGACTAGTTATGGTAATCAAAATCCACCTAATCCCCCCACACCTAGTTTTCTCCCTCCAAATATCCCCCCAAAAATATTGTCCCCCCATAACTATAAAAAACCCCCAATCTGGCATCACTGGAGTCGCGTTGCGTTGGCCCTAAAACCGTCATTTTAGGGCCAGCGCGTTGGTGCCATTGTCGCGCGGTTAGCCCGGTCCTTACGCTATTAGTAATATACATATATGTCACTTAGGATTATATAAGAACTCCCGGCGAAGCAGTTGGGTCATACTAACACGACTTGTTCGTGTTTTACTAGAAATAAAATTCACCACAATATTTGTTATAAAATCTGAGCGACATTCCAATCCAATTAAAAATGCGTAAATTAAGTACACCATTATGATATTTTCATCATGTAGGTAAACAAATTAACAAACTTACGATATTGTGAAGACAATACAAACATACAAAATATACAAATAAATATTATTTATTTGGCGCGCAAAAATAATTTTTTTTTTAAATTGTTGCACGACTTAACCACACACGTTCAAAATCACGTTGAATCTTTTAAAGTTACAAAGTTGTTTTGAACGTGAAATTGAGCTATATAGTGCTTTTAGATATGGTATCAAGGTAATTTGTTATACATAATCATAGTTAGAATATGTATATACCTAAGAAAATCATGTTTCTATTATTTTCAAAAAACCGGTAATATGAAAATAGAATTAGATTTAAGTTTTTGAACGATGCCTATTAAAAAGACAATGGCGTTACAGCAGGCCACAGACAAACATTACCATTCAAGTTCGGTGAAATTCGTGCAATAGTCGTTCACTTTTAATACTCTCCTAGTACGATTATTAGCAGAGCAGAAGTAGGCCTGCTTTTGAACTGACTGGAAATTGAACGTTTTTATAAAAGGTGATAGTAAGCCCCCTGGTCAGAAAAGTTTGTAAATTGCACGTATACATACATGTGTTCAATAAACATTATCATGTACAAAATATTGATTCTACAAGTTAATAAAAGTCTTACGCACCTACATGTATGTAGTTTTTATTGTTAGTGCGGTGTGTGTATCCGATGAATTCGTAAAAATAGCATTACAAAATTTTTGACATGTAACGTCACGTCATACGTCACGCTTGTCGCTGTCGCTTACGCCAGGAGAAACGGACATAAGGTGATTTTACAGGCAAAATACTATCCTGTTGTACCATCGATTTCAGAAATCAGATGCCCTCACTACTGTATCTACGAAGCCGATAGACGATAATGTAAACGACATGAGGAGTGCTAGAGACGGCATAGGTCGGTGAGCGAAATGTCGATAGAGTACGTGCCGGTGAGTGAGGGGGAGCAGGACGAGCCCATCGAACTGCCGACCGAGGAGGACGGCTCACTGCTGCTGAGCACTGTGGCGGCGCAGTTCGCGGGCGCCAGTGGGCTCAAGTATCGCGCCGCCGGGCGCCTCCGCGGCCTGCGGCTCGTGGACGAGCGCCTATCGCCGCCGGCCGAGGGCTGGGGGGCGCACCGCTACTGGTGCGCCTTCCCGCGCGCCTCGCCAGAACCCACGCCGCGCCCGCGCTGCTCCGACCTCATCGTACTCGGCCTGCCTTGGAAAACGGGTGAGGATGCGGTGCGTGATTACTTCGCCGCTTTCGGCGAGCTTCTCATGGTGCAGGTGAAACGCGACGCCAAAACCGGGCTTTCCAAAGGGTTTGGATTTATCAAGTTCGCGGAGTACGAATCGCAACTGCGCGCGCTGGGCCGGCGCCACATGATCGACGGTCGCTGGTGCGACGTGCGCATCCCCAGCGGCAAGGACGGCGGCGCCAGCGCGCACCGCAAGGTGTTCGTGGGCCGCTGCACCGAGAGCCTGACGGCCGAAGACCTGCGCGAGTACTTCGGCGCCTTCGGCCAGGTGACCGACGTCTTCGTGCCGCGCCCGTTCCGCGCGTTCAGCTTCGTGACGTTTCTGGAGCCCGAGGTGGCGCAGTCGCTGTGCGGGCAGGACCACATCATCAAGGGCGTATCGGTGAACATCTCCACGGCGTCGCCCAAGCGCGAGCGCGGCGCGCGCGGCTCTCAGCTGCTGGGCTGGGGGCTGGTGGAGGGTGGCGGGCGCGTGTTCAACTGGGCGGGCGACGCGTGGCCGCCGCAACCCGCGCCCGCTCCGCCCGCGCCACCGCTCGACAAGCCCTACCTCAAGTATGAGTGACATTGCTGTGTACATAACCTCTCCCTCGGACCTGGCTCATGCCCGCTATGCTCTTTGTTGATCACTGTCAAATTTTATATGAAATGTGTAAATAATATTATAATATAGTATGATGTTGTCCTGATGTTTCAATTACTGGTTATACTTTGTTATTATGTACATAAACAACAATGTTACGTACCTGTAATTTGTTACTTGCAACTTTTGAAGTTGCCTGATCTGGATCTGCTTGTACATAATTTTATGCATACATTGTGTTGTATAAAAATGTGGAAGAACAAAAATATAGTTTTAAAAGTTTTATTTCATAGTGAAGTTATAGATTATTTTCAAATTATTTTTGAATGAGCATCAGTGGCGATAATAATTAATTCTACTTTACTAAAACCAAAAAGATTAAAGAATGAATGATGCTTTGAGAATATTGAGAACATTGTTGCATTATGTCTGTAGGCTAATAATGAAGGGGTTCATTTATTTAGAAATGAACATCAAAGATGTATGGTTAAGCAGTCGCTTATCACTACTTAACTAAGCAATATTTATGAATAAAGGGGTTAAGATATAAACAAGGAAAGAATTGATAGCAAACTACCTAGTTTGCTATCAATCAGGTAGTTTGCTATCAATCCTTTCCTTGTTTGTATCTTAACCCTTGGTTTGTGGCCTACCCGTCTCTTGGAGCCTGTGCCAGAAGTGAAAATGCTATAGGCTGATTATGCTATTCTGCCGTACATTGTTTAAAATACGGTTAAACCCATAAAGTAGTTTCAGAGATATCGGACAAAAACCTGCGAAATGATGTCTCTTCCAAACGAATAAAGATATAAAAATCTTTCTAAGAGACAAATGTCACTGGTTTATCAACGATTTTTTTTTGGGGTATGAAAACTGAAAACATCTTTCAGTCTTGTGTGATTCAAAACTAAAAAATGGCAGTTTGAGGCTTAACCGTGTTTTAAGTAACGTACGGCAGTATTGCTGTCCACTTCCGAATGGGTTAGCTGTTCGTTAGCCACATTGCCTGCCATAAACATTCAGTTAGGCCGAGATTGATAACTAGCAGGCAATGTGGCTAACCCATTCGGAACTGGACAGCAATAGCCTAATCAGCCTATAGCATTTTACTTCTGGCACAGACTCCAAGAGACGGGTAGGCCACAATCCAGGCCCAGAGCAGGTTGGTGGATGGCACTTGTCTTAATTTTTTTTTGTTTTAGGACATGCCGGTTTCCTCATGTTGTTCTTCACCATTTTGAGAGCAAGAAATAAAGTAAGTAAGCAAAATCTGCTTCAAGCGATCTTAGAACCTCCGAGCTAACAACAGATACTCACAATATTTAAATGTTCTTCTGTATGTATTGGGATTGTAGAGTAGATATACTTGTAAAAAATGTGGTTGTAAAAATACAAAGAGCTGTTTTGCAGCTATGTCGGATTTAAACTTGCGTGTCTATTGCTGGGGTACCTATGTAATCATGAAACTACACAATGTTAAGTGCCTTCCTTGGTTTGAACCCGCGTCCGCTACCACTGCTCTAGTCGGCAACACCTACTTGGGTCAAACAATAATGAGGTTGATGCACTTAACATTTACAAAGTAGGATTGGAAAGCCGTTGATGTGGGTCTTCATAGTTTACATAAATTAAACTCGTTTCGTAAAGTATTATTTGATCAATTATTTAACGCACGAAATACAGTCAGTAAAATTAGTTGCCAAATAAATAGAGCGCACTTTGTTCTTTGACGACTTTTTTATACGTCCTTATACCTACCAACGCGGTCGGTAGGAAGGCGATCGTATTGTGTTAATGTGAAGGCGCGAAGAAATGCGTTCAAATATATACGCCTTCAGGGTCCCCAGGGCCGTGTTCATTAGGGCTTCAAGAGGAGCTCAATGCCTAGGTAGGTACCTACATTATCAGTCATTAGCTCCGCCTCCGGAAGTACCTAATCAACTTTTATCAAGATGAAATAAATAATTTTAAACACGACGCGGCGACGCCGCGCAACACCATACATTTTTTTGTTCAACAAACACTTTCACACTTATTTTTAAACAAAGCTATAGGTAGATAGTGTCCTCGTTAACTTTCATAAGTCAGCATCCGTCTATCTGATGGTAGGTAATGGTTCGTGGTTTCCTGATAGGAGTTCATCGTAAATACTTAGCAGCCCAATCAACTCGCGCAGCCCCGCTGCCAACAGTCGTTGTTTCTGAAACAATCCAAAACGGACCTAAACTAATCGCAACGAACTTGGACTCGACGACATGGACGAAATCGCCAATCTTACCTCGATGCGCCCGAAGAGGCAGCGGCCGAAAAAGAGAGGTGTCTATTCTTGAACCGGTGACGTAGCGCGCCGCGCTGAGGTAGGCGTGCGCCGCACCGCCGGGAAGCGCGCGCGCGTGGCGCGGTGGAGGCGGCGCGGGCGCGGGCGGCGCGGCCGGCTGCAACGCGCCCAACACGCTGCGGCCCCGCGCCGGCTCGGGGCCGCGCGCGCCCGACACGCGCCGCAGCGGCGGCTCCCCGCCCGCCTCGTGCACCACCTCACCCCTATACCGTGGAATATCGCTTAGCCCGCGCAAATAAAATTGCAGCGCTGTTTTTACCGACTTCAAAAAAAGGAGGTTATCAATTCGACACGTATGTATGTAATATTATTGGAATTGCATTATATTCACATATGACAATCTACTAAGCCTTCCAAATCCAAACAAATAAACAAAATTTCATAGACGTATGTATGTATGTGTTTGTCCACGCATTTCTCAGCAACTATTAATCGGATCGTGACCATTTTTTTTTAATGGCTTACGTTTCCTTCAACTTAGGGAACAGTGCAAGTTTCATGAAAATCGATTCAGTAATTTTCAAGATATGGACTAATATGTGTAAGTGTGACAGCCTGGCTTATTGATACGAGCTACGGGTGTAGTGTCAAAGGGAAAACATCTCAAAACCTTGATCAAATTCTAGTGCAAAAACTAAAAATTACGAAATAAAAAGAAATTTAAAAAAATTAAACCGACTTCAAATAGAAAATAACTCAAAATTATGAAATAACTTTATTTCGGAAGTCATTGGCGCCGATTCTGTTTTTCACAAACTAAACTAAATTTAAGTTCCTGCATCTTTTTCTTTCTATTTCATTAAGAAAAGGACAGAAGATAAATATTAGTTTAGTCCTGTCAAATTAAGATACTCCATAGATAACTTTAGACAAGATTAAAAAATTGGCTACTAAAAATACGTCAATTTACGTCAGGCGCTGACGAATTTGACAGGACTAAACTAATATTTATCTTCTGTCCTTGTCATAATGAAATAGAAAGAAAAAGATGCCTGAACTTAAATTTAGTTTAGTTTGTGAACAACAGAATCGGCGCCAGTGGCAAAAAACTAAAACTAAAATACAGATCCCAAGACACCGACTTCCGAAATTAAAGTTATTTCATAATTTTGAGTTAAATTCTTTTTGAAGTCAGCTGTTTAATTTTTTTAAATTACTTTTACAAACAAAACAACGTAAAACAGTGCTGCATTTTGCAAATTTTGAATTTCGCGGGTACCTTGACGGATTTTTTTAATTTACAGTAGATATGTACTAACTTTTCTGATGCTCCGGCTACATTGTCGCGATAACGCGAACAATTCGATCATAGCACACGTATCAAATCGGAAAGGGATCTGCACCGTATCGCCTTTCGCCTCGCCGTCAAACAGGCGTCAACACAACGTAAGCACGTAACTAAAGCGGATCAGAAGCTCAGGCAGGCCGGAGGGGTGAGAGGGGCAAGGGTGGACGAAGAGACGTAAGCTCGGGTACGGAGAGTCGTAAGCGCGGGGACAACGAACCGTATGCGCGGGGACGACGAGCCGTAACGCACCACCGCGGTTCGTGAGCTTGTCCCGAGGCGAGGCGATTACGTTATGATTCCGATTAGTGTGCGTTGCAGTAGGGAGTTTCATACAAAGAATACTGAACGGCTCGAGTTGATACGGTGCCGATCCCTTTCCGGTTTGGTAGGTACGTGTGCTATGAGCCGTAGTACTAGAGAGCCGGGAGAGGTCGCTCCGCTTCAACGCGAATTTTATTAGGTACAGGACGTATGGAGAAATCTGCAGTAAAACAATAACTAAGTAAACGGCAAGGTCAGATACACATACCCGAGTATATCGGCGAATCTGTCGCGTAGTGGCGGCGCAGCGTGTAGCGGCAGGGTCGAGACGGGCGATCGGGGTTGCTCTGGTACATTTTCAGTTTCACCTCGTGCTGCGCTTCTACAAGTTGTAATAATGCTGCGATAAGAAACAAAGTAGCTTCCGATTTATTCAGGTAAATATATTCATTAGGTACGACTAAAACGAACCTCCTCGCACGTGATGCAGGCGGTGGTAAAACTAGCGCAGCGCCCACAGCAAAGTATGGAAATCTATGTACAACCACAAAAAGAAAAATTAGCTTCAACACTTTTAGCTAGTGGCAAACAATTAAGCAGTCGGCCCACCGATGGTAAGTGGTCATCGCCGCCTCTGGACATTTGACAACCAATATTAATATAAAAAATTACCGAAGGGCCTGAGGGGCAGTGGGACGATCCCGTGGAGGGTATCGCATGAATGCGGCGAGCAGGGCCAAGGCGGGTGGCGAAGCAGAGGGCACGACGCGCGCCAGCGGCACGCCCGCGCTCGACGGGAAGCGGAACCGCAGCGCGTCGGCGAGTGCGTACCCCTCTGGCCAGTCGTCTCGGTCAGGAGTGCCCAACACAGCGCAAATCTTGTGCAACTGGTCTATTTCAGAGTTCCCCGGAAACAGCGGCCGACAGGTATACAATTCTGCCATAATGCAACCGAGAGCCCATAGATCGATGGGCGCACCGTAGCGCGTGTCGTGCAGCAACACCTCCGGTGCTCGGTACCAGCGCGTGGACACGTAGTCGGTGTAGGGCGGGCGCGAACGAACCTCGCGCGCCAGTCCGAGGTCGGCGATCTTCACGAGTTCGGGTCCAGCACACAGCAAATTTTCTGGTTTCAGATCCCGGTGGAAGAACCCGTGACGATGCATATGTGCCAGCCCCTGTAATACTTGATAAACAATGTTCCTCAACACTGGCTCAGGAAATGCGCGCTCCGCGTCGCGTATCAGCTGGTAAAGGTTACCCCGCATGTACTCGAACACGAAGTATAGCGTGTCATTTTCCCGTATTACTTCGCGTAGCTTGACAATGTTGGCGTGGTTCAGCTTTTTGAGCGACTTGACCTCGCGTAGGTTCATGGCTTCGTCCCACGAGTAGTACTTGCGTTTCATGCGCTTGATGGCTACCTTCTCGCCGGAGTCGCGCCGCTGCGCCAGCACCACGGAACCGTACGTGCCGTCGCCAAGTTGCTGCAGCACCACGTACCGGTTCATAGTGCACCGTGCCCACCTCTATATAACTAAACCCCACATTGTCACACACTATATTTCTAAATTATTTCAACTATGAGGTTGTTGAATGCAACTAGAATCAAAGAGCCGACACTTTTTGACATTCCTAAAAAGACCGAAATCGCTTTAAATTGTTAGCAAAAAATCACAGGTTTTTTTAAAGTAAACATTTGAAATCAGATAGATGCACCAGGAATACCTTGTACTATTATCAGATCTTGATACACTTTAAGGTACATGTTATTTACAATTAGTTTCTATGGTTACCTTGCGATTGTGACATACATACATAGAATAATAAAATAACCATTCAGTTTTGTTTACAAAGCCAGCAACTTCAACTTCAAGAACCGAACCTAAACGTATGCAATGACGGTTACGTTACAAGGTCACAAAGTTTCCGTTTGAGTTCATGGGGTCATAAACGTGTTCACCATCAAAACTCAAAGTCAAACCCAAAACGCGGTTGTGCTGGTGCACCGTACGGCACCCATTTTAATGTCCGCAACAAGCGGACGACGACGTCGCAGATTATCACCGTCGGCGTCGGCGGCTTCTCAGCTTCGACGTCGCGTGCAGATTCGCACGGAGGAGCGACGCGTCGCTCCTCCGTGCGAATCTGCGTTACTCGTGACGATTTTGGTCTTAGTAATTCTAACAAATTATTTATTGACGTGACAACGTCTTAAATTAGGTTGCGGCTGGGAGTCACTTATGAAAAAATTGTAACTCTCGGTAACGTTACGATGAGTCACCGAACGAGAGAGAGAAAGACGTTGTCACGTAAAATCTTCGCCCGTAAAACCGACTTTACAGGCAACCATTTTTTTTTTTTGCAAATAACCTAATCAAATCGAGATAATAGATGAAGACCTTCATGAGCCATGTCCCACGCTGCTGGGTGGGCCTATTTCAACCCATTTAGTGTATAACTTGTGCTTCAAATGTGAGCTATAGAGTACTTACTAACTCCATAGTTGGAATGAATTGAATTGACAGCATTTTTTTGACATTGACAGGTCTATTTATGATTCTAATGGCGCCTGTACACTCTCGTCGAGGCACCGCGAGGCATGACGAGTGCGAGAGTGTGCAGGGTCGCACTCTTCACTCGACCACAAAATAAATAGTACAAGTACAGACTGGAAATTCGTGCAACAATTAATAGAAATAGCGACTCTTGCTACTAAGCAACAAAGTGCAATTCAGCTCGCATAAGCGCTCAGTGCCTAACACGATATTCACCTAAACGTTGCCGCTCTCTTCTAACCCGTAACTCTGTCGCTGTCTGGCGCGGAATGACGCGCGCTAGCTGTGGCGCTAGGGTTGTCGGCTTGCCGCTGCTACTATATTCATCGTCTATCTACCTACTTGACCACGTAATTTATCTTATGTTTGATGCGCATGATTACACGGTAAATTAGGTAGACAGACAATGAATATTAAAGTCTGTCATTTGTAATTAACAAATGAAAACAAAGCTTTATTCTTTAGGCTACCTAGATACCTCTTAGTTTAACATTCCTCATTAACTTACAATAATAACGTTTTCACAATGTTCGTAGAACAAATTAAAACATCAAAAATTCTGATTGTTTACATTTTCACTATACTAATTCTTAATTATCTCCTAAACGCGTGGACCAATTTACATGATTCAAACGGGTGAAATGGTTTTAGACCTATACCTTTCATTTGATACCAAAATCGTTAACACGCTCAGTGCCAAGGCAATTTGTGGAAAAGGGTGCTGGAATTGCGTTTTTTTTTATTGCAGAATCTTATTCTACTGGTTTCACTTACTATAAAAAAAAAAAAGTTCTTTTTTTCTTTTAATTTACCCCCTTTTTTTGAGGTGTATGATTTATGATACACTGGCCTGGGAACGTAGAATTGAAAGATTCGCATTCCATGGGCCAGGTGTATCATTTAGTATACACCTTGTTTTTATTGTTTTCTTTTAGTTTTCCTTTGCACCAGTGATTACTTTCCTCTTTTCAGATTGCACTGAAGAAATATTTATTTATTTAATATTTATTTATTTATTAATAACCAACTTATATTAACAGTTTGCACCACACATACAAGTTATTAGTCAATATTAGTATTAATGTTAATATTAGAAATACGTCGGGAAAAAGAAAAAAAATTGAAGAAATACAGAAACAAAATTCTTTTTCGCTGTATTTCTTCGCTATATTTATTTTTTTTCTGATTGTTTCAGTGTTTTTCAACACTGAAACAATCAGAAAAAAAAATTGACTTGACTTTCGTTAAAGAGCTTTTGAGACATTAGCAAAATGGATTATTC
Organism: Oligia latruncula; assembly: GCA_948474745.1. Lineage (NCBI taxonomy): Eukaryota > Metazoa > Arthropoda > Insecta > Lepidoptera > Noctuidae > Oligia > Oligia latruncula. The sequence goes on along the minus strand of OX419695.1, from coordinate 19,533,641 downwards.
ATCAGACGATTCAGTAAATGATCCAAATGTATTTTTTTAAGATATTTACACCCCAATAACACAGGCATATTCTCCAGGGCCAACACTTTTGAACGCCCTACTAAAATGTATGAAACGGTGTATACTGAGGGATACACCGGCCTCCAAAGACTGGGCAGTATGGTGTATCATTAAGGATACACTGGCCTGTGACAAAACACCCTATGGTGTATCATTAAGGATACACCGGCGCTGAGCGTGGATATCTCAACAAACAAAAAAAATTACATTTTCAAGTTGCTCTCGTAATTATCCAAATCCGTCAAAAGAGCAATGCTTAAAACCAGCCATTCTTGTTGTTCACTATTCGAAACTTACTTAATGCCGCATTTACACATTCGTGCGAATCGCGAGGCGAATAACGAACACGCATATGTAAACAGAGCGCTCACCATTCGCCTCGTGGCTCGCCTCGCGATTCGACAGCCCTCGTATACGAATGGTTCAAATGATAAATGATTTTTATTTCTGTAAGTAGGTTTGTACAAACACTTTTACACGTCAATCATATTTTTTTTTAAACTAGATGAGGTCGGCGTTTCTTAACTGACTATTCTGAGAAGAAAGGCCGAAACAAACTCAGAAGTCACAGTCTCTTTTAAAGTCCAGACAAAATCTTGGTCAGATCGTGTGAAGACCATGTAGATTGGTGTCTGAAATGGTCTTTTGAGGAAAGAACCACACAGATTGAGCGGACCTGTCCAATCAGTAGTGAAGTGTCATCTGCAAACAACACTATATCATGTTCATCCCTTATGAGGTAAGGCAAGTCATTTATATAAATAATAAATAAAAATGGGCCGAGAATTGAGCCCTGGGGGAACCCCATTCTTACTACAGATCCGGGTGACCTTTTTCCGTTAACATCAACTCTCTGAATCCTATCACTCAAGTAAGAAGTAAGAAGATCCAGAGAGGCGTTCCGGATTCCGTAGTGGTGCAGTTTCCTGATTAATGTTTCATGAAGAACACAATCGAATGCCTTGGACAAATCGCAAAAGATGCCCAAAGCATCGCATTTGTCCTCCCATGCATTATAAATATGTCCTAAAAGTTCAACTCCTGCATCGGTAGTCGAACGACCCCTTGTAAATCCGAACTGTTTGTTATGTAGTAATTTATTTTTATTAAAATTCTTTGCAATTGATTTAAAATAAGTTTTTCAAAAATTTTACTAAAGGTAGGTAGTACTGAAATAGGTCTATAATTAGTAGGGTCTGATGTACTACCCGATTTAAACAACGGTATTATTTTACTGTTTTTCATAAGATCAGGAAACTCACCACGGTCAATACAATTATTAAATATAACAGCTAAAGTAGGTGCTACAATGTCTATAATCGACTTAGCAACATCCACAGAATTACCCCATAGATCTGCGGTCTTTTTAACATTTAACGTGTGAAAAGTTTTAATTATATCTTTACAGGTTACATATTGGAAGTGAAATTCAGAATCGCAAACTGGAACGTTTTCTTTAAGTAAAGACTCTGCAGCAATGGGTGATGAGTTAAGAGATTTAGTAGTTGATACGGGAATCTCTGCAAAGAAATTTTCAAAGGCCGCGGCGACTTGACAATCTTATTTTATTATATTGTCATCAATAACAAGGCTGTAGTCACTACTTCGGGTGCATGACCTTCCCGTTTCGCTATTAATGACATTCCAAGTCGTTTTAATAATGTTACTACTATTTTTAATTTTTGAACTCAAATAACGTGACTTGGCAATCATCATCATTTCAGCCAAAAGACGTCCACTGCTGGACATAGGCCTCCCCCAAGCACTTCTTGGCAATACTACAAACTTTTTTAAATATTTTAGAATAATTCTTAACATATAAATTAAATTCAGCAGTGTTTATACAAATCCGTTCTTCATATAATTCATAAAGTAGTTTTCTACTTTTATGTATACCAATGGTGGCCCAGTCACTGAAGGAAGCAATACTATTAACCGATAATGTTTTTGGAATAAATGTGTTATCAAATTGTGTGCAATACATATTAAAAAAATCATTATAATGTTGATTAGGGTCATCATTAGTGAACAAAAGTGGAAATTTACCCATGAGTTTAGTTTTAAATGTTTCCAAGCGATTAGTTGGATTAACAGTGATATCTTTTTTAGTAACTTTTTTGTTTTTATTTGGAATAGTGACTAATTGTCCACATCCACAATGATCTGAGACTCTGAGTCTATTAGGTTAATAATGTCTTTGTGGGTTCGTCGAATCGTTCGTCGAGTGACGAGGCGAATAGCGAACACGATTGTGTAAATGCGGTATAAAATATTACGCGCGTGCGAGCTCTACGCCCGAGCGGTGACAACCAACCTCCCATATTATTATTATACTCTTTGTAACCGACTGGCGGAGTGCCGCGACGCCACGCGACAGTGTATGCATTTATCACTGTCTGTAGGTACGGCCGAGTGAAGGAGGCCTGACTCGACCTCTCGCGCGAGCGCTCTCGGCGAGACATGGCGAGAGCACTCGCGGAAGAGTGTACAGGCGCCATAACAATTTCTGTCACAGCCACCACAGACCCACAGACGACATTGACGAACACTAAGCATACTGTGCTGTGATTGGCTGTGTGATCTGTGGTGTGAGTGCTGCTGAGTGCATTACTCTACTCACCACAGAGTACTTTTTGATAGTTTGATTGTGTTGTGCTCTAATAAAAAAAGAAACTATCGCAACTGTCTAATAAAAAAATAAACTATGAAACGTGCACTAATCATAGATAAAATACTAAAAATTTAGTGCACGTTTCATCAGCGTTGCCAGACCGTACCAAAAAGTACGGTTTTCCGTACTATTCATCACACAACCGTACCTCAGTGTAGACCGTACCTTTTTCGTACCTTTTCTATACTAGTGATTTATTTAAAACAATACTTTTTGTTCCTTTAAATATAGAGAAAAATATCGCTTCATATCTAAATTTTTTTTTTATTCATTGCTTCATTAACGAATTTAATTACTTTACTTCATTCTATAATTGATTTACAAATGAATTTGTTCGATATTGGCAATCGGTAATAATGTTCTACTTTACCATTATCCCTTTGATTATTCGATTCCCTATCGCTTTTTTTCCAACCTATGGTCGCAGACAGCTAACTCGAAGAAGAAAAAAATGGTTGCCTGTAAAGTCGGTTTTACGGGCGAAGATTTTACGTGACAACGTCTTTTTCTCGGTAGAATAGTTGAGTGGGAGAGAGACGCAAGGCATTCGGCGGGCCTCTCTCTCGTTCGGTGACTCATCGTAACGTTACCGAGCGTTACACTTTTTCATAAGTGACTCCCAGCCGCAACCTAATTTAAGACGTTGTCACGTCAAAAAACTGATCTAGTTCTTGCAGAAGTATCCCGAGCCAACCGTACCTTGAAGTTAAAAACCGTACCTTTTCAGAAAGCCAACCGTCCATTTTTGGGAAATCCTACTGGCAACACTGCGTTTCATACAAGCGACGTGTTTCAACTTTTTCTATGGGAGTTCCGTCTCTTATAATGTTTAGGTACATGTTTACTTACTCTATGGTGTTGTGTGCATGTGTGTGAGTGTTAATTTTATTATTGTGTTCAACGCAAAGACTACAATATGATGTTCAACGCACAGAGTACTTTTTAAATAGGTAGTTCAACGATGTTCAGCGATTACAATCATTTACAGCAGCAAGGATTAGTGAATTGTCCTACCAAACAACTCAATACTGCCATGTGATCCATCATCCACACACCCACGGCAGCATACCTTACTATGTGATTGTGATTTATGATCGTTTTGAATCCACTGATGTCGGATCGGGTATAGCAGTAGCTCCGAGGCTCCGACCATAGCTCCGACACTGGTCGGACCGTCAGCAATGCTACAAAAATAATCAAAACATTAATATTTTGCATTGAAGTGGAAATAATGATAGTTTTATAGTGTTTTATAGTAAACTTACGGATATGTATGACAGACATGAGTGCCGTGTTAACTAGATGTAGAGTGAGTTCGGAGCAACTTGATTTATTGCTGTCGTTTATGGAAGAGCACCCCGACTTCGCAGCCGGTAAACAATCAATATACTCGCGGTTCAGTTCGAGCAAGCTGTGGCGACTGCTGGCGGAGCGGCTGAACGCGGCGGCGGTGGACAGCGGCGGAGCGCGCAAGTCGCCCGACAAGTGGTGCCGGGTCAGTCACTCGCTTCATGTTGTGTACTCATGTGACAAAGGTGTTAGTGCATAATTCTTTGAAGCACTGGCATAGTATTTGGTCTTTCCGGGTATGAAGCCCCGGCTGCGCCTGAGATTGAATTCTTACTCTAAGGGGGAAGCGCTATTTGATAATTTCCCACCCAAGTTTGCAAACATGGGTAATACATACCAAAAAGAAAGAACGACAAGAAAAGCCTATTAGGAAGACACCACTGACCGACCAAGGCTGTTTTTGGAAAGGGCTATTTCCATGAAATATCAATCAATAGTGTTATATTGATGATTTTAATGATTATAATTCTGTAAATACATACTTGTTATGGTCACAAATCATATTATGTTCAACATGCAACCTAACACTGACCTGCAAATTGCAAAAAAATGGTTGCCTGTAAAGTCGGTTTTACGGGCGAAGATTTTACGTGACAACGTCTTTTTCTCGGTAGAATATTTATTGATATGAATATAATTAAATTGCACAATAGGAACAAGGAATTGAATGAAAATAAGAATTGCACAAATTTTAACTATAGAAATATATTTTGTTCGTTCGGTGACTCATCGTAACGTTACCGAGCGTTACACTTTTTCATAAGTGACTCCCAGCCGCAACCTAATTTAAGACGTTGTCACGTCAAAACTTAAGAAAATTTGAATTTTGCAGACTACCCTGGTACATTACCCTTAATATTTCTAACTTTCTTCATTCCTATCACAACGCACATCTCTTCATAAGCATATAAATTTATTTCTAGCTGCCCGGCCCGGCCCGTGGGGTCCTACCCCTTACCCTACCTTACCCCTACCCTACTTCTACCCTACTCCTACACTACTCCTACCCTACTCCTACACTACTCCTACCCTACTTCTACCCTACTCCTACACTACTCCTACCCTACTCCTACCCTACTTCTAACCTACTCATAACCTAATCCTACCCTTCTCCTACCCTACTCCTACACTACTCCTACCCTACTTCTACCCTACTCCCATAAATATAAATGACATTTTTCCCTGAGTTAGAACCATCCTCGTACTTCAAGGAATAATCTAAAAAAAGTATTAGCGAAAGTTAGTTATAAAAAAATACATATCAACAAATCTATACATATAATAACTCTGTAGACGAGGCGTTTCTGTACATTGAAAATATAAAAAAAAAATAGTTGGGCTGTTGTTGTGAAAAATGATTTTCTTTGAACAGGTTCAACGTAAAAAGTACCAAACCAATATATATGGTTCATATTTATACTCAAATATAGTGTAGAACTCGGAATAGTGATTAGTCTTTGTTTCATCGCAATCGCTTCAGTCTATTAAAAGATTAATCAATTTAAAGCATTCTATAACAAATCCTTATTGCAATAAGTGGAAACACGTAACGACATCTATTGGCGCGATTACACAATCGCGCGAACCGCAAGGCGAATAACGAACACGCATGTGTAAACAGTGCGCTCACTATTCGCCTCGTGGCTCGCCTCGCGATTCGAGTGCTCGCTTTGTGGCTCGCGTTTTTAAAATACTTCACCCCGCGAATGTGTGAACAGTAGTTCCCGACGGCCCTCGTATACGAATTGTTTGTCGAATCGTTCGTCGAGTCACGAGGCGAATAGCGAGCACGATTGTGTAAATGCGGTGTAAAACATTATTAGGTGTATAATCACGTCGTAAAAGTTTGCCTTTATGACGAAATAAAGGCTCGTACACACCGGCGCGATTTGTCGCGCGACATGTCGCCTGGCGATTCTGCGATATTATCGCGCCGCAACACCTTTCACACAAGCGCGACGCGAATCGCGGCGCGACGAGTAGCGCGACACCGTGTAGCCGCGATATCGCCGCGACGCCATACAAAATTAACATTTAGTATGGTGTCGCGGCGATATCGCGGCGATATCGCGGCCGCGACGCGACAGGAGAGTTCCAGAGTATAAAAGGCAGTGCAATCCAAACTGAGCTCAGTAGTAGACGATCTTCGTCAGAGGACGAAGGCAGGTCTGTGCGTGTTTGCCCCGCGGGGGTAGGTTCGATTCCCCGGACCGCCAACATAACCCAACCTAACCTAAGTAGGTACCTACCTAGGTAGGTAGGTCGGGGGGTAGGTGGTTTAGGTACCTAGGCTTGACCACACAAGCACGAACGACGACACTGGTGAATTCGGACGTAGCTACTTTTACGAAGTATTTGTTTACTAACCAAGATTTTTTAATTACTTAGATAAGTAATTATAATTCTTAAGATTTATTTTTACGGACTTCTTGGTTTCTATGTGATTTAGGAAAAATAACTAAGTAATTTCTACATTAGGTAATGCGTACTTTCGGCACAGATTACTGAATAGTTACTTCGGCTGCAACACATTTGTATGGCCTTTATGAGTAGTTAGGTACTTACTTATCATTTTGAAATCAGTGGATATTTTTGTTAAAGTGGAATACGAGTACTTAATTAAATTGGAACTAACCTAAGTAGGTACTTACTTCTAATTTAACTACTTATCAAACTAATTCGGTAGGTATCTATGTGAATTCTTCTCTAGTAAAATTATGCTCAATACCTATGTTTAAGCATAACTGGTGAAATGTGGGTGTATCTACTAACCCTTTGGGGATTACAGGCGTGATGTTATGTATGTGTCTATGTTAAAGAAATAATCAATTAAAACTTATTACGTGTAATGATTAATGAATGAGTGACCTAATTATAAATATGTAGTGATAAACTATCAGACTGCCTCGTTGGTGTAGTGGTCGCAAGTGCAACTGTTCTGCTCGTGAGGTCCTGCCTGTGGTCCTATGGGAGCTGTCGTGTACCTGAATGTAGGTACCTAACACAGCCGTTCGCATTCAGATGTCGAACTCGAACTGACTCACGCACAGCTGATATCACTAGCACTCGACTGCTAGCGGAGCCCAAAACTACATAGGGCGGGTTGTTTCACGTTCACTTAAAAATAACGCTAAATACTTACCGTCAAACCAAAAAAAAAGCGTTGTTTCACAAAATTATTTGTTTTCTGTAAGTACCTACACAGGTCCTGTACTTTATGATGTGAGTTGTGCTTCCTACAAAGACAACAGATTAAAAGATAGGGTATGGAGGCAAATTTCAATCAACAAGGTAAGTAGGTAGACCAACAAAAAAGAAAGACGGCGCGACGCAAACATCAAAAGTGAAGCCATAAACATAAAACTCTGCAGCTGCTCCTGCAACTCCTGCAAGTAAACATATACGTTCACGCACACATCTACACTAAAACTATGCTCATCGCTCTTAGTAGGTAGGTACGTCACGAGTCGTCGTCAAGTTACCATATATTAAAAAAATATAATTATGCCTTCCTGTGTAGTGAAAAGTTGCAAAAACAACAGCAAATCACATAAAAAGTCTCACGGAATCACTTTTCACTTGTAAGTAAGTACTTGAAATAACATCGTTTTTTTATTATAGGGTACTTGGAACAAAAAACCTCAACGAGCGAAAGCAGTGACATAAAATGCGGGGGTTGCCATAATACGATTTAAAATTTCCCCATCCGATTAATACAGCTCCTAAAGCGTAGACAGAGTAATCTATAGACTCATGGTATCCGTGTCACCGAAAGGGACAAAAATTTCCGACAATCTTCATCATACTATCATTTTTACAGCTTATTACACTGCACCTTACCATTTTCACAGTTGCGCAAATGTACTATTATTGAATTATGCACGAAAAAGATCTTATTTTCCGTTTAATCGCGATGTAGTTTTTATTATTTCATTCACAAACGTCAAACTTGTTGTGCACATTGATGTGCTTAGCCGACACGCAGTAAGGGACAGAAATATTCTTACTCTGTCTCTTTTGACGTTAATATATTTCTCTTTTTCTTGTGCTAATGAAAAAGAAGATATGCAGCAGTCTATAGTTTACTCTGTCTACGTCCTAGAGCTACAAAACAAAACACAAAATAAATGTAGTTTAATCAGGAAAAAAACTACATATAAATATGATTTCTTACTTCGAGTTATATTCCTATTTTATTTTTTATGTATTTAATATTTTAGGTTTCCAATTAATACCAATACCATACTCAACAATATCTTACTCGTACAATATTATACTAGTTCCTACTCACACAAATATCCCCAAATTATAGGGAAAAAATTCAACAAATGGCAACTCTTCGATACACACATAGATAAAAAGGTGGCTTCAGTTTTAATGTTTTTGTTGGTCTGAGAGGTAGGTACTTTCTTTTTTAGATTACCTACCATGATCAAAATCTGACATCGGTACCGTAAACTGAGAAATCTAACTCGTATTCTATGGCTTAGACACATGAGTAGATAAACGGTACTCATGTGGCTTAGGCCGCTTAGGGGAGTAGTCTCAATTTACCAGGACCAACCGTTCCATCTCTTTACCCGACTGTCCTAAAAGGAGGTTTATGTTTCCTTGAGTGTATGTACAGTGTTCGCGTCAAATAACTTTGCCGCTCTGAAGTTAAGTAGGCAACAAGTCACTGCGCAGTAGTTAATCCTATGAATACAACAGCAGCGCGGATTGGCGCGGATTGGCGCGGCTAGGAAAGAGCCTAGCTTCAGAGCGGCAAAGTTATTTGACGCGAACTGGATGTAGAATGTATGTACGAAACTACTATATACTTACGTTGTAATTCATTTGAAAGAAATAGAAAAACACCGCAAAAGACCGCCGGAAATTTGACTTTATTTAGGTAGTTAAGTAGGTATAGGTACGCATATTATGTGGGTATAGGTACATAACCGTAAAGAGACTCGTGACTAAGTAATATAATAACAGCCGTACCGTCAAACGGGGTGAATAGGGATGCAGGGGTGAATCGGGACAAAACTTTAAATTAGATTTTAGCGTTGAAATAATACAGTTTGTTGCCGAAAAGGACACTTAATCGTTAATTATAATACAATAAACACATTAGACACCTTTTTGGCAACAAACTATATTATTTCAATGTTAAAATCGCTTTTAAAGTTTCGTCCCGATTCACCCCTGCATCCCTATTCACCCCGTTTGACCCGGTACTGGTTGATCTTCAAGGTTAAGCAACGTTTACCTTGGTCGGTCCGTGGATGGATGACCATCCTTATCATACCGATACCGAGACCCCTCTGCTCGGAAAGCGCAGTTGTTCCTGGCTGTCATTCGTAGATCGACGATGTGATGTGACGTCACTCCAAATATCGAAAAAACTGAAGAATGTACCTAGTAGGTAAGTACCTATTATAGGTAGGAAGCTAGTAGCAAGCCGGTTAAGAGCGCGGGCTGCATTTTTTCCATACAAACGTATTCCCCTATTCTCTTCCTGGATAATGCCTCTAGAGTAATCATTTTTATTTATAAAAATCTAGGTCTATTGAAGGCCATGCCCCTGTCATTTTTTTTTTTTCAAAAAAATTATTACAAAAATATACGGTCGAATTGAGAAACCTCCTCCTTTTTTGAAGTCGGTTAAAAAATAAATATGATTTTCCGAAAACCTAAAAAAATGCCCCGTTTTTACTTACGTAATCAGACGACTACAAAAGAAAATTGAAAAGTTTTTAAGATAAAAAAAATGATAGGGGCATAGATCTATTCTTCCTTTAAATTTTGATACCAAAAATATTTTAATCGGCTTAGGTTTCGAGGAGAAAACAGGGGAATACGAAACGTCGATCGGTCATGGTTTTTTCTTTAAAAACATATGATGGTACGGAACCCTCGGTGCGCGAGTCCGACTCGCTCTTGCCCGGTTTTTTAGTTTATAAGGTTGACCGACCATTGCATTTTTTTCGATTGCCCGATTTGGATTGAAGTTAATTTCAACTCTAAGTAATTAAAAAATCTTGATTTTTAGAGTTCCGTACCCAAAGGGTAAAAACGGGACCCTATTACTAAGACTTCGCTGTCTGTCTGTCACCAGGCTGTATCTCAAGAACCGCGACAGTTGAAATTTTCACAAATTATGTATTTCTGTTGCCGCTATAACAACAAATACTAAAAATAAAATAAATATTTAAGGGGGGCTCCCATACAACAAACGCGATTTTTTGCCCTTTTTTGCTCGATATCAATAATGGCAACAGGTACCTAGGCACTTGAAATATTCACAAATTACTCGTTGTATTTTTACTTTAATAATAAAATTAAAATAAAACAAATATTTAAGGGGGCCTCCCATACAACAAACGTGTTTTTTTTGGCGTTTTTGCCTTGTGGTACGGAACCCTTCGTGTGCGAGTCCGACTCGCACTTGGCCAGTCTTTTTATTAATATTTTATCATAAAAGCACGTCCTAATTCGCTAGTTTCCTTGTTCGTGCTTGTGTGGTCAATCAAGCCTATGTAGGTACAGTTGTTCTATCTCAAGATGGAGGGTGAGCAATAAATACTTGTAGTGGTACCTATAGTTTAGACAAGCGCATTATTTGTGTACCTACGTAACTGCATGTAGCGTTAGCAAGTTCATCGTTATTGAACAAAATAATATAAGTAGGTATGTACCTACCTAGTTAAATTTGTGTTTCGTTTAGATGAAATAAAAATATTTTTCGTGACCTATATTTATTTACATATCAGTATTTACAAATAAAATTAAGATACATTCGGTACCTATCACAGTATTTAATATAATCAGCTTCTTTATTAATAAAATGCAAATTTGCTAATTGCATGTATGTACTCGTACATACTACGCCAGGTTTCGATACTTGTGTTTTCAAGACTTTCTGGAATAAGCTTTTCTGTACTTATTGTCATATTTCGTTGGCTTCTTAAAACAACATAGTTTTAAAAACCCCATTATGTTCTCTATAGCATTTGACGACTCTAAAACAAACAATGCATCATTAGAATCACGTAGGTATATATGTTAGGTAGGTACAATTAAATATTTAAACATTGTTTACTGACCTCACTGTGAACAGCTTTTCTCTGTTTACTCTCTATGTTGACGGTACGCGACGGAAAATTTTGGCGCGAAACAAGTGCACTAGTAGCCCGACCGGGCGACCGGGAGTTCGGGTTCGGGCGGTAGTCGATACTGACACAACTAAAACCAACGGCTGACCAACCCGCCTTCGTGAGATACATAAACAACTGAACCTATTTAGGTTTTGGGTTATGTCGACCGACCCGGGAATCGAACCTAGGGCCCCACGGCGGGCAAACACGCACAGACCTGCCTTCGTCCTCTGACGAAGATCGTCTACTACTGAGCTCAGTTTGGATTGCTCTGCCTTTTATACTCTCGAGCTCTCGTGTCGCGTCGCGGCCGCGAATATCGCCGCGATATCGCCGCGACACCATACTAAATGTTCATTTTGTATGGTGTCGCGGCGATATCGCGGCTACACGGTGCAGCGCTACTCGACGCGCCGCGACACCGTCGCGGCGCGACAAGTCGCCCCTGTGTGAAGTGTCGCGCGCGTTTCCATAGAAATTGTTCTATGGATATATATCGCAGAATCGCGTCGCGCTGTCGCGTCGCGCCTGTGTGTAAGAGCCTTAACTCTGATACTTGTCTGTGTTATTTAAAAAAGTAATGATAATGTATACGAGTATAATCTATAAAATATATAAAAGAAAGTCGTGTTAGTTAGGTACAATATTTATAACTCGAGAACGGCTAAACCGATTTGGCTGAAACTTGGTGGGGAGGTAGCTTAGAACCAGGAGACGCGATAATTCTAAAGTCTAAAAAAGTTATTAAAAAAAAATAAAAAACCCGACTGCGGTAAAAAACTTAAGTTAAGAACTGAAAGGCTAAAAATTACTTTTTTATCGTAATTTTTGACGTTCAAAAGTGCCTTATAAGTGCCTATTTGAAATAAATGCTTTGACTTTGACCTGAAAAGCTAAAAACAAGCCCATTTTAAATTAAATAAAAGTTGGAAGCAGCAGGGACCCATACCATTTTTATTATATTTATAAATAAATAAATTCAAGTGGGTCCCGCCTGCTTCCAACTTTTATTTAATTTAAAATGGGCTTGTTTTTAGCTTTTCAGGTCAAAGTCAAAGCATTTATTTCAAATAGGCACTTATAAGGCACTTTTGAACGTCAAAAATTACGATAAAAAAGTAATTTAAAAAAATTAAACCGACTTCAAAAAGAAATTAACTCAAAATTATGAAATAACTTTAATTTCGGAAGTCGGTGTCTTGGGATCTGTATTTTAGTTTTATGCCACCGACTTCCGAAATTAAAGTTATTTCATAATTTTGAGTTAATTTCTTTTTGAAGTCGGTTTAATTTTTTTAAATTACTTTTTATTTCGTAATTTTTAGTTTTTGCTCTAGTATTTGACCAAGGTTTTGAGATGTTTTCCCTTTGACACTACACCCGTAGGTCTTATCAATAAGCCAGGCCGTCACACTTACACGTATTAGTCCATATCTTGAAAATTACTGAATCGATCTTGATGAAACTTGCACTGTTCCCTAAGTTGAAGAAAATGTAAGCCAATAAAAAAAAAATGGTCACGATCCGATGAATAGTTCCGGAGATATGCGTGGACAAACATACATACATACGTTTATGAAATTTTATATATTTGTTTGGAAGCCCTAATAGGTATATGTGAATGAAATGATGAAGACCATTTGACCCCATAGGTTTTCTATAGGGTTCAAATCGGGAGTTTTAGATGGTCAGTAAAGAACAGTTACACCTTCTTCAGCAGCTAACGAATTCTTCACAATGCCTGCACGGTGGATGGAGCAGTTATCTTGCACGAAGTAAATATCTGTATTTGGATAGACAATTCGCACAGTCGGCAGCAGGACGTCACGCAGAATCTCCAAATACTGACTAAGTACTATTAAATCGACCACCAACTGCCACCAACTTCTACCAATTCATCTGCTCCCATAGACGACATTCAGCCAGCAATGTTTTGTATAGTCATTAAGTTGCGACATGACGCTTTGATTACACCAAATTCATTAAAAATACTTTTCACGATTTACGTCAAACGTTTTAGAAATGTTTGTGCCCAGTCACTGTTTAGGTGTAGGTAGACTGACTTTTGTCACTTAGATCAATTTAGTATCCATCTACCTCACGAAGTAAATTTACTTCGTGTTACTCATTTGAGGACTTAGTTTTTTTTTATTTACCCACTGGTTTTCCAGAAAAGTTGTTAGGCAAAAATCATATTGGTCGTTCTTTAATAATGCAAGACATATTGTAGAAATCATAAATGAAAACAAATAAAAAAAAAGTTATTAAAAAAAAGTTATTTAAAAAAATTAAACCGACTTCAAAAAGAAATTAACTCAAAATTATGAAAAATAACTTTAATTTCGGAAGTCGGTGTCTTGGGGTCTGTATTTTAGTTTTATGCCACCGACTTCCGAAATTAAAGTTATTTCATAATTTTGAGTTAATTTCTTTTTGAAGTCGGTTTAATTTTTTTAAATTACTTTTTATTTCGTAATTTTTAGTTTTTGCACTAGTATTTGACCAAGGTTTTGAGATGTTTTCCCTTTGACACTACACCCGTAGGTCTTATCAATAAGCCAGGCCGTCACACTTACACGTATTAGTCCATATCTTGAAAATTACTGAATCGATCTTGATGAAACTTAGACTGTTCCCTAAGTTGAAGAAAATGTAAGCCAATAAAAAAAAAATGGTCACGATCCGATTAATAGTTCCGGAGATATGCGTGGACAAACATACATACATACATACGTCTATGAAATTTTGTATATTTGTTTGGAAGCCCTAATAGATCATCATATGTAAATATAATGCAATTCCAATAATATTACATACATACGTATCGAATTGATAACCTCCTTTTTTTTGAAGTCGGTAAAAAAAAAATAAAAAACCGACTGCGGTAAAAAACTTCAAGTTAAAAGAACTGAAAAGCTAAAAACAAGCCCATTTTAAATTAAATAAAAGTTGAAAGCAGGCGGGACCCATATCATTTTTTTTATATTTTTTTCAAATTCAATTGGGTCCCGCCTGCTTCCAACTTTTATTTAATTTAAAATGGGCTTGTTTTTAGCCGCAGTCGGGTTTTTTATTTTTTTAAATATTTTTTTATTTCCAGAAATGAAATGAAATGAAATGATGATTTATTTGCAAGAATGTAGGTACAAAAATATGGTGTTAAGTAAACGAAGGATCCAGTACATTCTACCGTCAGGCATGCAAAAATAGTTTTTTTTTTATAATTATCATGAAACAATCATAAAAAAAGAAAACACAAATATTTAACTAACATCAAATTATTAAATAATAGAAAAATATAAATCATTCAATTCGTAAGTTCAATTATTGGTAAACAATGTCAATAATATAATCAATAATTAGTCAATATTACAATGTCAATAATAAGTTAATAAAATGTCAGTAAATGGTCAATAAATTACCCAATAATCCATATAACGTCAATAATAGTAAGTTAATAATTAGTCAATAATATAAAGAAAATTAATTAAAATTAAAAACATTGTAGATGATTAAAAATCATATAGATTTGTCATTTAAAAATTCATCAATTGTGTAATAACATTTTTCAAGTAGCAATTTATATAATTTCTTTTTAAATATCTGTAATGTACAATTTTTTATATCATCAGGTATTTTATTGAAAATCCTCGGTCCCATATGCATAATACTCTTTTTCAGCAGTGCTGTTTTAAATTTGCCAGTATATAAAAGATTTTTATATTGCGATCTTAATAATGTTGGCCTTGTTGAGTGATCAATATTTGAACAGAATAAATTTCGATTACTTTTAACAAACAGTCCTATTTCCAAAATATAGAGCGATGGAAAGGTTAGTATGTTAAGGGATTTAAACATAGGAACGCAGCTCTCTGTTGAATTGATTCCAGTCATTGATCTCATGCAATATTTTTGGGCTCTGAAGATCCTTTCTCTCTCACTGCAGTTACCCCAAAAAACTACTCCGTATCTTAAAACAGAAGCAACGAGACCATGATAGGCTATAATAATTGTGTCAGTACTAACTTTTTTTGTCAAATTATATAAAATGTATGCAGATTTGCTTAATTTCTTACAGATCTCCTCGGCTTGTGGTTTCCATGTCAGTTGATGGTCAATTATTATACCTAGAAATTTTGCAACATTTGTATTGTCTACTTTTTGTCCATTATATGCTATAGTCAAAGTGTCTGGACGTAAACGCTGGTAAAAAAGCATTACTTTGGTTTTTTTCAAATTGATAATTAAATTATTGATAGAAAGCCAATTTATTATATTTTTTAATGTGTCATTAATGTCTGTTTCATAATTCTGTTTTTCTGTACATTTGACTATAGCCGTGCTATTGTCAGCAAATAATACCATTGGCTGTTGAATATGTCTAGGCAGGTCATTTATATATATCAAAAATATTAAGGGTCCGACCACAGTGCCTTGCGGTACTCCGAATTTGACTTCCCTACTATCCGATAAATACTTGTATTGTATCTTACTTGTGGGACATATACTAGTTATTTCTGTCTGTTGTTTGCGATTGCTTAGATAAGATTCAATAAGTCTCAATACGTTTCCTCTAATGCCGTACCTGTCAAGTTTGTGCAGAAGAATGTCATGTTTAACGAAGTCAAATGCTTTAGTCATGTCAGTATATATTGCACAAACTGGTGTTTTGTTGTCAATATTCATCATTATGTTATGTAACAAGTCATAAATAGCCATGTTAATGTTCATATTTTTTCTAAAAGCTTTTTAGTTTACAAATTTGAAAGATTTCGCTGGCGATTCAGTTCTTGGTACGTGTTTTTTACGATTTGTCACTTCGAATTACTTTTAACCATATAAGTTGTTTAAATTTTTGTAATCATCTTTTAAAGCCCTTTATTTTGATACCCCACTCGATAGGTTTTGAGAAAAAAAAAAAAAATTGAAGACATACATACGTAGACAGAGTAATCTATAGACTCATGGTATCCGTGTCACCGAAAGGGACAAAAAATTCCGGCAATCTTCATCATACTATCATTTTTACAGCTTATTACACTACACCTTACCATTTTCACAGTTGCGCAAATGTACTATTATTGAATTATGCACGAAAAAGATCTTATTTTCCGTTTAATCACGGTGTAGTTTTTGCTTGTTCATTCATAATTTTTCTCATTTCATTCATAAACGTCAAACTTGTTGTGCACATTGATGTGCTTAGCCGACACGCAGTAAGGGACAGAAATATTCTTACTCTGTCTTTTTTCTTTGCTAGTGACGTTAATATATTTCTCTTTTTCTTGTGCGAATGAAAAAGCGGATATGCAGCAGTCTATAGTTTACTCTGTCTACGCATACATACATAGTAGTCGCCATATTGAATTTTCACTAACGTCATGTCTTTAGTGACACTCGCCGGACTAAGAGGAATCGATTGACGTGTGAATCATAAAAATCGGCCCAGGCGTTTGGTCTGTATAGTGCTTCAAAGGAACATACATACATACATAATCTGATGAACACATTACCACTCCTTTGCGTCGCGCAGTCGGGTAAAAATAAGAAATTGTTAATAGGTGGATTGTGTTTTCGAACCCACATGTTGTTCGTCGCCAATCCAGGATCGAACCGCGAAGCCACAATGACTGGTTGAGAATACGCGAAATGAAAGATTAGGTAGTAAGTATTGCCGTGTTACTTAAAAGCTTTTCAACTTTAACGACAAGAAGATAATGATTAAAATGGTTTAACAAGATATGCCGGTGGGTCAGACAATGTTAGTCACCGACTGTACTTATAATGTCTTTGAGAAATACTACTACTTTCTTTCCGCTTCTCTCTGTTCAAAGCTGCCAAAGACCAGTTCGTGTTGAAGGAGTCCAGCTCCAGCTCATCCCGCCATCTCCGTCTGGGCCTGCCATGATATCGCTTGCCATTAAGAGGGACCCATTGGGTCTTAAGTTTAGCCCATTGTTCGTCTGACATGAGGCAGATGTGTCCGGCCCAGTTCTATTTTAGCGTGGCAGCTTTCGTGACATCAGTTATCTTTGTGATGGAACGGATGGTCGTATTCCTAAACTGGTCTGTTAGTTTGATGCCCAGAATACTCCGTTCCATAGTCCTCTGGCAAACCTCGAGCGTGGACCTCTGCTGATTTATCAAAGACCATGTTTGACCGCCATATGTGAGGATCTTCTTCTCTTAAGGGACAAAGGAAGATTACCCGTCATTAGGTCTTTCATGACCCAATAGCTCCTCCAGGCATTTTCGATGCTTCTTGCTACTTCTTTGTTTTGTCTTGCCAGGAAAAAGACTATTTGACCAAGATAGAGATACTCATCAACGTATTCAACCTCCCCACCCGCCACAGTGATCCTGCGATGCGCGCTGTTCGTCATTAACTTGGTCTTTGACATATTCATCTGAAGTCCGATCTCTAGGCTTACTGTGTCAAGATCGTCTAGCATCTGAGTTACAAAAACTCTTCCTCCAGCTATCTGGAAGGAAGTTCCTGTCATGGAACTGATGCTGAATATTGTGCTTGCGTAAATATACATCCACTGTATGTAGTCCAACACGCACTTTACCGGGTTTTTAGGATTCCGTAGCCAAATGGCAAAAACAGAACCCTTATGGATTCGTCATGTCTGTCTGTCCGTCCGTATGTCACAGTCACTTTTCCGAAACTATAAGAACTACACTGTTGAAACTTGGTAAGTAGATGTATTCTGTGAACCGCATTAAGATTTTCACAAAAAAAATAGAAAAAAACAATAAATTATGGGGGTACCCCATTCTTAGAAAGTTAGAACTGAAACTCGATTTTTTTTTTCATCAAACCTATACGTGTGGGGTATCTATGGATAGGTCTTCAAAAATGATATTGAGGTTTCTAATATCATTTTTTTTCTAAACTGAATAGTTTGCGCGAGAGACACTTCCAAAGTGGTAAAATGTGTGTGTCCCCCTGTAACTTCAAAAATAAGAGAATGATAAAACTAAAAAAATATATGATGTATGTACATTATCATGTAAACTTCCACCGAAAATTGGTTTGAACGAGATCTAGTAAGTAGCTCGCCGGTGAAAATTTAAAAACATGATGGTACGGAACCCTCGGTGCGCGAGTCCGACTCGCTCTTGCCCGGTTTTTTTTAATACGAATAGAATATGCTAGCATTTGAATAATGTTCATATTCTTCTCTCAATAAAACAGGATGATTAATCATCTGGTACGTTAAAACAAAGCAATAATGGTTCAAAAGTACATAAATAAAATGTTGTTGTTACAGTATTGGGCTGACATAAAGTACAAAGCCCGCAAGAAGTGTGCCGCCGGCGGCGCCCTGGGTGACCTCTCCAGCGCCGAGGAGCGCTTGCAGAATATATTCAACAGCAGCGGCCGAGAATGTGAGTCACGGGGAACAAGATTGTATGAAGGCGAAGCGCAATAGTCTCGCAAAGCAAAGCACTATGGTCACTGTAGCATAAGCATAGCATAATTAGCCTATAATGTTCCCACTGCTGGGACACAGGCCTCTCTGCGAGACGGTGCACCGCACACGGCACCTTGCCGCGGCACGACGCCGTGCCGTCTCCCGGTAGCGGCGTCGTGCCGTTGCACGGTGGCCGGTGCCGTACCGTAGACATGGGTCCACGCCCTTAGGCCGCGGCCCCATGTCCACGGCGCGGCGCCGGCCGCCGTGTGACGTTGCGGCGCCGCCGCCGTAACACGGGCGAACACGGGACGAACCTGCAGTAGGGCATTATTTACGTCGTCAAAATTTGTAGCACGTCTATTTACCTTAAAAATTAAGGAAGTGTCATCAGCAAATAACACCATTTGTGGTTGATTTTTTAATAAATGGAGTAGATCATTAATATACACTGTATAGAATATTGATTTTTCAACATCTTTTCAAACCACAAACTATAGTTATTCCGTATATCTAACTAAGAAAGAGAACCGTGTAATAGCCGCCCGTGTTTACTTGTCTGTCTCGCACACAGTGATATTTTATTTTACACCAACTGCCAAATATCGACTGAGAATTCGCCCCCGCCCGCGCACGCCGTCCGCGGCACCGTGCTGCGGCACGACGTCGTGCCGTGTTACGGCGGCGGCGCCGCAACGTCACACGGCGGCCGGCGCCGCGCCGTGGACATGGGGCCGCGGCCTTACGTAATTAATTAAATTGCTTGTTTGGCGCCGACCGCCGACTCAAAATTACTGTCATTACTTCCCAGAATTCGATCCTTATCAGCGACACTATCGAATGTTGTAATAATACAGTGTTTTGACGTGACAACGTCTTAAATTAGGTTGCGGCTGGGAGTCACTTATGAAAAAGTGTAACGCTCGGTAACGTTACGATGAGTCACCGAACGAGAGAGAGGCCCGCCGAATGCCTTGCGTCTCTCTCCCACTCAACTATGATCGGTCTGCCGAGAAAAAGACGTTGTCACGTAAAATCTTCGCCCGTAAAACCGACTTTACAGGCAACCATTTTTTTTTTTTGACGTGACAACGTCTTAAATTAGGTTGCGGCTGGGAGTCACTTATGAAAAAGTGTAACGCTCGGTAACGTTACGATGAGTCACCGAACGAGAGAGAGGCCCGCCGAATGCCTTGCGTCTCTCTCCCACTCAACTATTCTACCGAGAAAAAGACGTTGTCACGTAAAATCTTCGCCCGTAAAACCGACTTTACAGGCAACCATTTTTATCAACGTGTTCGATTCCTGGCTAGAAATATTGATTTTTCAAAATTTCAATGATGCCGTTTTAGTTTTCATCAAAATCGAGCCCGCGACTCCTTTGAGTAATTTTCGCTATTCCTCATACTTTCGGATTTTGCCATCCACGCCCACTTGGAAAATTCACCCTGTGTATACGCGCCGACTTGAGAACCACCTCCGTTTTTTCAAATGATGTGGGTAATTTGACTAATCAATTAATTAATGGTATAAAGGGTGGTATCTAAGGTTATAAAGGTAACATTTCATATACATATTGTAGTTGTGATCATTAGTTTGCTAGTCCTTAGTAAACGACAACTGGAATGGCTAACGTGACAAATGTGACAATGGCGCCGATTCTGTTGTTCACAAACTAAACTAAATTTAAGGTTAGGCATCTTTTTCTTTCTATTTCATTAAGAAAAGGACAGAAGATAAATATTAGTTTAGTACTGTCAAATTAAGATACTCCATAGACAATTTAGACGAGATTAAAAAATTGCTTATTAAAAATACGTCAATTTACATCAGGCGCTGACTAATTTGACAGGACTTAGTCCTGTCAAATTAGTCAGCGCCTGATGTACTAATATTTATCTTCTGTCCTTTTCTTAATAAAATAGAAAGAAAAAGATGCATGAACTTAAATTTAGTTTAGTTTGTGAACAACAGAATCGGCGCCAATGGTGTCGATTCCCTTGTTCACAAACTAAACTAAATTTAAGAGCTCAAGGCTGCAATAAATGCGTATTTTTCAGACAAAGAGGAAAGTTATTTTTTACAGGGTATTGAAAAGTTAATTTCGAGATGTAATGCATTAGGATAATGGGGGATTACATTGAAAAATAAATATTATTTTGATTGAATTTACGACTTTTTTCATGCCGATACCGAGAATTCATTGAACGCCGCTCGTATGTTGAGATTCAGTGGCAGGTTTTGGGACATAGTGTCGGACAGTGAGGACGATCTGGGTCTGTTGAACAGACCAGGATGATACATTTATCGAGTAACAATTTTATCGAGTGCGTTCCAATTTATATTAGTAGTCATCATAATCATCATAAACAGCCTATAATGTTCCCACTGCTGGGACACAGGCCTCCTCTCTGCGAGAGGGAGTGGGCCGTAATCCACCACGCGGGCCCAAATCCACCACGCGGGCCCAGTGCGGGTTGGCAGATGTCACATGTCTTCGAATTTTTGGTTCTAGGACATGCCGGTTTCCTCACGATGTTTTCCTTCACCGTTTTGAGAGCAGTGGTGATGAAATAATTTACACAAAGTAAAGCAGTATTTACTACTACTACTACTTTTCTCAACAGTAAAATGGCATTTTTACGTCGTAAAATAAAAAATCTCCGTGCCTCGGAAACGTAGACAGAGGAAAACTTCGGAAAGCACGTTAAGCCGTTGATCCCGACTGTCATTCGTGGACAGTCGTTACGGGTCGTCAGAAGCCCGAAAGTCTGACAGCCAGCCTTACCATAGGGTGTCGTATTACCCAGTAACTGGATTGTGGAGGTCAGATGGGCAGTCGCTCCATGTAAACTACTGGTATTCAGCTGCATCTGGTTAGCGTGGAAGCTGACCGGCGACCCCAACATAGTTGGGAAAAGGTTAGGCAGATTGGGGTAGGTCGAAAAAAACTTTGGAAACTAAACTGTCACATAAGTGTAATTTTATTTATTGTAACTAGTTCAATATGAGGTACTGATTGATCCATAACACTATTATATTCCTAAGAGAGCTGATGAACCTGAGCATTATCTTGTATCAGGAGCGCATGTTAGCCCAGGAAATTAGACAGATTAAAAGATCTGCGAAAAAAATCCTAGTAAAGATTTCTCACCTTGACTATGTTTCTTAGGCCCACTTGCGCGTTTAGTCGGGTTTAATGAATAAATGTAGAGTTTGTAGACTCGGAGTTAAGTAATTAACATTTTAACCTATATGACGCGTTGCGCCACTAAACAGACAGACATTAGTGTTTTTTGAGCTGGGAACCTGGCAGTTCAATCGACGAATCATAAAATAGAATTGAAATCATTTAATGAACGGAAATTATATACCTGTCTACGACACATTCGCTCAATAGTCTTCACTCAATTTAACTTTCATTCTTTTATACATTCATTCCTTCCAAAATCTTTAGTAAACCTTTGTAATCAAAAAATCTTTGTTTAATTTATCATAAACAAGAAAGAAGGAAAAATATGTTGTTTTTTTATAATTTTTTTATTTATATATTTAAAAAAACACGGGATGTGGGTTTGCCGGCTTTCTTGGCGTCTGCGCATGGGGTTGCCAACCTAGTCACTGTATTACTCAATACTAATGGTGACGGGGGAAGCATGCTCTTTGTGTCGGATGCTGTCAGCTTGGTTGACCCTCAACACGGGTGCAGCAATCCCCGAAGCAACACGTGTTCAGCGGGCTTGGGATGACATAGGGGTGGGGCTGCTCCAAGAGCAGTTATTAGAAGGTGCGTCAGGAGTCGTTAAGGCTAGACTACGAGCAGTTTCGCAACCTGAGTCCGTGGCGTGGTTACAGGCGATTCCTTCACCTCTCCTGGGCACTCTTCTGGACGATGACTCTTTGCGTGTGGCGGTGGCTCTCCGCCTGGGCTGTAAGGTGTGCGAACCCCACATATGCACCTGCGGTTCCATGGTGGAGGCCGATGGTCATCACGCACTGTGTTGTCGGCGTTGCACAGGGAGGTTCCCGCGTCACCATGCCCTGAATGACATAGTCCGTAGAGCCCTTATATCGGCAAACGTCCCCTGCGTGCTTGAGCCTACTGGTCTTAGCAGGTGTGATGGTAAGAGGCCGGATGGGCTGACTCTAGTGCCATGGAAGAACGGGAAGTGCCTGATCTGGGACGCAACTTGCGTCAGCACTGTCGCTGCCAGTCACCTGAGTCGCACCACACACACTGCCCCTGCCGCAGCTGAAGACGCCTGCTCTGTAAAAAGGCTCAAGTACGCTTCCTTGGAGCAGCCTTACTATTTTGTGCTGTAGCTGTGGAGACCCTGGGTAGTTGGAGTAGGGCAGCGAAGGTTTTTGTGGCGGAATTGGGCCGTAAGCTCAGGGAGGCAACCGGTGACTCCCGCTCTGGGTCGTTCTTGGTGCAAAGGTTGGCCATCGCTATTCAGCGAGGCAATGCGGCGAGTGTTATGGACACCTTTGCGCCGGGAACGATCAGAGGCGGGCTGTTTTGTGACCTTTGACTGTGTATTTATTTAATTTACACTATCGTTTTATATTTATGAATTTATATGTATAGACTCTTTGTATAATTTAAAAAAATATATAAATAAATATTGCTTGCTGTTATAGTACCGAATTTTATCGTCGAACGATATAAAATACAAAGTAAGTTATCAGCGGTACCTTAAAACGTCAATTTATTTTGACATTACTAAACACTAACCCAGAGTTTAGCGACTTAACTGTCCCAACATTGGTGGGTTTAATATTTAAAAGTTGAACTCTAGGTCTACCTCTAACTCTTGATGGCGCAATATGAATTATTTGATTAATCCTGAATCTAGGATAACCCATGAACGTGCAAGTGGGCCATAGGGTATGAGAAATATTGCGTGAAAAGTCCAAACCGAAATAATGTATGAAAAAAAATTATACACTCAAAGGTTTTGCAAATATTTGGGGAACATTAGTTTTACGTCAATTTCCGCCTGCCTACTTGTTCTGAAAACCAATGCACGCCACTGGTCCTAGAACCAAAAAGTTCCAAGACATGTGACATCTACCAATACGCGACCTCTCTCAAAAATCAGCCCATAATGTTCCCACTGCTGGCCTCCTCAGGCCAGCAGTGGGAACATTATGGGCTGATTATATTAAAGTTAATCCTGGTGAGTAATCTTAACTGGGATTTATATCGCAGACGAATTCTTATTTTCACTGGGCATGTCGTGTGAGCTTTTAGTCGTAATGTAACACTCGTCAGCATGTGTGCGTGCACACACAAGTGAATGCTTAGATTTATCAGCACGAGTTCTGGCAATGAAAGCACTAACAAAGTCGTGCGCGGTCCACAGCGAGCGGCGCGCGGCGGGCGAGCCACTCGGACGACGAGCGCAAGCCGGCGCTGCTGGACGACGACATGTGCAGCGAGGGGTCCGCGCCCGCGCCCGACGCGCCGCGCCTGGCCACCGAGGAGCTGCTGGCCGAGGCCGCCATGCGCAGCGCGCTGGCCGCCGAGAAGCAGGCCGAGGCCGTCGCGCAGGCCGTGGAGCTGCTGCGCGAGCTGCTGGCGCTGCTGCGCGAGCGTCACGCGCCGCCCGCGCCGCACCCGCACGAGCACCTGGCGCCCATGCAGCACCACCACCACCGCCTGTGAGCTAGCGGCGCGCGCGCTCGGCCGCGGGCTCGCGCGGGCGCAGGCCCACCAGCGCCGCCACGCGCTCGTACACGCGGTCGGCGCGGGGCCGGGCGCGCGCGGCCCCGTGCCGCAGCACGTCGCGCAGGTGCCCGGGCCGCGCCCGCAGCCGCTCGGCGCGCGCGCGCAGGGGCCCCAGCGCGCGCTGCAGGGCGGCGGCCACGACGCGCTTGTACTGCGCCGTGGAGAGCCCGTCGGCCTCCAGCACGGCCTCCTCGGGCAGCTTGTCCTCGGCGAGGCAGTGGATGGTCACCAGGTTGGACACGCCGGGCCGACTCTCCGGGTCGAAGCTCACCTGTGTGCATTGACGGTTTGCGTTCGAGATGCGGTGCAGTATGCGCACTAAGTTTAGATTCATTCTGATCGTAGCGATCGCGACGCCTTTGCCTGCAATGATTCGAATTAGCAATGGCGGCCAATATTTTGTTTAAAACTCCATGACCATTATATCTAATTGCGCCGCGTAGCGTCGCGGTCGCCACCGTTCGAATGATTTCTTGTCGCAGTCGTGCATCAAATTTTAGCAAGATGAGTGACTCACTTATATTGCAAAAAGACAATAATTAAAAATCAGTTTACGTCAATGGTATGATTAAAAGTTTTTTTGAAGTACAAACTATTTTCATTCACTTTTATTTGTTAGAACGTAGAAAAAATAAGCAATGCTTTATGCACTCGTTCAGACACGCGGTTACGTTCGACAACGAAGATCCTTAAATATATCCCCTACAGAAATAGCAAAAGACCGTTGTCCACACTTCGAAAGCTCACTGGCGACCCCCCTGAGCCCACATTACCAAATCAAGTTACTACCAATCAGACTTTTAATTAATATAATAATAGACACCGTAGCCCCCTTTTAATAAATGCGTTGATTTAGGCACTTTTCCTGACCTCATGAAGAGTAGTAAAGTCATACCGACGACGGTTGAAAGGCTAATTGGTCGAAGCGACCTTTTTTTTGCAATATTGAGTTATACATATATACAGGCTGTTAGTGTGAACAGTGGCAATATTTAAGGAGGTGCATAAGTATCATGAGTAGATTCTAAAACCGTTGAAAAAATATGACCTTTTTTTTTTCTAAGTTTTTCTTCTAATATCCCGAAAAATAAAAAATCATAGTCACATTACTGTTAGGCCTCTGCCCCGCATGTACAGGGGCCGCGCCGGCGGCGTGCGCGCAACGTCAGTCTGCGCTCAGTCGCGCTAGAGAGTGTACGTGTGCCGTTTGCGTACAGACAACTCTCGCGCATCACGTAGATACGTGTATCGACGCGATATTAGTTACCGACAATGGCCGCGTTCTCGAACGAACAACTTACCGAAATGGTTAGACTCTATGCGATAGCCGGTGATAGTTTATTTGCTGCTCAGGACCTGTATCAGGAATTGTACCCGGGTCAACGGGCGATGGATTGGTCGCGGAGAACCTGTCGCCGGGCCTTCTCGCTCGCCTGCCCTCACTCCCCTTGACTATTTTTTATGGGGCGATTTAAAACGCCGTGTGTATGCCACGGAGTTTAATACCAGACGCGAATTGAAAAGATGCAATAAAAGTGTTTTCAATGACGTAAAGAGTGAGAGTGTTGTACTTAATCGAGTGCAAAGTAACTTAAGAAGACGTGCGGAGACATGTTTAGCTGTAAACGGTTCACATTTTGAACAGATTTTAAGACTAATGTAAGTTATTATTGATTTTCTTAGTAAGTAGGTATTTAATCATTATTTAAAATTTAAATCAAAATCAGTGCAGTGTTGAAAGGGACAACCTAACTAAATTACTTGTAAATAACGTGATTCTCTTTTTAAATACGCCAAAAATACCTAACTTAGAAATTAAGATGTAGTAAAGTTCGCTAATTCGCACTGTGCGTCCATTGTGCATCTCATTGTTTCGACAACATCGTAAAAAAAGTGTCGGTACCGCCAGCCCAGCCCCTACGTAATAAGGGCGATTTTTTGTATCGGTGAATGGATGTTATCGAATGGCGTGTACATGTGTGCGTGCGCCGCGTACGCGATCGTGGCGGCGGGCGCGCGCTTCGAGCGTTATCGTAGGGTGCGGTCACTTCGCGTAAAATTTCGGAATTAGAAAACTGTAAAATTCGCAAATAAATTGCGACTTATACATTTAAAACTTTTGTAATATTTTTTTATTTAAGGTTATCTATCCGCCCTTTGAAAATTGCCACAGTTTACCCTTACATCCTGTATACACTACAAATTAAAAAAAAGTAATTAAAAAAAATTAAACCAACTTCAAAAAGAAATGAACTCAAAATTATGAAATAACTTTAATTTCGGAAGTCGGTGGCAAAAAACTAATACTAAAATACAGATCCCAAGACACCGACTTCCGAAAATAAAGTTATTTTTTATTTGGTAATTTTTAGTTGTTGCACTAGAATTTGACCAAGGTTTTGAGATGTTTTCGCTTTGACACTACACCCGTAGCTCGTATCAATAAGCCAGGCCGTCACACTTTCACGTCTTAGTCCATATCTTGAAAATTACTGAATCGATTTTGATGAAACTTGCACTGTTCCCTAAGTTGAAGTAAATGTAAGCCAATAAAAAAGGAATTGTCACGATCCGATTAATAGTTACGGAGATATGCGTGGACAAACATACATACATACATACGTCTATAAAATTTTGTATATTTGTTTGGAAGCCCTAATAGATTGTCATAATGGGAATATAATGCAATTCCAATAATATTACATACATACGTATCGAATTGATAACCTCCTTTTTTTTTAAGTCGGTAAAAATAACTTTAATTTCGGAAGTCGGTGTAACAAAGGAAATCAACCGCGATTGCTGCTATCGCATATGTATGCATTGTTTACGCAATCACACCAACATAAGAGTGCGGTGCGATGCGCGGTCGAGTACGGTCGCGTTTGCGCTGCACAGTACGAATATTATATTTGAGTTCCCAAACTCTCATAGCCAACGAAGTATTGGCATTAGTCAAACTTGCTATCGACTACATGGACGAGATCAGCATCTTGCAGATCTGCAAGTCATCGTTCAAGGAGGAAGAGATTAGCAGTGCCAAATTGCTGCTGTTCACAGTGTTCACAACGCTTGGCAAAGTCAGCCAGATGCCGTCTCGTCAAAGGGACGGTACAGTGAAGTCTCCGGTCGTCGTAACGCGCGTATGAAGGAGACTGACCCGGACGACGTGCCTGAATTCGTGGCGAAGTCAATTTACTGATGTAGACGCCGCAAGACTAGTCTATTTTAGTTACTTTCATTCTGCAGAAAAGAGCCATCAGAGCCATATATTATAATCTCCGCAGGCGCGATTCTCTAAGAGAACTGTTTCAGGAAATTAACATAATGACGGTGCCTTGTCATGATGTCTGGGTTGTGGAGATCAGATAGGCAGTCGCTCCATGTAAAACACTGGTATTCAGCTGCATCCGGTTAGACTGGAAGCCGACCACAACAAAGTTGGGAAAAGGCTAGGCAGATGATGATGATGACGGTGCCTTGTTAATATATCTACGAAAACGTCATGTATGTAAGGAAAAACTTACATCTTTTTAGTAAAAGAGGTGAAAGACATAAGTATAGTACTAGAAATAGGGACCTATTAGTTCAACCAGGTTTCAGACTGGCTAAAGTAGACTCATCTTAGACTCTTATTCTCCTTGGTATACCCCAGCACTAATAAAAATTATTAGAGACAAACAAGTATCATAAGAAATGTAAACGATACAGTAACTTATCTGATTATCACTCGTTTTCATTACTGCGTACCAGAGTTTTTGAGCTTGAACATTGAGGCTTCTATTGTAAAAAATCCTAAATTTTTCTGGACGTTCGTAAAAAGTAAGCGAAGGGCTGGCTCGTTCCCTAATGAGATGTTCTACCGTGAGACCTCTGTGAATACAGGACAAGATATTAGCAACCTCTTTGCTACCTATTTCCGGTCCACCTTTTCAGAACCTGAACCAACGGCTGATGATGAACGTACTTCCAGTGAACAATGTAGTAATACTGCAATGTCTGTCAGCACAGTTGATATAAACCACTCACGTGTTTTGAAGCTGCTGAAATCTTTAGACCTCAGTAAATCAGGTGGGCCTGCCTAATACCTCCTGTGTTCATAGTCGCTTGTGCTGATAATCTTGTGGAACCCATTTCTACCTTGTTCAAGCGCTCTCTTTCCGAGGGTAAAGTTCCGATGATTTGGAAGTCTGCTTTCGTCACTCCCGTCTTTAAAAAGGGCGATAAGGCCAATATTGAAAACTATCGCCCCATATGCAAAATTTGCCTTTTTTTCTAAAATTCTCGAACGTATAGTTTATACCGATGTCTATGCGGCTTTCAAGTCAATTCTTGGCGAGGAACAGCACGGATTTGTTAGGTACCGCTCGACCACGTCTAACTTGCTCCTGTCACATGAGTTTATTACGAACGGCATGGCACAGCGACAGGTTGACGTGATTTATACCGACTATAGTAAGTGTTTTGACCGTATTGATCATTGCATGCTGCTAAAGAAGCTGTTTCTTGCCGGAATACACGGTGACCTGTACCGTTGGTTCTCCTCCTATGTAGAGAATAGAACACAGGCTGTCGTGCTTCAGGGCTACACCTTTGGTTGGAGTTCTGTCCCTTCAGGCGTCCCTCAAGGCTCTATTTTGGGTCCACTGTTGTTTATATTGTTCATTGAAGATATCAAACAGTGATTTCGTCATTCGTATATTTTGCTTTATGCTGATGACATGAAGATTCATAAAGTAGTGCGAGACATGTCTGATGCATATCAGTTGCAAGATGACCTGTATAGGTTTGCAATATATTGTATCCGTAACAAACTCCAATTAAATGTCTCAAATTGCTTCCTCCTTACATTCTCACGTTGTACTTCTCTGATAAATTTCAGTTACACCATTGACGGTCAGGTCATTAGCAGGCTAAATAGTATAAGAGATTTAGGGGTAATCATAGACAGCAAGCTTCTGTTTGATCAACATGTAAATAACATAGTTGCAAAGGCATCCAAAGTTCTGGGATTTATACTACGCACCACGGCCTGTTTCCGTTCTCTTAAACCGGTTAAGATCTTGTATTGTTCTTTCGTGCGCAGCCATTTAGAATACGCGTCTCAGGTTTGGAACCCGCAGTATGAGACTTATAAGTCCCGTATTGAAGGCGTCCAAAGGAAATTTCTACGTTATCTAGATTATAGGGCTCAGCAATACTCAGTTGACTACGAGCACCGCTGCAAACGGTACCACTTCCTTCCCTTGGAGATGAGACGTTATATTGGAGACGTGAGTTTACTGTTGGGTATCGCAAATGGCCACATTGACTGTCCTGAACTCGTTGCTAATCTGTCATTACGCACGAATCTGATGGGATTACGTCAACGGCCAATATTAAATGTACCTTTTGCGATGACCAATTATAGGCGGAATGTTTTCTCAATAAGAAGCGCAGTTAGTTTCAACAGGCTTCCTAGGGACCTTAATGTCGACTTGTTCTGCACCATTATGGCGACCTTAAGACGGCTTTTGGCAGTTTTTTTTCATAGATAGTTAACTTATCTAGAAATTATTAATTACTATTCTCTTAATAATTATATTAATTTGTATGTATTTTCTTTTTACCGACTTCAAAAAAAAGGAGGTTATCAATTCGATACGTATGTATGTAATATTATTGGAATTGCATTATATTCACATAAGACAATCTATTAGGGCTTCCAAACAAATATACAAAATTTTATAGACGTATGTATGTATGTTTGTCCACGCATATCTCCGTAACTATTAATCGGATCGTGACCATTCTTTTTTTATTGGCTTACATTTACTTCAACTTAGGGAACAGTGCAAGTTTCATCAAAATAGATTCAGTAATTTTCAAGATATGGACTAAGACGTGAAAGTGTGACGGCCTGGCTTATTGATACGAGCTACGGGTGTAGTGTCAAAGCGAAAACATCTCAAACCCTTGGTCAAATTCTAGTGCAACAGCTAAAAATTACCAAATAAAAAGTAATTTAAAAAAATTAGTCGGTGTCTTGGGATCTGTATTTTAGTTTTTGCCACCGACTTCCGAAATTAAAGTTATTTCATAATTTTGAGTTCATTTCTTTTTGGAGTCGGTTTAATTTTTTTAAATTACTTTTTATTTATCGACTATTTCTTTATCTATATGTGGAGGCTTGTTATTAGCGATTTTTCTTAAATATTATATTCTTTATTTCATTGGTTTGTTAGTCTGTAAGCCTTCTTTAAAATAAAATAAATAAATCTTTTATGGGGTACTGTTTAAAATGTTATAATATAATACTTCCCCACATTCTTCAACTGAATGAGACAAAATTCAAGTCTTGTATAAAACGCACACTATGCAGTCAGGCATATTATAAGTTAGGGGATTACATCGCTGATAAAAATGCCTGGCTCAATGCTGGTCCGGCTCCACAACCAGAACTAACTGATTAACACTTGAAAATACTGTTGGAGCTGCTGAAGATTGTAAGACTATCTTTACATTGTATAACTCAATTTCATTTGTATTGATAATTGCATAGCACAGATGTGAGTTCTATGTATGTACTATTCCCTATGTACCATTTACCGGGTAATAATTATGTCTTTCATTGACTTGAATGTGCCCTGGCGGCTGATAGTATGTCATGCTCACACAAATGTCTCGCTGACGGTGGCGTGTGTGTTGGATCATTTAGCTCCCTTCAAAATAGTTGAGCTGAATGGTGCTGATCTATGCGTCATGTTCGTGAACGGGCGCCGTCAGTTGGGGCTGGTCATCACTTAGCTGCCTCGGCTTATTTTTAATTACTTTAATTTTGGATTGTTGTTTTCTTGCTGTACTCTGGACGCTTTTTACGCGTACGTCTTTTTAGGGTTCCGTACCCAAAGGGTAAAAACGGAATCCTATTACTAAGACTTCGCTGTCCGTACGTCTGTCTGTCACCAGGCTGTATCTCAAGAACCGCGGTAGCTAGACAGTTGAAATTTTCACAAATTATGTATTTCTGTTGCCGCTATAACAACAAATACTAAAAACAAAATAAAATAAATATTTAAGGGGGCTCCCATACAACAAACGCGATTTTTTTGCCCTTTTATGCTCGATATCAATAATGGCAACAGGTAGGCACTTGAAATATTCACAAAGTACTCAGTTGTATTTTTACTTTAATAATAAATAATAAAATTGAAATAAAATAAATATTTAAGGGGGGCTCCCATACAACAAACGTGTTTTTACCCGACTGCGCGACGCAGTGGTAATGTGTATATTTTCGGCGTTTTTGCTTTGTGGTACGGAAACCGTGTGCGAGTCCGACTCGCACTGGGCCAGTTTTTTTATATAATTTGTTTTTTTACTTTGACTATTTTTAGTTTAGTTTGTGATCTTCCTGTACGAGTCGCCATAAATACTTTTTTTTTTCTTTAAAAATATGGCGATTATTTTATTATATTGTTGTGTCTTACGACATCTACGCGAACGAAGTCGCGGGCAGAAGCTAGATTCTAATGACTGTTACCTGTGGCGTAAAGTCTGTGACGGCTTTCCTTATTTTCAGCTCAATAACGTCATCGGGGTCGGTCAGCAGGATACGCGACTTGGGATCAGTGTCGGATTTTGACATTTTCTTTGTGGGATCACGAAGACTCCGCAGTCGATCGCTGCCGTCGTCTGAAACGATAACAAGCGATATCGATAGAACGCGCTGCGGGTTCGTCAGAGCTTGTGCGGGGCGCCGCTCACCTGCCAGCAGCGCGCGCGGCGCGGGGAAGGCGCGCCCGTAGCGGTGCGCGAACGTGCGCGCCAGCTGTGACGTCACCTGCAGGTGCTGCAGCTGGTCCGCGCCCACCGGCACGTGCGTGCCGCCGTACACCAGCACGTCGGCCGCCTAGCACAGTACCACAGTCTATACATCATACAGTCGTTCGACGAAGCCGTCTAGACAGAGCAATCGTGCGGGGTGTGAGGGGCGAGACGCGGGAGGTGCGAGCCCGAACTGCATACTGCCACCGTGTTAGTAGTTCGGGACATAACTTTCAGGGTTGATGATTTCGACTTTTCGGTATTGATTTTATTATTGGGATACTATTTTCATACATGTAATGGTACACATTTTATTTAATTTTTAATTTATGAAGACAAATACAGAGATACGACAACAACATTGAGTGCTTGCTTATTTGTTTAGTTTTTCTAATTATTTTACTTTTCTTTTCAACTTAATTTTTTTTACTTGACATTTCCATGGCTTTTGAGGACGCTAAAGCCGATAGTGCAGTCAAAACGAAAATCCAAAATGGCGGCTGCAAAAATTTTCAAATTTTTCAACATGGGTGTCGTTTCCAAGAATTTCAAGGGTGCTGACAACGAATATGAGGTCATAATCAAAATTCAAGATGGCGGCTGCGAAAATTTTCAAATTTTTCATCATGGGTGTCGTTTCCAAGGATTTCGAGGGTGCTGACAACGAATATGAGGTCATAATCAAAATTCAAGATGGCGGCTTCGAAAAATTTCAAATTTCATCATGGGTGTCGTTTCCAAGGATTTCAGGGGTGCTGACAACGAATATGAGGTCATAATCAAAATTCAAGATGGCGGCTTCGAAAATTTTCAAATTTCATCATGGGTGTCGTTTCCAAGGATTTCAGGGGTGCTGACAACGAATATGAGGTCATAATCAAAATTCAAGATGGCGGCTGCGAAAATTTTAAATTTTTTCATCATGGGTGTCGTTTCCAAGGATTTCGAGGGTGCTGACATCGAATATGAGGTCATAATCAAAATTCAAGATGGCGGCTGCGAAAATTTTCAAATTTCGTCATGGGTGTCGTTTCCAAAGATTTCGAGGGTGCTGACAGCGAATATGAGGTCAAAATCAAAATTCAAGATGGCGGCTGCGAAACAATGTAATTTTTTATCATAGATGTCGTTTGGCCAATTGTTTGAAAATGGGACTGCGACACTATCTGATGTAGAAAAACGTATGTTAAGTAGAATAATTCCATTCGTAATAATGGTCAAACTCAGCGGTCGTAGGTACCAGTCATCACTCCAGTTTCCTCATCAATCTAAGAAAAAAATAATTTTCAAGTTTTACTTAATATTCCTCATTCCCTTTTGTTGTAAATATCTAAAATGTGTACTGTGCTGCCATCTATTTACTTGTATGTGTAAGTCTTTACTTTATAATAAAAGAGCATCACTTTTCTTTCTGACACAGCATAGCACGTTGTTTTATTATAGGTTATGGGCCTTAAAATAAATAAAATATAGTGTTTTAACAAGAATTTCGGACTAAAACGAGTGTTAAAAGACTTCTATATTTGGAACGTGTTTTTTCACAGTGTAGTAACGGACGATTGGGCTTAGCGCGGAATAATAGTGATAAAAAAAATGTCTGCTAACTATTTAATAAATGTACCCAAGTTACGCGGACGAGAAAATTATAGCGAATGGTGTTTCGCGGCAGAAAATTTCCTAGTCCTTGAAGGCATGAAACATTGTGTTAAGCCAGAAGTAGGGGTGATCATAGGAGCTGCAGATTACGAAAAGACCAGAGCCAAATTGATTATGACAATCGACCCGTCTTTGTATGTACACGTGAAAAGTGTAAGGACTACGAAAGAATTGTGGGATAAACTACAACAATTATTCGACGACAACGGTTTTTCACGAAGAATAAGTTTGCTACGGAATTTAATTTCTATACGCCTAGAAAATTGCAGTTCAATGACGTCATATGTGACGCAGATTATTGATACAGCGCAAAAATTAAGTGGCACGGGATTCGAAATTAATGATCAGTGGACAGGATCGTTGCTTTTAGCAGGATTGCCTGATCGGTTTTCACCAATGATCATGGCTATCGAGCATTCGGGCATTAGCATATCGGCGGATTCCATAAAGTCAAAATTATTAGACATGGAGTCAGTGACCGAGCAAGATGAAGTTAGTGGAGCATTGGTTACTCGTTCAAAACTCATTGGAAAGAAAAACAAGTCTATAGCAAGAAAAAATGACAATGTTGACAGCAATCCGTCAAAATCAAATGTCAAGACAGTGACATGCTATCGATGTAAACAACAAGGACATTATAGAAACCAATGTACGAATAACGAAAATAACTCGTCGAGTTCGAAGGATAAAAGTCGAATGCAGTCTAATGCGTTTAGCGCAGTATTCCTGAGCGGAAATTTCAACAAAGATGAATGGTATGTTGACTCAGGAGCCAGTGTACACCTAACAGCAAACGAAAGTTGGGTTCTGAATGCGTCTTATGATCAGAAGAAAGAAATTATTGTAGCAAACAAAGAAAAGTTGTCAGTTTTATGTTCTGGCGATGTGAAGATTACGACTACGACTGATAATATCAATTACGATATCGTGGTAGAAGATGTATTTTGTGTTCCGAGTCTGACTACAAACTTGCTATCAGTCAGCCAACTAATAAGCAAAGGAAACAAGGTATCTTTTTCGGACAGTAGTTGTTTTATATACAACAAGAAAAATGACTTAGTAGCTACAGCATTATTAGTCAATGGAGTGTACAAAGTAAACTTGTTAAACATAGAACATTTAGCTGGATCAGTCGTGTCAGCTGTTACATGGCATCGCAGATTAGGACACATCAATAAAGACTATTTGCATCAGATGAAGACTGCTGTACAGGGAATGTCTTTTGATGAAAAAGTGGATATAGGAAAGTCTTCATGTTCTACGTGTTGTGAAGGCAAGCAGTGTCGCTTACCCTTCAAGAGTACTAGCCAGAGAAGTAGTAACCTACTAGATATAGTACATACTGATATCTGTGGACCTATGGAAAATGTATCCTTGGGTGGGTCCAGATACTTCTTGTTGTTTGTCGAGGATCATAGTCGTATGGCATTTGTTTATTTTCTGAAACACAAGAATGAGGCGTTGAAGTGTTTTAAAGAATTCAAAGCTCAAGTGGAAAATCAAACAAAGAAGACAATCAAAGTATTAAGAAGTGACAATGGGCTAGAGTACTGCAATAGAGAATTTGACAACTATTTGAGTAGTGCTGGTGTGATACATCAAAAAACAAATCCGTATACACCACAGCAAAATGGATTGTGTGAGCGATTTAATCGCACAATCGTTGAAAAAGCCAGATGTCTACTCTTTGATGCCAACCTAGGCAAAGAGTTCTGGAGTGAGGCCACCAACACCGCAGTGTATCTTCAGAATCGAAGCGTGGCTGCAGCATTGGGAAATAAGACACCGTATGAGATATGGACTGGCTGTAAACCAGATGTTAGCCATATCAGAATCTTCGGTAGTACTGCAATGGTCCATATAGCTAAAGAAAAGCGTAAGAAATGGGACAAGAAGTCAGAGAAATGTATTCTGATTGGTTATCCAGAAAACATAAAGGGTTATAGACTGTATAATCCAGAAACAAAGACTGTACTGACTAGTAGAGATGTCATCATAGTTGAGCAGGAATCGAAATCTGAATGTCAGTTACAAGTTCAAGATCAGAGTTTCGATTCAGTGGGGGGAGAAGGAGTTAAGATTGATGAATTCAACTCGGAAACATCATCATCAAATACAAGTTCGGATGACACATTTCTAGATGTGAATGATGAGATGTATGAACCCAGTGATCGCGAACTGGAAGATATCTCACTCAGATCTCCTAGACCTACACGCGAGAGGAAGAAGCCAGATAGGTTTCATTATTCAAACCTTTGTACAGGTGAGGATACCTATGATGACGCGGCAGGTTTGTCTCTACGTGATGCTTTAGCTGGATCTGAAAAGGAGCAGTGGAAGAAGGCCAAGGCTGAAGAGTTACAGAGTTTTAAAGAAAATGATGCTTGGGAGTTGAGAAGTGCTCCACAAGATGGTAGAGTTGTTAAGAGCAAGTGGGTGCTACGTAAAAAATATGATAGTGAGTATAATGTTCGATTTCGTACGCGTTTAGTGGCGAAAGGTTTTTTCGCAAATCGAAGGTGTAGATTATACAGACACTTTTTCTCCTGTAGTGAGACATACCACTTTAACAATGTTATTTGCTCTGTCTGTTCAACTAGGTCTTGATACAACGCATCTTGATGTTACAACTGCTTTCTTAAATGGGTCTCTTGAAGAGGATATTTATATGCAAATACCTGAGGGTTTTTCTGAGACAGTACAGAAAGGACAAGTTCTTAAATTAAAAAAGTCAATTTATGGTCTCAAACAATCTTCAAGAGCGTGGTATAAGAAAGTGGAGGAATGTATGTTGAAAATTGGCTATGTTAAACAATGGAGACTAAGTTACAAGTATCTAAGGATGAGAATTTTGTAAATGAATTGGTTTCCTTATCAACAAATAATAGATTGTGTAACTGAGAGAATTGTAAATGTTAAATATTTGCCGTCAGTTGAGATGCCCGCTGATTTGCTTACCAAGAGTTTATGTGCTAGTAAGCATTATTATTTTTTGGATAAATTGGGTGTTCAGCATATTTAAAATGTACTATTATACATGTGACCACATTGTTAGATTTAGTGGGGGTGTTGTAAATATCTAAAATGTGTACTGTGCTGCCATCTATTTACTTGTATGTGTAAGTCTTTACTTTATAATAAAAGAGCATCACTTTTCTTTCTGACACAGCATAGCACGTTGTTTTATTATACCTTTCAATATAGTGTACATTATTCTACTTGTCAAGCCCTTGCATTTGATACTTAACCTATATTGAAGGAGTTGTGAAAAAAAAAATGTAATTCGCCATTTTGTGGTGGCGGCCATCTTGGATTTGAAATTTATCATAGTGTATAGTATTCCACTAGTCAAGCCCTTTCATTTGATACCCATATTGAGGGAGTTGTGAAAAATTATGTAATCCGCCATTTTGTGGTGGGGGCCATCTTGAACCGATTTTCATCAAACATAGCTAAGAACACTTCTGACTAATTCACCATCGGTTCAAAATCGGTTCATCCGTTCGGGAGCTACGATGCCACAGACAGACACACAACACACAGACACGTCAAACTTGTAACACCCCGTCGTTTTTGCGTGGGGGGTTAAAAAGACGATATTTTGATAATTGTTAATTATTGTTTATGATAATAGTAATGTTGAGGACGATGTTGATCTCAAATAAATAAATTAATATTGTTTACTTGAGACAAGTGACAACCCTAGCTGTCACGACAATGTCTAGACGTTGTCGGCATTTACCACGAGATCAAAGGCGTCGACCTACTGTATGGTTTTTGTACTGTGACAGTACACATGGGTAGCGAGTGATAGACAAGACAGGTCGCGCGGGCGTGCGCGCCAGCTGTGACGTCACCTGCAGGCGCTGCAGCTGGTCCGCGCCCACCGGCACGTGCGTGCCGCCGTACACCAGCACGTCGGCCGCCTAGCACAGTACACATGGGTAGCGAGTGATAGACAAGACACGTCGCGCGAGCGCGCGAGCTGGCGAGCTAAATAGCTCCCTAGCTCACTCAGATTTACTAGCTCAGAACTTCAGCGAGACACCGATGACTGACCGAAGTCACCGGCCCAACGGCTCATTCGGCTCGCTTCGGAATACTTCGGATCTCGGTAACGGAAATGATTTTGACGACGTTTTGCATATCAACGGGCGCGCGGGCGTCACTTAAATTTGTGACAGGCATCGAGCTAAAAGTTTTTTTTTGATACGTACAGGGGGTTATTAAGAAAATGCAAAAATCT
Organism: Oligia latruncula; assembly: GCA_948474745.1. Classification (NCBI taxonomy): domain Eukaryota; kingdom Metazoa; phylum Arthropoda; class Insecta; order Lepidoptera; family Noctuidae; genus Oligia; species Oligia latruncula. Next base: position 19,495,561 of record OX419695.1, on the reverse strand, counting down.
CTGTCCAGCCAGCTTGAATTTACGTATAAAACTTCTGGCTGGCACTTCCGAATCTCAATAACGGGAGCATTTCCGAATATGGATTCTTAGCTCACTGAAAAGATCTTTATCTTTTCAGTGAGCTATTTGGCCCATGTCTACGCCACAGCGCCGCTCGGCCACGTACCGACCTGCAGCACGGGGTACAGCAGCAGGCCGAGCGGCACCTCCTTCATGCGGGCCGCCTTCTCCTTGTACTGCGGCAGGTGCGCCAGGCGCGCGTGCGTGGCCAGGCACGTGAGCAGCCAGCACAGCTCGGCGTGGCGCGCCACGCTGGACTGCGTGAACAGCACGCTGCGCTCGGGGTCCACGCCGGCCGCCAGCAGACACGCCGTCAGCTCCAGCACGTTCTGCTGCAGCTGCTGCGGGTCCTGGCACAAGAGATCATCAAATAAACTACACTTACGCTCACATCTCTATGTAAATGGGGAAAAAAATAAACCACCTCAGACTTGCAGACAACATAATTATATTTGAGGAAAACCCGAATAGCTTGGAAGTTATTGTTCAAGCGTTATGGGACGAAAACAATACAACTAAATAACTCAAAAAGAATAACAATTATGGTGGCCACACACTAGAGTATGTAGACGAATGCACATATCTGGTTCAGCTCATACCGTCGCTCGCATGAAAAATGTAGCCGTCCCAACCCAAATCAGCTAAAAAATGAGATAGAAAGTCCTATCTCATTTTTTAGCTGATTTGGGTTGGGACGGCTACATTTTTCTATTCGTGATTCTGAACACAACATCATCATCGTCTGCCTAGCCTTGTCCCAACTATGTTGGGGTCGGCTTCCAGTCAATTTTGAACACATTAATATCTCGGAAACGTGACACTATTATGTGAGCTTGTCCTCCATGTCGCTCTACCACGCTGTGCGTAAAACGTAGTGCAATGACAATCCAGCTGAATGTTGTTCAGTTGTTTTACATAACGGAGCTATTTTGTAAAAAAAACTAGCAGTTTTGTAAGACAGCAGATTCTACAATCCATCTGCGTCACATACACACGAGCAGCTTGCATCGACGGCTGCAGTTGCCTCTATTGTCGGCGCGTGTCGATCTGCGTCACATACACACGAGCAGCTTGCATCGACGGCTGCAGTTGCCTCTATTGTCGGCGCGTGTCGATCTGCGTCACATACACACGAGCAGCTTGCATCGACGGCTGCAGTTGCCTCTATTGTCGGCGCGTGTCGATCGTGTATACGAGCAATACCCTGATTAAAATTTCTCTTGAAATTATTTGCCTATTTTCCTGAAATATACCAATTATTAGCAGATGACCTATCTTCTGTACTGACTGACACATCTACTGGCGCAAGTCCATTATACATATCGACGGTTGAAAGGCTAATTGGTCTAAGTGACATTTTTTGCAATATCGAGTTATATACATAACTAGCACTTTGCCCGCGACTTCGTCCGCGTGTATTTCGTACTTTCCCAATGATTTCAAAAGTAATATATATGTCAATGTACTTTCCTCTAAAAATTTCGAATATGTATGTTTATGATCTTTATCATTTATTTAGATTAGTATTTGGGCCAATTTTTAAGTTTGTAGATCAAAGGAATCAGATTTTTCAAATAAACAATATCCTCTCTTTTCACCCCCACAAGGGTGGATTTTTGAAAAATCGTTTGGGATGACGTGTCCATAACTTGACTCAAAGACCGATACCTACTCATTTTCGAGTTAATGGAAGCAAGCAGTAAAGTCCACCCCTTCTTCTTCTTAGCGTGTCGATAGCAATCTAAATGGGGGGTAGATTTTCTAAAAACTTTGAAATATTTTATTATTTATTTTGGACTCTGGACGCGCTCGTTAAAATTCTTCCATACAAAATTTTAACACCCCCCAATCCCCTTTTAGGGGGTAGTTTAGAAAAACAAAAAATGCCAAACTTCGTAATCTACATCTACACTAATATTATAAAGAGGAAAGATTTGTATTTTTGTGTGTATGTTTGTAATGAATAAACTCAAAAACTCCTGTGCCGATTCAAAAAATTCTTTCACCATTAGAAAGCTACATTCACCCTGAGTAACATAGGCTATATTTATTGCTAGAAAAGATTAGGGATCCTTACTAAAACTTTAGTAACGTAACCCAAGGTGTAAAAAAAATTCCATAAAATATCATTATATATTAAAGAACATATCAATAACTACAAAAAACTTCGCGATACTATATGTCCAACTATTAACGTTATGTCACAATAGCCACTTTTTACATTTTGAAAGTTGATAGAAATACCGACCAAAATTATACTATGTTAGTCATACCTACTTAATCATAATTATTGTTTTCAAGACTGTCTCAATTCATGTACTTATATTAATTTTTGAATTGTTCAAATTGGCTATTCCATTCAATAGATATTACGAATTTAATAAGTCATAGAAATAGAAAAAATAAACACATCTATGAAATAGGTCCCTACGCAGCGGAGGTAACCGACATAGAAATTTTTTTTGAGTATTTTATTTGCAATTTTTTTTTCCAAGTTAAAAAGTTCTTCTCAGAACTAATTAAAAATTGTTTATTCACGCTTTACTGTTTATTTTTTATAGTATTCTCTAACTTTTTCAATAGTAAGTATTTATCAAAACTTCTAAGTATTCTTATTTTATCTGATTTAAAAAAACTCAACAATATGTAATCCGGTTAAATTTTATATGGGCGTATACCTGAAATAAAATGATTTGATTTGATATGCCTAGGGAAAAAGGTCTCAACTATCTAAAAGTTGCTCCCAAGCGAGATTAGCAAAAATACGACGTATTGGAGAATCATCTTCTGAAAATTCAGATCGTCTCGCAAATCAGAGAGCGTATGCGTCGTAATCGCGGGCCACAGAATCTAGCGCTGAACGTTCACAACGCACTATGGGAAAATCGCGTATGTTTCGTCTCAAAACTCCGTATTTCAGTTGTTTCAAAACTAAATGAGCTGTAATTTTGCACACATATTCTTGGATGTATCAAGTTTAATGTACATATTTTTGATTTTGAAAATTCTGTTTATTAATTTATTTAAAAAATAAAACTTTAAAAAATACATGCATTCTATAAGAAAAAAACAATATTTGTCTTTTTTTTTTGTAATTAACATAAAATGGAATAATAGAAACAAGCGAGAAAAAAAAAGTACAAAATTCAGGAAGCTCCTTAAGATTTTGTTGATAGCAAGAAGGGCCTTGGGTTCATCTCAAAGTACTTTCGATATTGTTTCTGAGGTATTACTCAACTTGATATTATATGGAACAGAAGTGTACAATAAGGTATGGAACACGTCTTCATTGATAGCCGCTCTTGAACACTTTCTAGAATGATGAAGTCTAAACTTTTTGTAATCCTTATTTCGGCCAACTGTCCGATAGATAAAATAGCATAGTACTCAATGATTTTTTCTCCGTGAATAAGTGTTTTATGCACGGAGGAAGGCATATAATACTAATTATAAATATTTACGTACAGTCGGGCTGTACTATATGCGTATTCACCGAACTTTTTTGAATTAATAGCCATTCCGAATGAATTAATACAGTATCAACTAGTACAGGGGGTATTGTGACTGTTACTGGCGGCCTTATTTAGTATAATGTCAAAAGTACACATAAGGTAATAAATTGTGCAAATAAATAAATAAATAAATAAAAAATAAATAAATTCCAGATGACAACCGGAATAACTCGTAGTATTATGTACATTCGATTCAATTGAAATTCTCTTGTAAGTAATCTCCTATATTATGCCCATTTATCAACAAATTGCGCAAATCTCTTTTGTTACAAACAAATTCACCCATTTTTCAAATCAGTCAACTTTGCGAATATTTGAAAATAGGTAATAACTGCTTTTTAGGGCAACTGAATGTTTGACCAACACCTGTGAATGTTTCAGGGCTCACCATCCTTTTATAGGCCTATGAAATAGTGCTATGTGCAAAAGATAAGATAGTAATAATTTGCATTCTTCCCATAACCAACGTTTTTATTTCGACCCTAATAGATACGTCTAAGTGACCTTATTTTATCAAGTAAGGTGGACAAACCTATATCAAAACCACAAAGAACTATTAATAATACTCATCACTGTAATGAACTTTGACCTTAATAGATAACAAATGATTTTAAGATAAATAAAAATAAATTTAAATAAAAAGTAATTTAAAAAAATTAAACCGACTTCAAAAAGAAATCGACTCAAAATTATGAAATAACTTTAATTTCGGAAGTCGGTGTCTTGGGATCTGTATTTAAGTTTTTTGCCACCGACTTCCGAAATTAAAGTTATTTCATAATTTTGAGTTGATTTCTTTTTGAAGTCGGTTTAATTTTTTTAAATTACTTTTTATTTTGTAATTTTTAGTTTTTGCACTAGAATTTGACCAAGGTTTTGAGATGTTTTCCCTTTGACACTACACCCGTAGCTCGTATCAATACGCCAGGCCGTCACACTTACACGTATTAGTCCATATCTTGAAAATTACTGAACCGATTTTGATGAAACTTGCACTGTTCCCTAAGTTGAAGTAAATGTAAGCTAATACAAAAAAAATGGTTGCCTGTAAAGTCGGTTTTACGGGCGAAGATTTTACGTGACAACGTCTTTTTCTCGGTAGAATAGTTGAGTGGGAGAGAGACGCAAGGCATTCGGCGGGCCTCTCTCTCGTTCGGTGACTCATCGTAACGTTACCGAGCGTTACACTTTTTCATAAGTGACTCCCAACGGCAACCTAATTTAAGACGTTGTCACGTCAAAAAATGGTCACGATCCGATTAATAGTTGCTGAGAAATGCGTGGACAAACATACATACATACATACATACATACGTCTATGAAATTTTGTATATTTGTTTGGAAGCCTTAGTAGATTGTCATATGTGAATATAATGCAATTCCAATAATATTACATACATACGTATCGAATTGATAACCTCCTTTTTTTGAAGTCAGTAAAAAATGATTTTTTTTTCTCGCGATATGTTTTGGCTCCGTGTCAGAAAAGGGGCAAGTATAGGCAATTTCTTTTTTTGGCCTTGCTTAAACTAATGTATAAAGATCTTAATATAATAAATATCTCGACAGCGGCAAGCAGCGGTAAAGGGTAAATGTCTCGTTAAAAAAAAAATAACCCTAAAAACATACCATCTTAAACTATATTGGTTAATTTTATTTTATCAAACCAATATATGTAATATTAATTATTAAACGTTATGAGGAGATTATAAGCATTCCAAAAATGTATAATACTTGTACATTTGTATTAAAAACTTTTGAGTAATGTGGCGTTGAATTGAAGTAACGTATTGCGTCAAAATTACGTTATTGAACATGAGTTCGCTTTGGTGCCTATTTATAATACACTAGCGGCCCGTCCCGGCTTCGCACGGGTGGACATGATTTTTTAATATTTTTACATTTTATTTATATTTTTTGATGCTGTTCTGATGAGCATAATCAATATGTGGATCGTAACTGAATGCCGATCTATTTACTATGAGCTAAAATTCTATTACGCGTCCTAGTTGTTAACGACTGTTGTCTTTCTCTCTGGCGCTAGGTTTCCCGGCCACGCGTTCGCGAGTTCCTAACTCTATTTTCTGCAAGTCACTGCGAGCGTTCAGCACTCGATTGTCGTTCGTGTAGTTGTGATGATCGGGCATTTTGTGCTGAAAGACGAAGCGAACGTTCGGTGCTAGATTCCCTCGCGCGTGCTTGTGACATTCTGTCACTATTTTGAGCAAGGCGTTGCGAACGTTCGGCGCTAGATTCTCTTGTACGTGCTCGTGACATTCTGTCACTATTTTGAACAATCGTTGCGAACGTTCGGCGCTAGATTCCCTTGTACGTGTTCGTGAGATTCGTTCACTATTTTCAGCAAGGCGTTGCACTATGGGAAAGCCCCATACAAAGCCGTCTCAAAACCGTTTCACGTGAAAGACGTTATTAGTCGCTATTTTTTAAATTTTTTTTGTTTATCATAATCACATAAGCACGTACAAGGGAATCTAGCGCCGAACGTTCGCAACGCCTTGCTCAAAATAGTGACAGAATGTCACAAGCACGCGCGAGGGAATCTAGCACCGAACGTTCGCTTCGTCTTTCAGCACAAAATACCCGATCATCACAACTACACGAACGACAATCGAGTGCTGAAAGTTCGCAGCGACTAGCAGAAAATAGAGCTAGAAACTCGCAAGCACGGGCAAACGAATCTAGAGCAGAATGTTCGCTTTGCCTTGCAGAACAAAATGCCAGATCATTCCAACTATACGAACGACAATCGAGTGCCGAACGCTCGCAGCGCCTCGCTGATAATAGAGTTAGGAACTCGCGAACGCGTGCCCGGGAAACCTAGCGCCGAACGCTCGCAGCGACTTATTGCACAGAGAGAAAGACAAGGACGCGTAATAGAATTTTAGCTCATAGTAAATAGATCGACATTCAGTTACGATCCACATATTGATTATGCTCATCAGAACAGCATCAAAAAATATAAATAAAAGGTAAAAATATAAAAAAAATCATGTCCACCCGTGCGAAGCCGGGACGGGCCGCTAGTTTACTTAGATAAGTATTCGTGAAAAGTTTCAAGTTTATTAACCAAATGAATAAGATTTTTCATATAAACTGTATCCTCGCTTTTCCCCCCCACACAGGGGTGGAATTTCGAAAAATCGTTTAGGATGTGTTCATTACTTGACTCAAAGATTTATTGATACCAATTTTCGACTTAATCATCCCACGCAGTAAAATCCTCCCCTGTAAAATTAACTACACCTTTTCACCCCGTTAGGGGTAGATTTTCGAAAAACCCTGATACGTGTTATTCTTTATTTTTGGTCTTAAGTATAAATACCGAGTTTCGAGTTAATCGGACCGCGCGTTAAAATTCATCCATACTAATTTTGACACCCCCCAATCCCCTTTTAGGGGGTAGTATAGAAAAACAAAAAGTGCCAATCTTCATAATTTACTTTCGTGCCAAGTTTCAAGTTTATTAACCAAATAAATAAGATTTTTCATAATATAAACTGTATCCCCGCTTTTCACCCCCACAGGGGTGGAATTTCGGAAAAATAGTTTGTGATGTGTTCATTACATGACTCAAAGATTATTTATACCAATTTTCGAGTAAATCAAGCCACGCAGTAAAATCCTCCCCTGTAAAATTAACTACCCCTTTTCACCCCGTTAGGGGTACATTTTCGAAAAACTCTGATACACGTTATTCTCTATTTTTGGTCTTAAGTATAAATACTGAGTTTCGAGTTAATCTGACAGCCCGTTAAAATTCTTCCATACAAACTTTGACACCCCCCAATCCCCCTTTAGGGGGTAGTTAAGAAAAACAAAAAATGCCAAACTTAATAATTTAGTTAGATAAGTATTCGTGCCAAGTTTCAAGTTTATTAACTCAAGGAATAAGATTTTTCATACAAACGATTCATTTCATACATTCGGCTGTACGTTGATATGTCAGTCAGTCAGTCATTCATTCAGTCAGTCAGTTTCTTCTCTTATATATATAGATTATTCGGAATCAGCAAATTTTTCTCCCGTTTGAGACAGGTTTAAAAAATTTTTGACTACTTTTTTGGCGCTTAGCACCCACTGTAAAACAGGCCTCATTTCTAAGCTCATTGATCTATACAACATAAAATTACGACAAATTTGAGGACTCAATGACTTAAGCTATTTTGATTTTTCAAACTTTTATAATGTGTATTGATTAAGGCATTTGGCTTTTTCGCCATGGTTGTGGTTTTGGCGTTTGGCCTATTTTGCATCAAAGTGGCATACCAACCTCAAAAATAATTATCTAGTAAGGGTTCATTTTGTTTCATCCTGCAGTCCCTCTAATGGGCATATCTGCATCAAACTACTTCACTCTGGTGCAACACCATCAAGTTGCGCTCATTGGGTATATTCAACTGTTTGTTGAGTTGACTTGGCACTAAATTCATTTTCTGATTTCTCTCATACTATTTAATTATAGGTTGATGCTTGAGCCTGTTTCTTTCAGCTATTTTATTTACGGTAGGCATTTGAGCCATTTTGCCTTTCTCAAAAAATAACAAAATTTGATGCATTTTGGGCTAACCAACATAAATTTTCTAAAATAATACATAATATTCAACAGTAATAACTTAAAAAACTTCCTTACTTAATAAGGAATATACTGTATTAAATAAATAAAAGTCTATCAAATTGTTGATTTTTTATGTTTTTTTTTTTTCAAAAAGTAAAACTTTGATCCGTCCTCCTGTAAGTTTTACAAAATGTTGCTTAGACCAATTCAAACTCAAACTCAAAGCATTTATTTCAATTAAAACATTTACAGGCACTTTTGAATTGTCAAGAAGTCGGTCAGTCAGAAAATATGAAGCTAGTTGCCTATGCGTAGGTACCTATGGAGAAGAATGGGCAACAAACTCCATGGACACTCTTTTAAATTAGCCTTTCAACCGTCGATATACATACCTGGTGTGTGGTGAGCGAGTGCAGGTCGGCTATGAATATCATGAGGTCCTCGCCCTGCTCTTGCAGGCGCACGCAGCGCCGCACCGCGCCGAAATAGTTGCCGATGTGCAGCGCGCCGGTGGGCTGCAGCCCCGACACCACGCGTCGCGGCCACTCCTCACCACTACCAGCCCCCGTCTCAGCTTCATCACTGCCTGTCTAATGTTCAAAATATTCTTATATCTTCTCCGCCACTTTTCCGTTTGATACCGGCTATCCAACGTACCTTTGTAGAATATTTACTACTACTGTTTATATTAATTTTCTTACACTGGGTGCAAATACATAATGTTTTTCTAAGAAAATTTAATGATATAATACCACGCATATTTAAATATTCGGCTTTAATGAAACATTAAATTGGATCCAATTGGATCTGAATCAAAGACTACAATATGATGTGATCCTTCCGTATTATTATATTACTCTTTGATGTGATCTTATCAAAGTACTCTGTGGATCTGAATCTGATAAATATATTATATACCAACCAAAGACTACAATGGGCGCTTTCCGAATTATCTATAATCGCTCACAGCGCTCACAGCTCACATCATCTCACATGCGTTCCGATTTAGATAACACGATTATGACAGCTGAGAGCTGTCAACAATTCGGAACGCCCGTGAGCGCGCTCACAGTGCTTACTCAATGTAAAAACGATATTATTACAGTATTTCTTTGTATAAACACCACATTCTTCTTCTTTGGTTAGGTGGCGACTATCAGCCAGAAGCACAATTTCGAAAATGCCACTTTAGTTTAGTTTTATGATAAGATGCAAATCAAAACAAAACACACACTGACATTTCCTCACACACACACTGTCATTTTTGACAGCGCTCACGGTGATATTATTCTAGGGCATGGTCGGCGTTATCGCAAGATGGCGCATGTCATGACGTCATCTATGACGATTCACGGAACGTCGTTATCGCGCTCACGCTAATTCGGTACGGGTTTAAGCACGCTCACATCCATTATTTCCCATCTCGGAACGCAGGGTAGGGCATGGTCGGCGTTATCGCAAGATGGCGCATGTCATGACGATTCACGGGACATCGTTATCGCGCTCACGCTAATTCAGTACGGTTTAAGCTCTCTCATATCGATTATTTCCCAACTCGGAACGCAGGGACCGTGAGCGCTGTCAAATAATAATAATAAAAAAAACTTTAGACCTTCGATCAACATGTTATTGTTGTTGTTCGATCAACATTGTTGATCGAAGCCTTAGACAAAGAAAAGTATAGACGGCGGGTAGCGCCATTTCATTTCCACAAAAAAGGGATAAGGTATTGAGTTATTATAAGTAACAGAAAAGGATAAAGCTATTATTTCCGTCTCTCAGTGTGTGCCCGTTTTTTCAAGGCAGCTACATAAGTAGCCAATGTTATTTAAGTTAGTTTTTTGTCTCATGTGTACCCGACGCTCTTTAACTTTCTTACTCTAAGAAAAAAAACAGACAAAAATAAACAAACAGAACAATAACAGACAAAAATTACTTTGTGTGTGTGAGGATGTGTCACTTTGGGGTCTCCCTTATTTCACCAAAAAGAAATTGCCAAATTATCACTTCCCAAACAATTTTCCGCATAATTTCCTTTGCCAAATTATTACTTAGCAAAAAATCTCTTCACAAATAATTGTAACCCAAACCTAATGTTTGGCAAGTAAACGTTTAAACAATAACTTGTTTACCAACTAGTACTTTTACGAATTTTTTTTTAGTCAAATATTTCAGTTGGATTATCTCATTTAACGCAAAATAACATTTGCCAAATATTTCGTATCGTCAGTTTTCGCAGTTTTAAGGCAGCCATTTCAAGCATATGATCTTACTTTGAAGACGTATTACAAGGGTGTTTTTTCCACTTGGGACAAATTCTAAACAGTTAATAAGTATTAAGTATTCTGGTAGTATTTTTAAAAAATAATTAATCTCGTCTAACTAGTTTAGTTTCGGGTAGCCTGTTTTTTTTTCCATATTTTTTTTCTATATATTCTAGTCGTTTCTGGCACTCGCCGGCCGCTGCCACGTCACCGCTCGCTACGCTCGCTCGGCTCGTGCGTAGGTCACAGTTTTAACCTAACCTAATCTAAGCATTTTTTTTTTAATAATTAACCTCGTCTAATTCGGTTCTCGATAGCCTGCTAAAATAATCTCTTTTTTCCATATTTTTTTTTCTATATAATTTAATCGTCTATAGCACTCACCGGCCGCTGCCGCGGCACCGCTCGCTTCGCTCGCTCGGCTCGTGCGTTAGAGGTCACGGTTTTAACCTAACCTAAGCATTTATTTTTTAACCGACTTCAAAAAGGAGGAGGTTCTCAATTCATCGGAACCTTTTTTTTTTATTTTTTTTTTATTTATGTTCCCCGATTACTCGAAGACGGCTGGACCGATTCCAAAAATTATTTTTTTGTTTGAAAGGGTATACTCTCCAGGTGGTCCCATTATCATCAAGTTGGAACCTGATGAGAGGATCCCATGGAAATCGAGGGAAAGCCTCAAACTTTATAGGCAAAGCTATAGCGATTTGGGTATTTTTTAAAGTAATTTGAGCATTTGCTCTTGGAAATCATCATTTGGTAAAGTGGAGCTGATGATGAAGACCGCAGATGGCAATCGGAACTACTCAAATATTTCACGGGTTGCGATTCGATTACTTTATTATGGTTGCAAAGCAATTTAAGCTCGTTACAATGCATGTGGTGAAGTGGGGCTGATGGTGACTTCTCAATCAGCTCCAGATCTCCTGGTTCTTACTAGGAGAACTCCTCAACAATTAACGTCCCTGCTTCGGGAAAAGCAATATTTTGTAAAAGGTGACGAGCAGTTGACATTAGGTTATTGTAACTTAGATAAATTACAAACTTCCAAAAAGCACTATAAAGTGAGAAATAACTTTAATTTCGGAAGTCGGTGGCAAAAAACTAAAATACGAATCCAAAGACACCGACTTCCGAAATTAAAGTTATTTCTCACTTTATAGTGTTTTTTGGAAGTCGGTTGTTTTTTTAATAATTAAAGTCGTCAAACAATTCGGTTCTCGATAGCCTCCTAAAAATAATCTCTTTTTTCCATATTTTTTTTCTATATAATTTAGTCGTTTCTGGCACTCGCCGGCCGCTGCCGCGGCACCGCTCGCTTCGCACGCCCGACTCGTGCGGTCATAGTTTAAACCCTTTTTTTTTTTTTTTTTTTTACGTGGAGAAATGCTCATGCATTCTGCACTACCACGGGGAGATAGTGCAGTTATGTGGGACTATAACCCACTAAAACTCCACGGTGTCCTCCTCTGCCGCTTATGGCGGGAACACGGGCACGCGTTAGCACTCATCCGTGAACCCGCCGCGGCTGTCCGTCACCGGACCCTCCTCCGGGGAGTACTCCCCATCACCGGCGCACCAGAACACATAGCACGCCGTGACCACCCCAGGGACCAAACCAGCACATGGGCGCCAGACGACCCCGTCTCTGCCACCCTTGGTTCCCCTGCGACGGGTCAGGTCATTGGCCCCGCCGCCTGCCAATTTTCGGCCGCAGAGGATAGGGAGAGTGGCCAACGTCATACCAACACTCCTCTTCCCCTGCGGCCCCACCGCGTCCGCCATCGAACGGTGGCGACCCCGTCAAGGCCGCGGAAGGTAGGGAGAGCGGCGCACCGTAATACCGGCACTCCTCTCCCGCCGCGGCCTCCAACCCTCAGCCGCGATGCCTCCGGTACGACATCGCGGCCCGCCTCAGTTGCGATGTCGCCCAAGCGGCACCGCAACCTACATGTTGGCCGCTACGTCGTCGGCTTGTCGGCAAAAGCCCTGACGAGCGGCCCCTCCTCGGGTTCCTCTTCGCTTCACCGTGGGTGTCCAAGCCACGGCTACTGAGCCCCCCCGCCTCGATAATGCGGGAACCCACCGGGGGGGATAGTTTAAACCCAACCTAACCTAAGCATTTAAAAAAAAATAATTAACTTCGTCTAACTAATTCGGTTCTCGACAATGTCCATTGAAAAAAATTTAAAATTGTAAGTTACAAATATTTTATATTAATAAATGATTATTATTATTTTTATTTTTTTTAAACTTTGCCCCTCACTAGGAATTTCTCCTGTATTGTGGGCGCGTTTACAAACATTTAAACTCACATACACAAACATTACAAAATTGCATTTTTTAATTATGTAATTCCCAGAAAATCTTATTTTTGCCTGTGTATTTTTTGTCATAACAAATCATTTGATGAAACGTTTATTGTCTAAAGATTGTTTGCTGTAATAAATCATTTGATTAAAGACCAAATGTCTAAATGACATTATCCTTAACAATATTCAGCCAAGTAAAAATTTTACCAAATGAAAGTGTGCGTACTAAAATCATTCCAAACATTGCATTGGTATAAAAAAAGGTTGCCAAAATTTGTTTGGGTAGTGAAATGTTGGCAAAACGGCAGGATCCCGTCACTGTGTGTTTTGTTTTGAGTTGCATTATCTTTAAATTAAACTAACGTGGCATTTTCGAAATTGTGCTTCTGGCTGACAGCTCACACACTTGTTAAAGTTCAACTACTTTTGCATTTTTTTTTTTTTTAAATATCTTGTAAATATGTGAGCACCATGTATCTATCACTTATTTGATTTACCTGTCATTGCTTAATTTTTAATTCTTTTTACCTTTTGTGGTAGACTAATTTTATTATGGGTGCATCGTGTTCACATATAATTTTTATTATGTATACAAGACCTTGTAAAACATTTTTAAAAGAGTAACGGTGGAGTTTCTTGCCCATTCTTCTCCATACGAAAACTACCTTTTCGAATGGGCGACTAGAATCATTTCTATTTAGTTTTTTTTTTTGACGTTCAAAAGTGCCTTTAATGTGCCTATTTGAAATAAATGATTTGACTTTGACTTTGACTTTGTTGCCACCCAACCAAAGAAGAAGAAATGTGGTGTTTATAAAAAGAAATACTGTAATAATATCGTTTTTACATTGAGTAAGCACTGTGAGCGCGTTCACGAGTGTTACGAATTGTTGACAGCTCTCAGCTGTTATAATCGTAATATCTAAATCAGAACACATGTGAGATGATGTGAGCGATTCTAATTCGGAAAGCGGCATAATTGGCATTGTTGACGTTTTGAGTTTTTGACATTGATTGTCAATTATTGTCAAATCATCAGCTGATCACAGATCACAGGATACTCTTCATAATCTTATTCATTAGTTCTTATTTCTCATCAGCTTCATAGAGATCAGCACAGAACATATTATATACTCTTAACGATCAGTTCTAGGAGTAATAGTGTTCTGTGTATCAGCTTATCAACAAGTGTTCTACTAACCCTTGTCCAGAACAGAACCTGTAGACCTACCTCAAAGTGCAAAGTCGACGGCCCGCCGCTGCTCTGCCGTCTATACGCGACACTGGCAGAATAGTCGACATCGGCTCAATTGTCAAAAAAAAAGAAAGATTCTCAATTTTCATGCGTTCTCAGCTCATCTTTATCTATAAATAACAGGTACTCATAACCCCTCGTTTACACACACAATCACAACAAGTTTATTTATTTATTTATTTAGTTGTGAAGTTACTTACATTTAGACCTACATAATAGTAGACCTGCACATCAGAAACCTTCATTACTACACAACTGGCGAGTTGTTTCTTCAGTTACACTACGCACTACACATTTAAACGTATGGTGGCTAGCCCACAGTGTGTTTCAGATGAACTACCAGCATCTCAAATGGTCAAATATAATGGAAAGTATTACATTATTTGTATACAGTACAAAGAATGGGAGACAGGTTGGGTATGTTGCGAGAGTTACCTTGTTAACTTTACTTCAATGCATTTAGTACTTACTGAATAAATTCAAAACCTTCACTTCACTCTGTAAAGGGAAGCCCAACAGCAGTTAATGTTTTACCTTACAGTGTCACCAGAGGAACACTATTTGTAAGTAAAAGTAACTCATTTAGAGGCGGTGCCAAACAAACAATCAATGAAGTGTAACCAAGCTGCAATCATTTTACCCTTTATGTAATTAACTAGCTGCGCCCCGCGGTTTTACCCGCGTAAATGTCGATCCCGTTGGAATATTGGGATAAAAAGTAGCCTATATGTTAATCCAGGGTGTCAGCTACCTCCATACCAAATTTTAGCAAAATTGGTCCAGCTGTTTGAGCGTGAAGAAGTAAAAAACATAAACACACACACCCCTCCTCACACACACACACACACACACACTCACAAACTTTCGCCTTTATAATATTAGTGTGATTTATTAACTGTTTGGTGCCACCTCTAAATTTGGGGGCACCATCACATGGGCGTAAGGTGAAAAATTTATTCACTTTTCATTACTTTTCTGTTATACAATAGTTCTTGTAGTAACGAAACGGCCAAGCCTCATATTTTGACTAAGGTGTAGAGTTTGTGAAGTTAGGGCGTGTAGAGTTAGACGCTTGGCTCTACATGAGATCTGATAACTTTTTGGCAGTGCGAGCCATATGTGGTCTCGTCTTGGCAACATTTTACATGAAAATGTTTTTGGTGGGATTGGCCGCTTTTATAATTTGCCGTGGCACGGCACGGTACGGCACGTTTTTACCGTCACGGTAAAGTAGGAAAGCAAAATGTATGCATTTGTATGCAAACGCTTTTAATTTACCGTCCACGGCAACGGCACGCCGTGAACAGCAACGATCTACCGTGCCGTTGCCGTAGCATACTGCGCTCCCTATCAAATCGTCGCGGCATTGTTGAGAGTGTAGTGTGTGCGTACAAGAAATTTGTATGTGTGCGTGCGCGGCGAGCTTTTAAATCATTACTCAGATGAGAAAGTATGTAATAAAGCGATTTTGTTGACATCCGAAAATAATTGAAAAACTTATTTGGGTCTTCCTTGAGCTTATCAAATAGCGTGTAGTATGACCCTTCTAAATATTTTACTTTTAAAAGCGGATGTTGCCAATACTTTCTAGTAATATGTCTTTTTTTACGTCTTAAATATAACAAATATAGCATAAGTAGTCGCTGTCTCTTCGAGAACATGTCTGCACTTTGAAGACGCGCAAAACGTAATAATTTCACGGCGAATTATAAAATCACCCTACGGCACGGCATGCCGTCCACTGCCACAAAATTATAAAAGCACCCTAGTTATTTACATAGTTATATGAATCCGATGTCGCTAGGTTGGCCCCACCACTGCGCCACTACTACACATGTAGTTCAGTAAAAGCAATAGATACAAAATCGCGTGACGTTGGGCGATCTCAAGACTCTTCAACTTTGTTTTTAAGGTGCCTAACCCAGGACGAAATACAGTAAGAGAAAAGCGTCTGAGAGAGACAATAAAAACGGCTGGCGTCATGCACTTGGTCGGTTTTTATCTTTTAATTATCTCTTGTAGAGAATGCGGGAACAGCGCGTACTAGCAGCAGCGGCCAAGCGGGCGGCGGCGGCACGGCCGGCACTGGAGGGCGCAGGGCTCGCGGCGGCGGCACGGGAGGGCGCAGGGCTCGCGGCGGCGGCACGGGAGGGCGCAGGGCTCGCGGCGACAGCGCCAGGCGCGGGGCGCATGCGCGCGTGGCGCCTGCACGCGTACGGCGCGCTGCCAGAGCTGCGCCTGGAGGACGCGCGCGTGCCGGCGCTGCGTGCGCCTGACGACGTGCTCGTGCGCGTGCGCGCCGCCTCTCTCAATCCCATCGACGTGGCGATGATCGGTGAGGTGCCGCCACTTGCGCGGGGCGGGGGGTCGCGTTGCGGGCGCGCACTCACGACTGGGTCGCTTGCAGGCGGGTACGGCGCGCGCGCGCTCAACGTCCTGCGCGCGCTGGAGGGCGCGGAAGGCGTGGAGTTCCCGCTGGTGCCGGGGCGCGACTTCGTAGGCGTGGTGGAGCGCGCGGGCCCGGCGGCGCGCCTGCGGCTCGGCGAGCGCGTGTGGGGCGTGGTGCCGCCGCACCGCCAGGGCTCGCACGCTGACTTCGTCGTGGTTAAAGATGAATGGGTATAAAACATTGTACACAAAAGGATATTTAAAAAAATATATTTACGTAGCTATACTAAAGTCATCATGACACACCTCGAAAAAGACATACGTATCAATGATTTCAAAAGTAATAAGGATACGCCCGTCTGAACATTTTACATAGAAGTTCTTCGTTCGAAGTTCGCGCGCACCACTGTCAACTGAGTCGCGTTGGCCCTAAAACGTCATTTTAGGGCCAGCGCGTTGGTGCCATTTAGTCGCGCCGTTAGCCCGGTCCTTACGCTCTAGTAATATATATGTCAATGCATACGTAATATTAATTTTGACCCAGTTTATAATTCTACCGATGCAAACATTTCTATTCATTATTTTATAAATTTACTTCACTCTGCAATAATAAAAAACATACAGGCGCTAAAATAACGCCAAGCAAGTATAAGTGCATTAAACCTTTGATTACACCCGGACTTGTTCGATGTATTAGGCATAAGTTTAGTGTTCGCACGCGATCACTACAGACGTGTTTTTCGTTCTTTTTCCCAAATTATGGATGGAGTATTAATAATATAATAACATGCAATATTGATTCATCTGTGAGTGAACTATAATATTGTGAACGCGCAGTTCGTCAACGCGGAGGTGGCTCTTCCTCACCTCGAGTGAAAGAGACGGGCTGCGAAAAATAAATAATTCGTCTCTGTCGCACTACAGTGAACGGCGCCAAGTACGGCAGATACACCTGCGATTTGAATTTTGAATAGCAAAACAAAATGCCCAACAGCGTATTTCCCTTTCCGTGTCCAACTGGCGACACCGGTCTCGCGAAATCCACACGCTTTTGTATTGCTACACAATTCAACCAACCCGTGCTCAACTGCACACGTTTTTGCGATCAAGCAACGCTAAAAGAGGTTTTACAAAATAGTGTGCAATTGAATTGAACACGGTTTTTACCCGACTGCGCAACGCAAAGGAGTGGTAATGTGTTCATCAGCCTATGTATGTATGTATGTTTGTATGTTCCTTTGAAGCACTATAAAGACCAAACGCCTGGGCCGATTTTTATGATTCACACGTCAATCGATTCCTCTTAGTCCGGCGAGTGTCACTAAAAACATGACGTTAGTGAAAATTCAATATGGCGACTACTATTTATGTAGGTGTCTTCAAAAAAAATTTTTTTTTTCAACACCTAGCGAGTGGGGTATCAAAATAAAGGGCTTTAAAAGACGATTACAAAAATATAAACAACTTATATGGTTAAAAGTAATTCGAAGTGACAAATCGTAAAAAACACGTACCAAGTACTAAATCGTCAGCGAAATATTTCACATTTAATTTTGTCATAAATGAAAACAAATAAAACAAAGTTATTAAAAAAAATAAAAAACCCGACTGCGGTAAAAAACTTAAGTTAAAAGAACTGAAAAGCTAAAAACAAGCCCATTTTAAATTAAATAAAAGTTGGAAGCAGGCGGGACCCATTTGTATTTGAAAATATAATAAAAATGGTGTGAGTCCCGCCTGCTTCCAACTTTTATTTAATTTAAAATGGGCTTGTTTTTAGCTTTTCAGTTCTTTTAACTTAAGTTTTTTACCGCAGTCGGGTTTTTTATTTTTTTTTATAACTTTTTTTATTTATCTGGTCTCTTCGAAACAAATCCGCGCTCATTTAGCGCGTTCGTAAATGTTCGGAATAAATCGTGCGGGCCGAAGCAGGCGGGAGCCGCCGCGCCGCCGCGGGGCGGGGCGCCCGAAGTTGCATTCGCGTGCTGTGCTGTTATTTGTTTGTTACTGTGCGTTTGAGGTTATGTTTCTTGTTTACATAGTGCCTATTGGAAGAGTTTAAAAGGATTATTTTTTTTTGGGAATTACATGATTTTACTTACATAATCACTTTTTCAATTACATTGCATGGTTGCGGTCGGTCTTTAGGTGACGTAGGATGCAAGAACGAGCGAAGGGCACCCCAAGGTTAGGTTTGGTTACGTTACTTTAAACCCTTTACACAGAAATAGGGGCCCCGCAAAGCGGGGCTCCGTCGACATAGAATGCAAGAGCGAGCGAAGGGCACCCCGAGGATCGGTTTTGTTAGTTTACTTTATTTTTTACGTTATCACAAAGGCGTGCTCAGTTGACGCGAATTGAACACGGGCTAGTAGAATTCCGTACTAATACAAAAGCGTGTGGATTTCGCGAGACCGATATCGCCAGTTGGACAAGGAAAGGGAAATACGCTTCAGTGATGGCTTGCAACCCAGGATTGAATAAACCTACATCAGTCAGGTCGCTATTGCATTCATTAGGCCTTTAACCAATATGTCTAAAGTTATACACTAGATTTATTATAAGCATAGTTTAATATTTTCTTCATAATATTTATAAATGTAACTTTTTAATGATGTAACTTCTATGTAATTTATATGTGAATTTATGAATAAAAATGATTCTATTCTATTGTGGCCTGCCGCATATTGCACCGGTTTTGTACGCACGGGAGTTGATGGGAGTAGGTCCTGGGTACCTAATGCAATACATAGCGAGAACCAAGGCTAGACTGAAAGCGATAGGGACAGTACGTAAGTATGCTTCGAAACTAGCCAAAAACTCATCATCTAAAAAAATAACAGTTGCACTCCAGGAGTTCCGACAGAAGTGAAAACTTGAAAAAGCATAGTAATTTTATAAATAATTATGTTTGAAGGTCATTCTTCCCAAAGAAAATGTACCGCCCGTTGATGTCTTTATAATGGCCAAAACTTAAAACAGAGGTGTCGGTTGCGGTAACTGTCGCGAGTTCAATGGTTTTTTCCCATCTCAAAAAATGTCCAACGCGCCTAAAGAAGTTTTCACTTCAAAAATATAACCTTTTGGCTCCGGACACATTGCGTCGCATTCGCGTCGGCAGGCGGGGCGCGCGCCGGCGGCGCTGGCGGACGCGGCGGCGGGCGGCGCGCTGTACGCGGCGCTGACGGCGTGCGCAGCCTTGCGCGCGGCCGGCCTGGCGGGCGCGGGCCGCGCGCGCGTGCTGCTGCTGGGCCTGGGCGGCGTGGGGCAGGCGGCGCTGCAGCTGCTGGCGCAGCGTGGCGCGCGCGTGACCGTGGGCTGCACCGCCGCGCTGCACGAGCTGGCCGCGCGTCTGGGCGCCGCGGCCGCCCTGGACCGCCACGCGGCCGACTACGACGCCGCGCTGGAGGCGGCCGGCCCGTGAGTATGCGCGCGGAGCGAGGGGCGCGGGCCGAGGGCGGCGCCGCTGACGTTCGTGTGCGGCAGGTACGACGTGGTGCTGGACTGCGCCGGGCTGGGCGGCGACGCGGCGGCGGCGCGGCGCTGGCAGTTCTCGCGCTACGTGACGCTGACGACGCCGCTGCTGCGCGACATGGAGGCGCGCGGCGTGGCGCTGGGCGCGCTGTGCGCAGGCGCGGCGCTGCTGGCGCAGAGCGCGCGGGCGGCGCGAGCGGGCAGCGCGGCGGGGTCGGGGGGCGCGCCGCTGCCGCCACACGTGCGCTGGGCGTTCTTCTCTCCGTCGGCTCCGGACATCGAGCAGCTGCGCTGCCTAGCCGAGCGCGGACAGGTACGTACCTCGCGGCCGCCTGAGCAGCTTGTACGCGGCATGTTGCAGTAAGTGCAGTGGTCGTGCTCGTGTTGCAGTTCAGCGTGTTCGTGGAGGACGTGTTCCCGTGGTGGCGCGCGGGGGAGGCGTACGAGCGCGCGGCGCGGGGGGGCGCGCGCGGCAAGCTGCTGCTGGACTTCACGGCCGCGCCTCCCGCGCCCCCCGCGCCCCCCGCGCCTGCCGAGTAGCCGGCACGAACGCAGCCCGTCGCCGTGGCTTGCGATGTTCAGAGAAACAATAGCAATCGCTGTCAGTCTCATAAACTGAGTATTGATTAGTATCATAATGGACCTTTTGTTATTGTAATCATAGTACCTTAGTTCTACAATGTAGTATAAAATAAATGTTTTCCTTGTTTAAAGTACCTACTTTTGTGTCCACAGATATAGGTAGCCTATGTCTGTGGCTGGAGCGGCGGCCTTAGGGTCAGTTCACACCGAGACGCGACGCGACGCGACGCGACGTGACGATACTAGAAGAGGCCAGTGACGTCGCGCTGCGCCGCGCGCCGCCG
The DNA here is from genome assembly GCA_948474745.1 of Oligia latruncula. Classification (NCBI taxonomy): domain Eukaryota; kingdom Metazoa; phylum Arthropoda; class Insecta; order Lepidoptera; family Noctuidae; genus Oligia; species Oligia latruncula. Next base: position 19,474,854 of record OX419695.1, on the reverse strand, counting down.
CGAGACGCATCCCAACGTCGCGAGGTGCATCGTAAAATCGTTGGCAACACGACGCCGCGCGGCGCAGTGGGACGTGTGACGGAAATAGTAGAGACAAGTCGCCACGGCGGCCTCGGCTGCGCCGCGCGGCGTCACGCTTCGCCGCTCTCGCACGCCGCGCGCTGCCGCTGCGTCGCGATGCGTCGCTCTACGCCGCGAGACGCAGCGCGACGCCGCGCGGCGCAGCGCTGCGCAGCGCAACGTATTCTGAACTCTCACAATGCAATGTGTACCTTTTCGTGTAGAAAATAAATTATATTTTGAGTCACTCTTTTAAAAGTGTGCGTGCAGCGTCGCGTCGCGTCGCGTCTCGGTGTGAACTGACCCTTAAGAGCGCCTCCTTGCCTACCCCTCTCATCAAACGACGAAAACAAAACACAATCCCTTCCCGCCAGCGGAAACTTTTCGTGTTCTTCACGTTATCCATAAACTTTGTCAAACGCTTCTATAGCTTTTACAAAATTAAATCTAACACAGGAAGTAGTACCTACTTAAAAAGGCTTCGTTACAAAGATATTTATTTGTAATTTCATTTAGTGAAATTTAATTGAGCTATGCAGTAAGAATTTTACAAGTTTCTGCCCGCCAAATCATATGAATGAAAATACGTCGTTGCCAATTCGGATAAAGAGGCATGCATATCGGGTGATTTACGTCAAGGTATTCAGTTTGTATGAAAATTAACAAAAAATAAGAAAAAGAATTCATTAATGTGTCCGTAATGAAAAATGCTTATTTCCATGGTCTGAATATCTGGTCGAAGTTTATGTATATCGCCCGGATCACGGTGTATTTTGTGGTTAAATTTGAGAATCTTCTGTAGTAAGTATATGCACAATAATCAGATGAAACGGCTCTATTCAATGTAAGTACCTAAATATGGTAGGTATATTATTCAATATTATAAACACAACTCTCTAAGACCAAATGTCAAGATTTCATGAAATAGTAATTCTTGGGGATTACATGGTCTTAGAGAGTTGTGTTGATGACTTGAATGATTATAATTCTGTAAATACATATTTGTTACGGCCGCGAATCATATTTTAATCAACGTACAACTTAATACTGACCAGCAAATTGCAAAAAACCTAAAAAAAATTGAATTTCGCGGGCTACCCTGGCGCTTTCGCCTTAATAGAATTTTTTAAGTAGGTAATATTAATGACCCGCCATGTATCGTACGTTTTCGGTTGAAATGGCTAACTACACAATAATTTTCATAATTTATTAATTGACATTACTTGATGATCTTTCAACCAAATGCTCTGTTAAACACAACTATAGGTACAACTGGAGAGTAGGGAGGCTCCAATCACTAATCTGTTTTAGCATAAGTTATGTTGAAGAAATAAAATAATTTTTGATTTTGATTTAATTGCCCGAATAAGTTCCAGCAGGAGGAGAAGAATACCCTATCTGACTGGTAGTGGTCTCCAAGGATGTTGGTACGGTGGTACCTATATAGGTGATCCTCCTTCGTATGTACAACATGACGATTCATAATAAATTAATCATTACCACCTATGTTGTTAGTATAACTAGGCAACACGGACTCGTCACTAATACTAGAATTCGTTATATTAGCTATAACCTCGTTAATAAAATTATAGTATATTATGCTATCAACATAGCAATCAGATGTCTACATTCCCCAGACAGAGATAAAGTTCTCTGAGACCACTAACAAACAAACAAAAAACAATAATTTGTCACTATGACATGTCAGCTTGTTAATAGTATTACCTACCTATCATTATTATTCAACTTATAAATATCTGGGGGCACGGGAGTGCCCCCGCCAAGACTAGCCAAGCGAAGCGCAAGGGCACTACCTACCTTTTCTCGAAGCACTTCGTCGTATTTTTGAACCTTCTTAACTTGGGTTTGGATTATTAAAAATTAAAAAAAAAATTAAATTAATTTATTTCAGATAACTGACTGATCCATACTTAATTCCACAAAGTTTTTTATTATTTATTATTTTATTTATATATTAATTATACCAGATAAACAAAATTTTCGGGATATGAAACTTTATAGGTTTAATTGCATAGCTCTTATACTTTAGATTTTATTGATATCTAAAATACCCAGATTTCGTCACTGATTCACTGACTCACTGATGATTATCCAAATTCTTAAGGTTCTTCCTGAAGTCCTAGAAAGCTGAAATTTGGTATGTAAACTAGTAATAGTACACAAACAACAAACAAATTCTAAAACTTGGAACTTTTACCCTCCAACCCCATAAACATAGGGGATGGAAGTTTGTACGAAACTTCCGCAAATTTTGATGCTAGAGTTCTGAAAATTTATATAGGGACTCCTTGTTTTCCGATTTTCATATGTTCGAAGAAGCAAATGCTCGATGGGTTCTCGGTCCGAAAAACGACATTCCGATTTTCAATTTTCTTAATAACCTGCTAAAATTAGGATTCTGATTCAATTAGTATAATATTCAGTTAGGTATATAAATTCAAAATCTTTATGTAACGTTTAATGTAACTTCTTATTCTTAACGATTTTAGGATGAACTAGTTTCGCCTAGGCCAATCGAGTTCTCCCTACACACGATAGGACAAACCCTTCGGGTGACATCGGTTGCATGGTTGCGGTTGGTCGATAGGTGACGTAGGATGTAAGAGCGAGCGAAGGGCACCCCGAGGTTCGGTTTGGTTAGGTTACTTTAAACCCTTTACCCAGAAATAGGGGCCCCGCATAGCGGGGCTCCGTCGACATAGGATTCAAGAGCGAGCGAATGACAATACAAATACCTTTACCGTGCATCGAAGTCAAGTAGTGTCACAGTGAAAATCTTTCGCGGTAACGTGCATTGAAGTCAAGTAGTATCGCAGTGAAGATCTATCGAATGAGAGGTTTTCTTTTTGAGTATTTAAAAAAAACAATAGTTTCCAAGAACTGTAGATGGCGTTGAACTGACTACGTTACTAGGTGACAAAGCCAAAACGCTTGTAAAAAAAACATTGCCGCAAGACATACGCTCGTTGACTGACACTTTCGTTTGCTTTCGTTTTACGATCTCAAAATTACATCCAAGTGAAATAGTCAAAAAATTATGTGAAGTGCCGTTCCTTGTAGTAACTTACCAAGGTCAGCGCCATCTATCCAGCGACTAGGGAAGAGTTAAAAAAAAAAGGAAAATCCCTCATTCGAAACATCAAAAATACGAATTCCGATTAATTAGAATTCCGAAATAAAAACGCCTTGTAAAACTGAATAGCAAGACAAATATACGAGTAGAATACGAAATTTCGACGCACAAAGTATCGATAAATGCTAATACGATACTACAAAATTGCGGTGCACGTTACTGCGAAAGACCGTCTCTGCGGCGCAACTACCTACACTTCGATGCACGTTACCGCGATAGATCTTCACTGCGATACTACTTGACTTCAATGCAAGCTACCGCGAAAGATTTTCACTGCGACACTACTTGACTTCGAGGCACGGTAAAGGTATTTGTATTGTCATTCGCTCGCTCTTGCATCCTATGTCGACGGAGCCCCGCTATGCGGGGCCCCTATTTCTGGGTAAAGGGTTTAAAGTAACCTAACCAAACCTAACATCGGGGTGCCCTTCGAACGCTCTTGCATCCTATGTCGACGGAGCCCCGCTTCGCGGGGCCCCTATTTCTGGGTAAAGGGTTTAAAGTAACCAAAGCTAACCTCGGGGTGCCTTTCGCTCGCTCTTGCATTCTACGTCGCCTATCGACCGACCGTAACCATGCAACCGATGTCACCTGAAGGGTTTGTCCTATCGCGTGTAGGGAGCACTGGTTTGGCCTAGGCAAAATTAGTTCATCCTAAAATCGTTCAGGAGAAGAAGAAACACAAAAAAATAATATTAATAACAAAGTAGACGTTTTTAAATTACATTAAACGTTACATAAAGATTGTGATGCCCGTTTCTTGAATTAAGTTTCGGATGGAAACTCTTCGATCGCTCAATACAATTTTCTCGACTTTCGCAACATTTTCTTGGGTGACTGATGTCGATGGACGGCCGCAACGATGTTCGTCTTCCGTGCTCGTTCTCCATACTCGAAATTGAGAAGCCCACCTTGCGATAGTGGAATACGGCGGAGCAGACGCTCCTAATGTTGCCTTCAAATCGCAATGAATCTCTTGCGTCGTTAACTTTTTAAACAGAGGTATTTAATAACGGCTCGCACTTCATTTTTCTCCATTTTCGAGAACACGTTCCGACACGAAGCAAACAAAATACTACATTCAGAAAAAAAAAACAAAAGAGAATCGAAGATTTTTTTCTTTATTAATATTACAAATATGTTTTTCTTACCAAGGAGTATGTCGTTCTCACTACTTTTTGATCCCTCCTCGTACGTAACTGAATATTATAATAATTGAATCAGAATTCTAACTTTAGCAGGTTATTCGGAAAATTGAAAATCGGAATGTCGTTTTTCGGACCGAGAACCAATCGAGCATTTGATTCTTCGCACATATGAAAATCGGAAAACAAACAAATCGCATTTATGACTTTCGGTAAAATAAATTTCGTGATTTTTATTAGGAGACATTATAATTCTTAGGTATTATGAAATTCGGACTTTTGAAAATCGGAACTTCGAAATTCGGAATAAAATATTTCGGAATATTTGGGTGTTCCCGTGAAATCCCACCAAAAACATTTTCATGTAAAATGTTGCCAAGACGAGACCACATCGCTGACTGAATTCGATAGTGGCACAAGACAAAATTCAACAATTTGAGAAAACAATAAATATTCGAAAACTAGTGCGCGTTATTACTATCTCAAATTGCTTACAAATTCGACTTGTGCCACTAATGTATTCAGTCAGCGACATATTATGGCTCGCACTGCCAAAAAGTTAGCAGATCTCATGTAGAGTCAAGCTTCTAACTCTACACGCCCTAACTTCACAAACTCTACACCTTAGTCAAAATAAATGTGGCTTGGCCGTTTCGCTACCATCACATGCATGGCGTAAGGTGAATTTATTCACTGTTCATTACTTTTCTGTTATGCCTCATATTTTGATTATGGTGTAGAGTTTGTGAAGTTAGGGGTGGATTTTACTGCTTGCTAACTCGAAAATGGGTATCGGTCTTTGAGTCAAGTTATGAACACACCCCAAACGATTTTTCAAAAATCCACCCTTGTGGGGGTGAAAAGTGGGGATACAGTTTATTTGAAAAATCTGATTTCTTTGATCTACAAACTTAAAAATTGGCCCGAAAACTTATTTACTCAGATTATAGAATTCTATAATCTGACCTTATTTATCTAAATAAAATGATAAAGATCATAAACATACATTTTCGAAATTTTTAGAGGAAAATACGAAATACACGCAGACGAAGTCGCGGGCAAAGTGCTAGTTTATTTATAAAAGAACTACCTGCGCCCCGCGGTTTCACTCGCACAAGGCTCAAACCCGTAGGAATTTCAGTATAAGCCAATGATTTACGCTAGTAATATATATGTCAATGGGATAAGCTGTATCCAATCAAAGCAGCAGCCTTATCGATGCTAATCTATATACATATAATAAATTTGTAGAAAAGTGGTGTCTGTACAATGGAAATATATATAAAAAAAGTAGCAGGGGTTGTTATTATATCGATGCCGAACCCGAAATTGTAATTAATTTTTTTTTGTCTGTTTGTCTGTTTGTTTGTGCACGCTAATATCAGAAACGGCTTATTCGATTTAGATGCGGTTTTCACTAATATATTGTAGTAGGCTTCACTTAACATTTAGTGTTTATTTCATGTCAATCGGTTCATAAATAAAAAAGTTATGTCAATTTAAAGAATCACGGCGAACATTTGTTAAGGTATTCTATCAGAGTACGTACACGCCTCGGGCCTGCGCGTCCGATCTTCGGAACTACTGGACGGATTTGAATGTTTTTTTTTTTTATTGTATAGTTATTATATGGCTGGACAACATTCAGGCTATAATTTATCTTGGAAACTTGAACACCTGATGCAGAACCGAAACAGACCAGCTTAACTATAAGAGATACAAAAATGGTACCATAGCAAAAATTGTTCCACGTGGTGAGGATTTTCTGCTGAGAGAATAAATTTGAAGATCTGGAACACCTGATGGGGAACTCCAAGAGCCCAGCTACACCATAACACATATAAGAATGACGTCTTAGTAAAAGTTATTCGGTCTGATGGGCATTTCCTGTTGACTTATAAAAATCGAAGATCAGAAACGTCTGATGTGGAAATCAAAGCTATCACTAATTTCACCTCCACGCGGTGAAGGCGGTAACAGTTTAGGACTGATTTTCGATGACGATGGTATATCATTGAAAATTTGACTCTACTGGCCAAAACTCCCATTTATTTTTTTTAACGTGAAGAAATGCTCATGCATTCTGCACTACCACGGGGAGATAGTGCAGTTATGTGGGACTCTAACCCACTAAAACTCCACTGTGTCCTCCTCTGCCGCTTACGGCGGGAACATGGGCACGCGTTAGCACTCAACCGTGAACCCGCCGCGGCTGTTCGTCACCGGACCCTCCGCTGGGGAGTACTCCCCATCACCGGCACACCAGAACACATAGCACGCCGTGACCACCCCAGGGACCAAACCAGCACATGGGCGCCAGACGATCCCGTGTCTGGGCACCCTTGGTAGGGGAGCAGTCACTTAGATTTTAATTGATCAGGTATCTTCATAATAAAACTATAACCATGCCTAGAAAGAGGTCAAATCTTTCCCAATGTTCCAAAGGAGCTAAAAGATTGAGGATCATAAGATCCCAAGAATCTACCGAAGAGCGTCAGGAGAGACTTGATGCTGTTTGAGAACATCAGGCTGCAACTCGCTCCGTGGAAACCTCTTCGGATCGCGAAGCACGCCTGCGTTCTCAGCGTATTTACGCATCTACATCCAGGTCTCTAGAGACCAGTGCAGAATATGATGCGCGACTGACCGCTGATACGGTGAGATTATCATACATTGTTCCGAACACGCACACAACAAAATATTCATAATCAGAAAGTGAGAAAGAAAGAATTGCTGGAGTACGGCATGAAGAGACAGATTAAGAAGAGCGCAACGAACGTTTGAATTCTGATCGACTTCGACATTCTCTGAACAGAATGTCGATATCATCTAAAGAATCGGATGTGTCTCAAGATATAGCCGTAGGGCATGGCGACCTTCCTTGGGTTGATAAGGAACGGAGTGCATTTAGGGTAAACTCACCTAATTGTGTGACTCACTTAATTCGGAGATAAAACGTTTGGACTCTATCACAGCGTTATAGGAGTAAAATCCAATACATTAAAATGAACCCTATGGTATGGTAATAAAGCTTCTTTTCGTGTACAAATTTTTGTTAAGATCGTGCGAGTGAGATAGTAACAATCACGGAATTTGTCATTAATGTCATTGCGCCCGCCATGTTTGACGTCTCACCGGTATCGTGCGACTGTGCTGTCATTACTTAATTCATTTTAAATAGAAAAGGTGAGTGTAAGTTCATGATACTTTGACAATTAGTTGTTATAAACATATACTTGTTGATACCGATAAAGGTTTTAGTAATTTTTCATTTATTATTTTTCAATTATTTTTTTAGAAGTGCTATCACCGAATTATAGTGTTTGTCGCAGAATTAGACAAGTCATCGCGGTTTGATTAAGCTCATTTTACGCTGAGTTAATTCATATGTGTTAAGATTACACTTGCTCATATGATAAATAGAAGACTGATTAATGTTCCTATTAAAAATAAAAATATTTTTTTTAAACTTAAACCTGTTTTTTTTCCCACATTCTGTTTTGTCACAGAATTGGATGAGTTTACCCTACGTATACTCCTATGATTGACTACGCCACATATTCCGCCATACTTTTTGTGAAGCTGTTAAATAGCAAAAAGAAACAAACGGTATGTGTTGCTCAGGTGGGAAAGTACATATTGAAATATTACAAAATCCTCCAGAAATATTAAGATCACTGCTAATCGGTGACCATCACAGTCAAAACATTTCTTGGACAACATACGTTCGTACAATAATGCCTTTCAAATGACATCTTTTGTTGCGAAACAGATTTCAGAAGGCCCATTTATGCCAACATTCAAAGTGCAAGGCCAAGTTTACCACCCTATTGGTTCATTATTGCCTGAAAATGACGTCTCGAATCGTCTCGCGCATCCCGTTGTTATCCAGTCCCCGGGTTCTTAGAATTCGACATCAGACGTTTCAGATCTTCGATTTTGACGACCCCGTTGTCGCTGGCAGAAGCAACAGGATCCGCGTACGAAGTCGCGGGCAGAAGCTAGTATAATAATAATTGTAATCTTTGAGCCGTATTGTGAAGCTAATAGGAGGCTTGGGAGCGGTCCAGAACGCCAAGAACGCTTCAACCAATGCATACTTTTAGTCACATGAAAGTGCGGTGACCCCATGCGACTAATTATGAAGGGTACATAGGTAAGCATTCTAAGGACAACTTCAGACAGGACACGCAAATGACGCAAAGGTCTGCCAAATCCTCCAAATAACATCAATAACTTATTCAATTATTCATTAATGAATGATAGTGTGTCCTATGGCGCAGGTCAGGATGTCGGGTACCTACTCCGATGTAGTGAGTTGCCGTCATAGACTTACACACTTATAAACTGGTGGCGCCCCGACCGTGGCCGTGCCTAGTATTAGCCAAACAGGCGCGACTCGCGCGCAACACAAAGGCACCGCAAGTCGCGCAACGAGCGGTGCCTTTGTGTCGCGCGCGATTCGCGTCGCGTGTCGCGCCTGTTTGTAGGAGCCTTTAGTCTGGCGGCGGCGAAGGGTAGCGCGCGGCCGGCGCGCGGCGCAGGGTGGCGCGGCGGCGGCGCGGCACGACGGCGCAGCGTGCTCTACGTACGCTCGACACTCGAGGCCCGACCGAGCGCCGCGTCCTGCCATTGGCCGCATGCACGTGGCCTGATCTCGCACCATGGCAACGCGCCCCGTCCCGCGCGCTCCGCTCACACCGCAATTAGATATCGCGCTAGCATTGCTGAGTCGCCTTCGCGCACTTCGCATTGTCAGTCGCGCAGAAAACGAAGACGCGTCGTGACGTGCCGGACGTCCGCAAATCGCGCGCCGGTCGATACTCGCGAACCCATATACTATTACGACGAACGTTCACGTTACAAATTACGGACAGTGCTAGAGCTTAGTGTTTTGTAATTACATTTCTCACCGGATCAATGCTCGCTTTAAAGGATTGAAATCAGAAAAAAAAGTAAATTATTGTACCTATTGTAAGTCTCGAGATTGGTCGTCTGCAGTCACAAATTGGGATTAGTTGTACACAAAAATGTAAGTAACAGGCAAATTCTACAAAAAAGAAACAGGAAATTTCTGAATAATATAAAGCCAAATCCTGGCAAATTGTTACCTTACCGAGCTTTTCACCCACGGCCACAAGGGCTTTGGTAGTTTGAAACTTGGAACATGCTAAAGTATAGAGTAGGTACTTATTATGTAGGTACATTATTTTCAGCATTATAATTATTTTCAACGCACTTGCTCGTAAAGTGAGCCGCTTTCAGGTCCATAATGCAGTGTATTAAAAAACAACTAACTTCCAAAAAACACTATAAAGTGAAAAATAACTTTAATTTCGGAAGTCGGTGTCTTTGGATTTGTATTTTTGTTTTTTGCCACCGACTTCCGAAATTAAAGTTATTTTTCACTTCATAGTGTTTTTTGGAAGTCGGTTGTTTTTTTTTGTAAAAAAGTTTTTATTTCTTACTTTTTAGTGGGTCAGTTTGTAATTTATCTAAGTTACAATAGCCTAATGTCAACTGCTGATCACCTTTTACAAAATATTGCTTTTCCCGATGCAGGGACGTTAATTGTTGAGGAGTTCTCCTAGTATTCCACTCTCCTAGCTGATAATCCTGGCTGCAGCATCAGGCCAGACTTATGTCAACATTGCATTGAACTTAAAATTTAGTCCTGTTTAAAATGAGCCCAAACACGACTATGGTGCTGTAATGTCAAGGTTTGTACTTTTTCTGATACTCCTGGCTTCAGCATCAGGTCTCTATATAATTCGGTGTTCCTCATTAACAGTACGTTTATCCACACATCGAGCCCTTTTCAATGAGCCAAAAAGCGAAAAACAATAAGTGAGCCTATAAAATTTGAGGGTTGCCCTCGATTTCTCTAAGATCCCATCATCAGATCCTAACTTGGTGACAGTGGGACCACCTCACAACTATCTACTTTCGAACAAAAAAAGAATTTTGAAAATCACATACAAAAAAAAAACGTACAAACATCCGTCCGAACATAATACCTCCTCCTTTTTGTGAAGTCGGTAAAAATCGCGTGCGTTTTACTTTATGTTACTGCATTAGTGCGATAACGCCACAGACAACTATTACTAGTCGGAGATGTGCGCTTTTTTAAATCTCATCAGAGATTTCATGCCAAAAGGGATCCGCGGGCCATATTTCACCTTTTTTTTATGGTCCCAAAATAAACTAAACATTTACATAAGACGATTAAGACGAAAGCGCCAGGGTAGCCCGCGAAATTCATTTTTTTTTACGTTTTTTTGTAATTTGCTAGTCAGTAGACAATAAGTTGTACGTTGATTTAAATATGATTCGAGACCGTAACAAATATGTATTTACAGAATTATAATCATTAAAATCATCAACACAACTCTCTAAGACCAAGTAATCCTACTGAATGACTATTTCATGAAATCTTGGCATTTTAGGATTATGCTAACTTAACAAGTTGTATTACGGATATGTAAGTACTAATTGTTACGGCCGCGAATCATATTTTAATCAACGCAACGTACCTACAACTCAATACTGCTGACCAAAAACGTAAGAAAATTTGAATTTCGCGGGCTTTGTTACCGCTTCCCAGTTGTAGCTTGTAGCCCGCGAAATTCAATATTTCTTAGGTACGTTTTTTGCAATTTTCGGGTCAGTGTCAGAGCCAAGCCACACGGTGCGGTGCGGCGCCGCAAAGATTTCGACCAATCGGCGGGCACCCGAGCTGCTTGTGTGCCCGCCGATTCGGCAAAATAAAAACCGCACCGTGTGGCTTGGCTCTCAGGTTGTATCTTGATCTTTCAAATCAAATCAAATCATTTATTGGTCTCATCTCTCTCATCTTTGTTTTCTTGATCTTGATTTTTTATTTTTGAAATATGATTTGAGACTATAACAGGTACGTAGGAATTTACAGAATTATAATCATTAGAATATATTATATATGTCAATGATTATAATCAATAATACATCTTTCTAAGTTAGATTTGTTCCAAGAACAAATCTCATAAGGAAAAGTTCTTAGGGAACAAATCTAACTAAAATATTTAGATTAATGATTCTAATGATTAATTCTGTAAATACATATCTATTATAGTCGCGAATAATATTTTGATCAAGATACAACCTGATACTGATCTGCAAATTGCAAAAAACGTAAGAAAATTTGAATTTAGCGGTCTACCACTGCGCATTCAGGTAGCCCGCCAAATTCAAGTTTTTTCATTTTTTGCAATTTGCTGGTCAGTATTAAGTTGTACGTTGATTAAAATATGATTCGCGGTCGTAACAAATATGTATTTTTTTACTTACTTACTTTTTACTTTTTTTAAAAAACATTGCCCCACACTAGGAATTTCTCCTGTATTGTGGGTGCGTGTACATACATTTCAGATTTTTCATTTTTTACAGACCCACAGAAGATTACAGCCAGATTTACAGAATTATAATCATTAAAGTCATCAAAACAACTCTCTAAGACCAAGTAATCCCCAAGAATGACTATTTCATGAAATCTTGACATTTGGGGATTATACTAACCTTTACATGATGTAGGTACCATTGTAAAAGTAATACAAAATAGGGAAAAATTTAATAATTATAACTACTACATTTTATCATTTTTATTCCTCTATATCCTCCACACTTGGTTTTCCTTACGCGTGTTTCCCTGATATCGTTCACTAAGTAATTTGTGCTAAATACAAGTGTTCTGCGTCAGAATAAGTGCGCATATAGGTATAGGTACCCAGGTACACAGACCTATTTTGTGTTTAATATTGTGTTGTAGGAATAAGGTTCACTTTTGCTTTTGTGGTTTTGAGTAACAGAAACACGTGTACACTCTATGCTGATTTATTTTCGACTAGTTTAAATGACAAGTTTCTAAGATATATAATAGCACACACACATGCATGGATTCTAACTCAACATACCGCGCACCAAAGGGCCTATTTGCCCTTTAACAAAATAAGTATCCTAAACATAACTGAAAATACAGTGATAACTATTGATTTACATTCGGTATTCGAGCAAGTTTACACAATTAATGAACACAAATTAAAATTATGGTTCAATATCTATTGGTAAATAACACAACTTATTAAAGGATCTTTGCACAACACTATCATCACTCTTCACACTGTACACCCGTGTCACACTGTCAGTACCTGGATGTTTGTCCACTATACGTCCCTCCCATCATCCATTTACCTGGAGGTAAATTATCTGATTTTATTAGCACAATGTGTCCTATGTCAAACTCCTTTACTTTGTTGTGCCATTTCGGCCGTTGTTGCATTCTTGACAGGTATTCTTGCTGCCATCGGTGCCAGAAGTCAGTCAATAACCTTTGCTGATGTTGCCATCTTGACAAATGACTCATTGGGATATCTTGGAGGTCTGGAGTCGGAACAATGATAGGGGTTTCACCGATAAGAAAATGACCGGGGGTTAGTGGTTGAAAGTTGTCGGTGTCCGTGTCTTCTATTATGCTTAGAGGCCGAGAGTTGAGGCAAGCCTCAACTTGACATAGCAAGGTGCTCATCTCTTCGTAGGTCAAATGATTGGTTATGATCCGTTTTAAGTGATGTTTCATAGACTTCACCCCCGCCTCCCACAGTCCGCCCATGTGAGGGCTGTAGGCCGGGATGAAGTGCCACTTAGTTCCCTCTATAGCTAACTTATTAACCGAAGAAATTTTCAAACAAGCCTCAGCAGACTAATGTCCATGAGTCCATATACATACGGGGGCCACTGGTGTGTAGAATACGGCTCGGAGGCTCAGTCGTTGCTGTTATTGCGCAGTAGTCGCAGGCCGCAGGGCCCGCAGGGATAGTGGGCAGTGAGGGCACGTGGGGCTAGACAATTATACCTACAATGTGTCCGGTCATGGACTAGCGATATTCTAGGTACTTATTAACGACTATTCTAGTACACAATCCACTAGGGTCCAATCCACTTCCCCGCTATTTGGCAGACATTTTGCTTTTTCTTTTGTTGAGATATTCTCTACATGTGTACAAAAAAGTCATGTCTCAAAGTGGTCCTACTGAGATAAAAGTAGGCTTAAGGTATGATTCCGATCTCGCAGCATTCCCTTTCACACAAAAATAGTAGATTGTTTGCCAATGGAGCAAACAACTACTTTGAAGTCGAGAGTGTTTCTTTAAATTCTGAGCGCAGCGAGGGATTCAAATTAGGGGATTACCTACATCGCTGATAAAAATGCCTGGCTCAATGCTGGTCCGGCTCCACAACCACAACTAATTGATTAACACTTGAAAATACTGTTGGAGCTGCTGAAGATTGTAAGACTATCTTTACATTGTATAACTCAATTTCATTTGTATTGATAATTGCATAGCACAGATGTGAGTTCTATGTATGTACTATTCCCTATGTACCATTTACCGGGTAATAATTATGTCTTTCATTGACTTGAATGTGCCCTGGCGGCTGATAGTAGGTATGTCATGCTCACACAAATGTCTCGCTGACGGTGGCGTGTGTGTTGGATCATTTAGGTCCCTTCAAAATAGTTGAGCTGAATGGTGCTGATCTATGCGTCATGTTCGTGAACGGGCGCCGTCAGTTGGGGCTGGTCATCACTTAGCTGCCTCGGCTTATTTTTAATTATTACAAGCTTTTATTTAGCTTGCACTGTTCGTATGTAAGTATGTATGTATGGAAGTTGTCCGTCAAAATTTGCAAACCATTTTTCGACCATTTGTTGGTATCCGATTGAGCTGAAATTTTGCATACACCTTTAGTTCTGGTAACAATACAATGCTCAATATTGTAATAATTTCAATATGGCCGCCGCTCCAAGATGGCGGATTACATATTTTTTCTCCACCCCCTTAATATGGCTACCTATCAAATGAAAGGGCTTGAAGAGTAGAAAACGATAAAGTTAGTAAAATTACACTAAATTCAATATGGCCGCCGCTCCAAGATGGCGGATTATATATTTTTTTCAATTCCCTTAATATGGGTATTTTTAGGGTTCCGTAGTTCCTACAAGGAACCCTTATAGTTTCGTCATGTCCGTCTGTCTGTCTGTCCGAGGTTTTGCTAAGAGACCGTTAGTACTAGAAAGCTGTAATTTTGTAGGAGTGCGTATATCAATTACGCCGACAAAGTGGTAAAATAAAATTTTGGAAAATATTTTTTTTAGGGTAGCTCCCCTACATGTGAAGTGGGGATGAATATTTTTTTCGTCGTCTACCACATCGTGTGGGGTATCGTTGAATAGGTCTTCTAAAATGACTTGGGGGTTGCTAATATTTTTATTTTATTTATTGCTCCATTTACGAAATATTAAACTTTAAAGTGCAAATTTTTGTTCCAGTAGGGCGTCCCCCCCTCTCTAAAACCTAAACTGCTGGCTTGAAAAATCTGGAAAAATTCACGATGATAGTGCATTTCATGAACTTTAAAGGAAAACTATAGCGGTTAAGATAACTTTATTAGTTTAGCAGTAATAGTCGTTGAACTTGGGTGTTGGATAATTTTGTACCAAATACAAAATCCTTAGCATTAATCCTTTAGAGTGACTAAGATGAAGTAGTTGCTTGTTTATAACGGGTAAAGACTTGCATTGAAAAACAAAATATAAAAAAAAAAATATATATTCAGAATAAAGAACAACAGAATCGTACTACATTGTGATAACGGGCTACTACGGAAACGTGGCGCGGCCCGACACGCACTTGGCCGGTTTTTTTTTAATAATTTTTATTTTAAATTAATAAAATAATGTTAATAAATAATAGTAAAAAAAATGTAGGTAAGTACTAATAAATCTTTAGACTAAAAAGTAAAAAATAAAATGAAAATAAAAAAAAGTTTTTAAAAACAAGCTTTTATTTAAATAAAAACGTAACCCAATAAAGAAAGATTAAAAAAAAAAAAATTTAAGTGACACTGTCATTTTAAAATATTGTTTAAAAATTGTAAAAGCTTGAGGCACTGATATGTACGGTACCCGTTATACAGGTGTACCTACCTACTACACAATAACAGTGCCTCAAGCTTTTAAAATGACATGTTAGGTTTTTGTATGGAGGCTGGGCTTGTGCTGTGAATAGGGAAGAGATTATAATTTCATGAAAGTACATAAATTAAGGAGACTTTATATATTTTTTTAAACCGTACCCTTCCTTATTTATTATATTTTTTAATAATTATTATTAAAAAAATAAATTGCAACCCACAATAATTATTGATTTTGGCAACACTTTTCGGTTGGATGTCATTATTGTCATTGTGAAATGTGAACGTCAATCAAGTGTCAAATTCAATGCAATTTTCAACTGAGTACCTACTGACAACTGACAAGTGTGACAACCTTACTGACACGGCTAATGTTTTCATAGATTCCAGGAATTTTAGTAATATAAAGGAAAACAATCAGAAGGAGAATTTTTAGGATTATAATTCGCACACACACGGTCACAATAGTCCAGTTAATCAATACAAATTAAAATAAACATAAAGAAACTAAAAAATATTTTTTCTAAGTCTGACGTGTCGTCAATAAGCTGAATCACCATGGAAACTAGATACAGATTATAATGGTTTGTGTTGTGCAAATACTATGGCATTGGTTTGTACTCTACAGAATCTATGCCATACATACAAATCATGGAGTTAATTCGTTGGTTTTATTTTAAGCCATAATTCTAATATTGTTTCAGAATATATTAAATAACAATATGGTGTATAATTTGCTTTAAAAAATGATATTTAACAATTTTTTCTTTGTTTCAATGTGCAAAAATAATATTACGACACCAAAAATATCTGGATTTATAATATTTATTTATTCAATAATGGTGTTTTTAATATTTTTTTTGTTTTGTAAGGCCATCGTCAATAAGTTTCCCGATCAGAAAATCCACACATGACAGCCTGCTGTCCAAAAAAGAAAAATATTTTAAGCTCATTTTCTAACATGTCCTCTAAACAGTTTAAAATGACAGTGTCACTTAAATTTATTTTTTTCTTTTTAGTTCTCGTTAATCTTTCTTTAATGGGTTACGTTTTTATTTAAATAAAAAGCTTGTTTTTAAAAACTTTTATTTTCATTTTTTTATTTTTGGATTGTTGTTTTCTTACTACTGTATACTCTGGACGCTTTTAACGCGCACGTCTTTTTTACATCGTTCTCACATATAATTATAGGGATCCTGCCGTTTTACCAAAAAGATTTTGCCAAAATTTCACTACCCAAATCGCAACCTTTTATTATACCAATGCAATGTTTGGAATGATTTTAGAAGGTATGCACATTTTCATTTGGTCAAATTGTTACTTGGCAGAATATTACTATGGATAATGTCATGTAGGCATTTGGTCTTTAATCAAATGATTTATTACAGCAAACAATCTTTAGACAATAAACGTTTGGTCAAATGATTTGTTATGACAAAAAATATAAAGACAAAAAGAAGATTTTTTGGGAATTAAATAATTAAAAAATGCAATTTCATCTTAAAATTATCATTTTATTCATTTCAAATTTTTTGCAATGGACATTATCGAGAACCGAATAGTTAGACGAGGTTAATTATTAAAAAAAAAATGCTCAGGTTAGGTTATGCTAAAACTGTGTCTTCCTACGCACGAGCCGAGCGAGCGAAGCGAGCGGTGCCGCGGCAGCGGCCGGCGAGTGCCAAAAACGAATAAATTATATAGAAAAAAAAAATATGGAAAAGAGAGATTATTTTTAGCAGGCTATCGAAAACCGAATTGGTTAGACGAGGTTAATTATTAAAAAAAAAATGCTTAGGTTAGGTTAGGTTAAAACTGTGACCTCCTACGCACGAGCCGAGCGAGCGCAGCCAGCGGTGCCGCGGCAGCGGCCGGCGAGTGCCAGAAACGACTAGATTATATAGAAAAAAAAATATGGAAAAAAAAAACAGACTACCCGAAACTGAACTAGTTAGACGAGATTAATTATTAAAAAAAAATACTACCAGAATACTTAATATTATTATTACCTGTTTAGAATTTGACCCAGTGGAAAAAACACCCTTGTAATAAAACGTCTTCAAAGTTAGATCTTATGCTTGAAATGGCTGCCTTAAAACTGCGAAAACTGACGATACTAAATATTTGGCAAATGTAATTTTGCGTAAAATTAGTTATTCCAACTGAAATATTTGACTAAATAAAAATTGGTAAAAGTTGGACGACTGATTCGTCAAATTTTAATACAACATTTTTCACAATTTCTGATGTATCTACCTTCTACCTATAAGTTTTGGTTTATTAAATATAGTTCAAAATAATGATCTCTCAGTTGGGACGATCGACAAAAAACAAGATTTTAATTTTCTCTTGAACCAGTAAGATTTCAATCACGATTTTTGTTTCACAAATTTTCCCAGAAGCATAATTTGCAATAAACATGATAATTATTCATACTTTTTCAGTATTAGGTCGTGTTTTACAAGATCACTCAATTGAAAATTGTGCACTCTGAGTGATCCATATAAACCGTTATAAATCTTAAACGTGGCTTTGAAACGAATCGAAATTTGGTTTAGCAGCTTTCACAAATCCTTCACAATTAATTAAAATGCAAATTATAAACACATAGGCAGTATATTCTTGGATACGCGTTATGGCTTTTTCTTCAGTTGTCCAGATTGAGAGATCCAGTTAAAGAGTTCTAACTTTCGTTGTTTAGGTTTCACAAATTGTATACCTTACCATGAAGTTTTCACAATTATTTCCTAAATCCTCTTATAATTTGGTTGGGATTGGAAGAGTTTTTCGAAAAGATCTCTCAATCCACACGCACATGTCCCAGTCTGAATGGAACGACCACAATTTATTTTATTATTATTATTTTATTTTTTCCTTTATTCTGATGGGCTTACGGATTCATGAATATTTTTTTACTTGTTTCTTTTATTTTGCATAATTCTGACCTTCTCTAAATTGCAGCTGTCGACTTTGTGAGTAAGTCTCATTTGTTATTATGAAATCGATTTAATATCTAATATCTACGCATGCGCATGATACTTATTAGTAAGCAGTTACTAAGCTCTTTGTATTTGCTTAGTAATTAAAAATCATAAATTCACTCACTCACTGACAGACAACGCACAACCTAAACCTACCCACAAGGTCTAGCTCATGTCTAGCTAGATGCATGAAAGCAGTAGCGAACTAGTCCGGGGCCCGGGGCGGCAAAACTAAATGGGGCCTCCCGCCCTAGAATGAACGTCGAAATATTTATTAGCACGCTGCCTCGAAAAGGTTAGGTGTTTTTTGAGTATTGTAATACAGAAATCGGAGATACTTTGGCTATAACAGAAAAGTTAGAACATCAGGCGAATAGAGGATGGTACAGCGAGCGAAGCGAGATAAAATTTTTATGCACCTCGTATAGTTAAAATTTTATATTGGACATTTTAACAGAAATATAAATTACTTTGTCAACCTATATAGAAAAGTCCGAAAATGTAGGATTAAAGAGCGAGCGAAGCGAGCTCGAAAATCCGGATAGGTGGCACTCTTCTGACTATTCATACATAAATAGGAGTTACTTTTTCGACTTTCGCAGAGAAATGAGAAAAAAGACTATGTAGGTTGCAATGCAAGAGCGAGAAAATAATAATAATAAATTTATTTCAGATCAAATTACAAGATCCATAGTATGTTGTTAGTAAAAGTCTTAACCTAATGTTAGCACCCTACGTTAATATTAAGCATGCATAGGGGCCCCCAAATACAAACGTCTGACCTTTACTTACTGAACATATTTTTAACTTGTTTGGGATTTGTTTAAAAGTATTTCTCGATTTTGGGGGCCCCCCAGGACCGGGGGCCCGGGCCCTTAGTCCGCCAGTGCATGAAAGTACGAGAGGCGTTCAATGTATTCTCGGTATCAGAGTGATTAATGACATTATCTAAAGGGTATAAACGTAAATTTTTATATAGTTGTGTGATCATTAGTTTGCTAGTTAACCTTAGTCAACGAAAACTGGAATAGCTAACCTGACAATGTTGAAGAAAATCGAGCACTGCGCTGTTATTAAATATTCCTTACCAAACAAGGAAAAAGTTAAAAAAAACTATTCACGAAGAGATGGTGGGTGTTTCTTTACCAAGATTGTGCACCTTCACTATCTACGGTTCATAAGTGATCAAGTGAATTGAAAAGGGGCAGAGAGAGTATTGAAGACGACACTCGCTTGGGCGGCCCGGTTGCTGCCTCTACGGAAGAAAACGTGATAAAAGTTGAGACGCTTATGCTTCTCAACTTTACACGTTTTCTTCGGGCATCCTCCAGTTTTATACTGGAGGATGCCCGAAGAAAACGTGTAATGAAGATCAAAATGATAGCAGAGATGCCCCACCTCTCTGTTGGTTCCGTGCACACTATTCTTCATGACCTTCTTTAATCTTTACCCTTCAAAGGTTAGTGCAAGATGGGTGCCGCGAATGCTCACGGCGCCTCAAAAGCAAGTGCGAATCGAGACGCACGCACGTGTTTCGGGTATCGCATATACTAAAAATGATTTTTATTGTTTATTTATTAAAACTTTATGCACTAGTAAAAACTGTAAAAAGGCGGACTTAATGCCTTGGGCATTTTCTACCAGTCTACCTTAGGGTGATGCAGAGACAATACACAGTAGGTGCAATACCAGAAAACTACTTAGAAAATAACTAGAATATAAAAATAAATACTTAGATACATACATACAATAAAATAAAAAAGTTATGAGAGATAAACAAGAAAGCCTGCAACAACTTAATTTTGAGACGAATCTACCAACTTCTTGTGAATGTGTTCTCGAGCTTTCACTTTAAATGTGAACTGATTGGTTACCGTACTGATATTCTGAGGGAGCGCATTCCAAAGGAAAACCGCCTGGACAAAGAAAGAAGACTTTATAAAACCAAAGCGATGAGAAGGACAACGAAGAAGACGATTATTCTCGGACCGAAGATTCTTGCTGTGTGTAGAGCATAAATATTGACAAAGAGAAGTCAGATAAGAAGGAGAAGTGGGTTTCTGAAGGATAGAAAATAGGGTTGTCAAAGTCCTTAACGCTCTGCGCTGCCGGATAGGTAACCAGTTAACCGCTTTAAAAGCGATCGATGTGCGTATACATGATCATACTTGCGGAGATTGAAAACGAATCGAATGCAGCTATTAAGGAGTCGGTCAAGTTTATTGAGGAGATCTGCATTCAGGTCATAGTAGCACACATCGCCATAGTCAATTCCTCCTCGACCGCACCGGATAAGCTGTCAACACCTGCCTGACAGTAGAGCTGTAAGTCGTCAGCGTAAAGATGATACGCACACTGAAGCTCAGAAGTTATGAGATCTATAAAGATAGAGAACAAAAGTGGAGTTAAAATGCCGCCTTGAGGGACGCCAGTTCCAAGATCACACCAGCTGGACTTAGAGTCATCAGCAATAACTGATTGCTGACGCCCCCGAAGATAGGAAGAAAACCATTCCAGACCTCGTGAGATACCATGCGATAGGAGAGGATGGATAAAAGGACTTCGTGACTGACGGTATTGAAAGCATTTGAAAAATCGATCAACACTAAAACCATAACTTTAGTGTCTTCCATTTCTCGCTTTATATCGTCAGTCACTTTAAGGAGAGCAGAAACGGTACTGTGCCCGGGCCTGAACCCGGATTGGAACGGACTGATGAGGGAGTTTTTGTGAATGAAGTTGGAGAATTGTTTATGTACACAGGCCTCGAGTACTTTAGATAAAAAGGGAAGGATGGAAATTGGACGAAAGTGATTGCGAAGAGTGGGATTAGGGATTTTAGCATAGATATCCGTGGATTTTAGGTAGTGGTCGAACATGGGCTTTCCGCCACAGGGAGAAAAAGAACACAGCGGAGAAAAAGGAGAAGTTAACTATATGGGAAATTGCAGGAAGGAGCTGATCAACCGCTGTCACGATCATGTGTCGACTG
The DNA here is from genome assembly GCA_948474745.1 of Oligia latruncula. NCBI lineage: Eukaryota > Metazoa > Arthropoda > Insecta > Lepidoptera > Noctuidae > Oligia > Oligia latruncula. The sequence goes on along the minus strand of OX419695.1, from coordinate 19,453,515 downwards.
ATGTTATCACAACCAACAGCTTTGGATTTAATGGATAGGATAATCTTTTTGATCTCTCCCGGGTCGACTGGGGTGAAGGCAAAGGGGATAATATTGGGTCGCGTCAGACCAGCAAGATAGTCAAGGGTTTGACATTTGGTTGGATTATCAAGGGTGGGAACAGTGGAGAAATGACGATTTAGATCGTCCAAGCCAAATGTGTTAGGAAGGTTCAGACCTTCCTAACACATTTCCGCGATTTGCCGATATTTAGAGTTCCAAGGAATTTCCAGATATCAGCAGAAGCAGAAGTGATGTTATCAAGACTGTGGCGACGTTTAGCGTTGCGTATCATCTGATTACAACGATTGCGAGCAGTTTTAAAGAGGGTCCAATTATCATCGGACCGATCCTTTTTAAACCTCCGAAACGCGCAGTCCCTTCGTCGCATCGCCATCCGAACTGCCACATTCATCCATGGCGCAGGTGATCACTTTATCTTGACGATACATACATAATCAGCCTATAAATGTTCCCACTGCTGGGACACAGGCCTCCTCTCGGTGAGAGGGGGGCCGTAATCCACCACGCGGGCCCAGTGCGGGTTGGCAGATGCCACATGTCTTCGAATTTTTGGTTCTAGGACCTGCCGGTTTCCTCACGATGTTTTCCTTCACCGTTTGGAGAGCAGTGGTGATGAAATAATTTACACAAAGTAAAGCGCCTGTCTGGGTTCGAACCTACGACTTACAACTCGTAATTCGCGGCCGTTACCACTGCGCCACCACTGCTCTAGCCACCACTGCCTCCAGGGGTGTCCAGTCAATATTAGAAGCATCTTGTGCAAGCTTTTCATTATTCATCCGCGCAAAGGCACGCCTGTACTGGAACGTAGGTTTGGGTTTAGAAGATTTAAGGGCATAAGACAGGAAAATAAGGTCGTGATGGGAAAAACCAGGAGCAGTAATGTTGTATAATGTATATTTTTTTAAACAGGGACTGAAAAGGGGTCTGAAAAATTCGAAGTGGGACTACTAGGGCATGTCCCTACCTACATGCCCTAGTAGCCCCACTTCGAATTTTTCACTTTGGGCTACTGGGGCATATGGGGTATCATATGAAAGAGCGCAGTTTGCACATTCTCAATATTTTTTTCTTTTTTTTTAGGCCACAGTTTTCACCTTTTGATGAAAAATGTAAAAAAAAAATACAGTTATCTCCGAAGTTTGCAAAGAGAAAAATCTGAAATTATTCTATGTGATAGAAGTTTATGTAAAGATTATAGGAAAAATAAAACGAAGTCTCTAAATAGCACACTTTTTCAAAACTCGACAACAAAATTTACATTAGTTCCACTATCGGTCAAGAGATGGCGCTGACATTTAACTGCAATATTCTATACCGCAGTGCACAGTGTTAAAATTCTCTGACGAATATAGGCCTCGCCGATGATTTAAAAACATATGATGTTACGGAACTCTTGGTGTGCGATTCCGACTCGCTCTTGCCCGGTTTTTAACCCCCGACGCAAAAACGACGGGGTGTTATAAGTTTGACGTGTCTGTGTGTGGGTGTGTGTGTGTGTGTGTGTGTGTGTGTGTGTGTGTGTGTGTGTCTGTCTGTGGCATCGTAGCTCCCCAACGGATGAACCGATTTTGATTTAGTTTTTTTTGTTTGAAAGGTGTATTAGTCGGGAGTGTTCTTAGCTATGTTTGATGAAAATCGGTCCAAGATGGCCGCCGCTACAAAATGGCGGATAACATATTTTTTCACAATTCCCTCAATATGGGTATCAAATGAAAGGGCTTCAATAGTAGAATACTATACACTATAAAAAAAAAAAAAATCCAAGATGGCCGCCACAACAAAGTGGCGAATTACATTTTTTTTCTCAACTTCCTCAATATGGGTATCAAATGAAAGGGCTTGACTAGTAGAATACTATACACTATCAAAAATTTCAAATCCAAGATGGCCGCCACCACAAAATGGCGAATTACATTTTTTTTTCACAACTCCTTCAATATAGGTATCAAATGCAAGGGCTTGACAAGTAGAATAATTTACACTATATTGAAAGGGAATGAGGAATATTAACTACCTAACGAAATGAAAACTAAAAACTTGAAAAATATAATAAAACAAAAAAATCTGTTTAGTCTTAAAAATTATTCTCCAACTATACTTAAATTAATCAATATTTTTTGACAGATAAAAAACCTGATTAAACACCAAATTACCAGAATCTTAAAACGGAAGAAAATAAAAGAAATGAAATACAAAAATTAAAGAGTCCCTACAAAAAGCATGAAATAAAAAATTAAATTAAAAATTTAAAAAACCCCCGACAAAAATAAAATTAAGGAATCCCTACAAAAAGCATGAAATAAAAAAATAAATTTAAAAAAATCTTATGGAAGTCGGGGGACCTCAGAATAGAAGGTGTTCCACAGAACGGTCCCCCGACTTCCATAAGATTTTTTTAAATTTATTTTTTTATTTCATGCTTTTTGTAGGGATTCCTTAATTTTATTTTGTTACTAACAAATCTATGGACAAAAAGTCAGAAATAAGTTATTATTATTTTATGATTTTACATGTCTCGGGATATTATTTTATGATTTTACATGTCTCGGGACCATGGGGTCCCGGTCCTTTGGAAGGCGTACGAGGGGCCGAAGCCAACTCGCAGAGGCCCCTTAGGAAATTTTAGCGGGACCAACCGACGATTGTCCCTGTATGCACAATACAAGTGCACCCAAGGATAACCCCCCCTTGGTGTAGGACTACCTATTGTAAGATATGGAAAAATAAAAAGTTGGGCCATGGGTTTGGGTGGCTAAAGTGGACTGGTTACCGAGAACTATGGAAGAACCCCGAACCCCAGCCTGATCAATCTATATAAATAAAAAGAAAAGTCCTGACTGGCTGATTGACTGACTCATCATCGCCCAGCCCAAACCCAAGGACCTAGAGAGCTGAAATTTTGCACAGAGGTTCCCTTTATAATGTAGACAAGGAATAAGGAAGGATTTTTTGAAATTCAACCCCTAAGGGTTGAATAGGGGGAGGGTAAAATTTCACGCGGACGAAGTCGCGGGCAGAAGCTAGTGTTTTATATATACACGGATTAAATGGCAGGGGGTGACTTGCACACTCCATAATGGGCCCCCGGAATCGGTCGCTAGTACATAGTGACGTAGCAACAAGGGGGCAACATGTCCTGAGGTGCTTATGAGGAGAGGTATTCCTCGGCTATCAGGACAATCCCAGAAGTACGGTCAAGATCCCTACCAGCATCTTACTGGAATACTTCTTCCTCCGAGCGCGTTTGGTCTTGCGAATCTCCACTCAAGCCGGCAATAAAGGCAAGAATGAGGTGGGAACTCTGTTCCTCGTCATTGTTCACTCCAACCCGCCAATAGGCAAGCCAGAGGTGAGGAACAAGACTTCTCCCGGGAGATAGGGTCCGTGGGGTCCGCTACTGCCTAACAGTTAATATTATTATAGCCCGGACCTAGCCCCGAGTGATTATTATTTTGTTCTCCCTAATTTGAAATGCGCATTTTTCAGAGAAAGAAAAGTTATTTTATACAGGATATTGAAAAATTAAATTCGAGATGTAATAAATGCATTGGGGTAATGGGGGATTACATTGAAAAATAAAAATTATTTTAATTAAATTTACATTTTTTTCAAGCCGATACCGAGAATACATTGAACGCTCCTCGTACATGAATTCCTTGTATAACGAAGGTGAGCGTATAGCACTCGGGAAGGACTTAATAAAATTCATAAAACATTAATGAAATAGTTAATTAAGAGGAAACTAGTCGAGCGTTAAAAACTTAAACTTCGCGAGCTCGAACTCACTGGTGGTCATGGCCAAAAAGCACGCTGTCTCACCTGATTTCGTGTCTGTCAGAGCTAATATCAGTGATGAGCAGTTAGACGCTAGTTTACAGGCACATCGTTCAGTTCTCACGCACAGAAACACCGTTCCGAACTGATAGGCGCGTCAAAAATTCGAAAGTGTTTTGGAAAATCGAGTTTTATGAAAAAACCACTGCATAAATCAATTATAAATAAAGTTCATTGAACTCTTCGATAACTGAGCTTTGTTGGTACGAACTTGGATTTGAAGATTTTACAGTTCTTTTATTACTTATTTACACCCAAAGTTACAAAAAAAAAAAAATAGCAAGAAAAACGAATCTTTGTTTTTTATTTTACTATTCTGTTTCCGCAAAACGATATCATGTTTAACTTTGGGTGCACAATGTCAAACAGTGGAGTAATAACTCTCCAAGTATGGAAAAAATATCGACTAGTGGCACCTTATGGAATGAATATTTGTTATCCGGGCGCACGGCCATAAAATATTTCTGTATGATATTGCAGATCTTGTCGTTCTGTTGATGTTGCTCAATCTATTCTCAGTCGACGTCTAGTAGAATGTCCCAGCCAGTCGCCCATTTTCAGACTTTATCAAATTCGAAGAACACTAAGCTGAAACGACGGCGTGTATGTTCGTATGTAGAATGTTACGATGCTAGGTTATATTTTAGAATCCGCTTGCATTTGATTGGACCACGCCATCAGTTCTCGCGCAATGGTGAGAAAAAGACCTTATATGGCGACATTTCCAGCAGCATTCTAGTCCGGCAATCCATTCCAGCAGCATTCTAGTCTGGCAATCCATTCCAGCACCATTCTAGTTTGGTTATCCATTTCAGCTGCATTCTAGTCTGGCAATCCATTCCAGCACCATTCTAGTTTGGTTATCCATTCCAGCAGCATTCTAGTCTGGCAATCCATTCCAGCACCATGCTAGTTTAGTTATCCATTCCAGCAGCATTCTAGTCTGGCAATCCATTCCAGCAGCATTCTAATTTGGCAATCAATTCCAGCAGCATTCTAGTCTGGCAATCCATTCCAGCAGCATTCTAGTCAGGCAATCCATTCCAGCAGCATTCTAGTCTGGCAATCCATTCCAGCAGCATTCTAGTCAGGCAATCCATTCCAGCAGCATTCTAGTCTGGCAATCCATTCCAGCAGCATTCTAGTTTGGCAATCCATTCCAGCAGCATTCTAGTCTGGCAATCCATTCCAGCACTATTCTAGTTTGGTTATCCATTCCAGCAGCATTCTATTCTGGCAATCCATTCCAGCACCATTCTAGTTTGGTTATCCATTCCAGCAGCATTCTAGTCTGGTAATCCATTTCAGCAGAATTCTAGTTTGGCAATCCATTCCAGCAGCATTCTAGTCTGGCAATCCATTCCAGCAGAATTCTAGTTTGGCAATCCATTCCAGCAGCATTCTAGTCTGGCAATCCATTCCAGCAGCATTTTAGTCTGGCAATCCATTCCAGCAACATTCTAGTCTATTACTTTTTTTGCGGATGGGAAATCATCAAATGACCCCTCCCGCTCTGGGTGGAACGGACGGGAGTGTCAGACTTTTACTGACTAAAACCCACCCGTGTTCCTTCCTTAGCCCTTTAAAGCCTTTCGGACAATCCCGCTGACCAGCATTCTAATCTGGCAATCCATTTCAGCAGCATTCTAGTCTGGCAATCCATTTCAGTGCTGGGTGAAAAATGGATTAATCCGAATAGCATTTTGATTTCATTACAGTTAATTGAATCCACCGAGTGATCCAGGCCAATAGATGGATTGGCGATCTACTTTTTAATTTTAGGCTTCCGTTCCAGATTAACTAGAAATCTGGAATCGTCTAGCAAGAGCTAGATAGCCAATCCAGTCCCATTTCAGTGCATTTTCTAATTGCTTCCATCTTGAAATTATTGTAACTTTTATTTCGAATTCAACGGCTTAAGGCAACTGTCGCGAGCGATTAGCTATCGAATATTTTCTCGCTCAAGAAACGTACAATAGAGGAAATCTCACCGGTATGCGGTAGCCGCCTAGCTGGCAGTGTGTACAGTCAGCGATCCGCATCCTAACTTTAGTCCAAGCTCAAACCTTAGAACCACGGATATCTATGCTTAGTTAGAACCATCACATACTCGTACAAATACTGACTTTTGAACCAGTTGTATTTGTCGGAATAAAGTTACTTATTGTAAAAATAAAATAAAATAACTGGCTCTAAAGATTGGCTAGAATGGACTAAAGTTAGCACTCGTTTTATAAAAAGACGAATTGAATCTAACGACTGGACTAAAGTGAATCGGCAAGGCTTCAATTCCAGTAGATAATTATAATCATTTGTGGGTAGCCATCATATTTTATTTTGGCGCTATTCTCTGTCCGCAAGGAGCTAGTATTTGAACAGGATATATTACAGAATATTTCACTTTCACGTGGTGGTAACTCTTGCAATATGAAATATAGTTCTAGTTTTTAACCGATTTCAAAAAAGGAGGTTCTGTATTCGACCCATATGTATGTATGTTTGTATGTCCGCGATTTTCTCAAAAACTAATGAACCAATTTTGATAATTCTTTCATTAATGTGATCTACATACTTTCAGGAAGGTTTTAGTATAAGTATGTATAATACATTAGGTATTTATTCTTATGTACCAAGTTATATGCATAAATGTACTGCATCTCCGGCATTTCTATGCGAATTTTGATGATTCTTCTAGTCGAGGTCTTCAATTCTTCAATGCGCTAGTGTTAATTGAGTTTGTGTGGGGTAGGTACTACAACTAAAAAGTGAAAAAAAAAGTAATTTAAAAAAATTAACCCGGCAGGAACCCGTTGAATGCGAGAAGCACAGAACCGGTCGAAGTGGAAGTGCTTGGGGGAGGCCTATGTCCAGCAGTGGACGTCTTTCGGCTGAAATGATGATGATGATGATGATGAACCCGACTTCAAAAAGAAATTAAGTAACTCAAAATTATGAAATAACTTTAATTTCGGAAGTCGGTGTCTCGGGATCTGTATTTTAGTTTTAGTTTTTTGCCACCGACTTCCGAAATTAAAGTTATTTCATAATTTTGAGTTAATTTCTTTTTGAAGTCGGGTTAATTTTTTTATTTAAATTACTCTTTTATTTCGTAATTTTTAGTATTAAGTAAAAACTGGAATATTTGTTTGTAATAAGTAGGTAATAGTTTTGTTGTAAATATTGCACTAGAATTTGACCAAGGTTTTGAGATGGTTTGAAATGAAATGATGAAATGATTTTATTTTTGTAAGTAGGTTTGTACAAACACTTTTACACGTCAATCATGTTTTTTTAAAACTAGATGAAGTCGGCGTTTCCTATCTGACTACTCTGAGAAGAAAGGCCGAAACAAACTCAGAGGTCACAGTCTCTTTTAAAATCCAGACATAATCTTGGTCAGGTTATATGAAGACCATGTAGATCGCTGTCTGAGGTAGTCTTTTGAGGAAAGAACCACACAGATTGAGTGGACCTGTCCAGTCAGTGCACGCATTTGTCAGTAACCGTGCAGCTCAACTCGGAACTTAAGGAGCTCAACGATTCGACGAACAATACCAAAGACAGGACATAATAGACATATACTAGGTATATAGGCTTAGTATAAACATATACTAAGCCCTAATAGATTGTCATATCGCACACCTAGATCTAAATAGAGCTAACTCTAAAATCTCAATTTTTGAGGTATGCACCGTATGCATACCATCGAATTCCCTAACTCACTACCTAGCGACCAACAAAACAGATTTAAAAATAGTTCCATTACTCAACTTAAAAAGTATTGATCAATAAAGCAAACTCGCACATGGACATAGTCTTCGACTCGATCAACAGTTGGTATTGTTGATCGAAGGACATAGTAATCAATTTTTCAACTTTTCTGAAAAAAGTGTTTTTTTTTGAGTAAATCGCTGTTTAGATCTAGGTGTGCGATATGTGAATATAGTACAATTCCAATAATATTACATACATATGTGTTGAATAGATAAACCTCCTTTTTTTTAAAGTCGGTAAAAAAAAACCACTACTTACAACGTGATAAATAACTTTAATTTCGGAAGTCGGAGTCCGTCGGAGTCAAAAAAGTAAAATGTGGAACTAACGGCAACGACCTAAATGAAAGTTATTTATCACGTTGCCGTTGTACCTACTGTTTTTTTTTTTAATCGTTTGTTTTTTTTTTGTAATAACTAGTAAACTCGGATGTTTATCAGATGATGTTAATTAATAGGTGTAGGTATATCTTAATGTACCTAAATCAATAGTAACCCATGGTGCGAAATATGCGCCAGTAAAAAGTAAGTGATGCGTAGCATAGCGTTTAGTAAATGGCGCTTGTGACAATCAGCTGGAATATGTACTGTGGCTCATGAGACTGGACACAGCGAGCAGTAGCAGTGGCAGCGGGCTAGCTGGGCTGCGGCCCGCAGTCTCGCGGCTCATTAGCTGAACGAGACATTGTGTGAAGTGATCCGATCTGTCGGTCGACGTCGCCAATTGACGCACAAAGAGCCCCATTGTTGTCGAAAGATGGGGCGTCGCAACCGCACACCAGGCTAGTGTTGCAAAGAACTCAACTCTTCGAGTCCTATTTAACGGACTCGGATGATGAATTACAAGACTCGCCTCATTACAACAGGACTCCATGACTAGAGAACTAAATGCTCTACGAGCTCTTGAATGATACATGAGAGCTCGAGTCTCTTTGTGCGCTCGAGTCCTTTATATGCGGCGAGTCGCACTCAAGTCCTCTTCGTGTATGAGAAAAAAAATGGTTATGAGTTACATCATAAAAACTAATTTAAACTTATCACCAATTCGAGTCTTTTCGAAAGATGAGCTTCAAGTCTCATCTTCATGCTCCGAGTTTTTCGTCCTTTGTTAGACTCAAATGGCTGTTAAGGCTTGTTAAGAATTATAATCATTAAAGTCGTCAACACAACTCTCTAAGACCATGTAATCCCCAAGAATGACTATTTCATGAAATCTTGACATTTGGGGATTACATGGTCTTAGAGAGTTGTGTTAATGCCTTAATGATTATAATTCTGTAAATACATATTTGTTACGACCGCGAATCATATTTTGACCAGCAAATTGCAAAAAACGTAAGAAAATTTGAATTTCGCGGGCCACCTTAGAGCTTCCCCCTTAAATGACTCGGGCTCGGCTTGACTCTAGACTCCGAGCCTTTTTAGCACACTGAGTCTTGCATAATTGAGTCGAGTCGAGTCGAGAATTACGACTTCAGCACTCGAGTGATCGAGTCCTTTGCATCACCCGCTGAGCGACGCGACGTTGCGAGGCGCATGCGCGGGCGCCGGGCGTGCCCTAGCCTCCGACCGGCATCGTCGAATCAGGGATTCAGGGCTGGACTTCGTCTGCGGTCAAGGGCGCTCAAAGAAAAAAAATACTCGTTTCGCTTTAAATCCAGTTTGCGGCACGATGCACACCACTGCGGCCTGCGGGTGCGCAGAGTAGGTAGGCGGTGCGACGATCCGGCGCGTGATTTGCACTTTAGATTATGATTAATTGCGTATGTAATCGAGGGGTCGCTAGATCGACCTCTCTAGATAAAAGGAACACTCGGAGGTCGAAGCGGACTCCCGACTGCAGCTGCTCCATCTGCGTCGCATCAGCCAGCGCACACGTTCCCGCGGGCTCGTGGCGGACCCGGTACGTAGGGAGCGCGGGGCGCGAACGTGTCGGGCTACATTGGTAACTTTCTTGAAGAGGAAGAACGCGCCGACCTTGTCCGTCCTTGCGGCGCGATAACGCGGGTTCGGGGTCTCGTGGAAACGTGACGCTTCGGGCCGCGACCCCGCTATCGCGCCCTTTTAACCGCGTGTCGCATCGCCGCCGCATCACTCGGCTCGCACGCTCCTCGCGCGTATCACGCACCTTTCGTTCCGACCGTGCGACCGTGCGTTATACATAAATATCCAAAACTAAACATTTCGGATTCAAACGACGGCCAAACCCATACCGGGACGGACCATCCGCAACAATTGGTAGAGGTGAGCGAAGACACAGAGTCGTCTGCTCGCTGGAACTTTCAATCTGCGCGGTGCATCACACTGAAGCCGTGGTCTCTGGTCTGCTTGCAGATACGCGTCACACCTGAGCAAGTGAGCAGCCGACATGCCGAGTGCCGTAACGAACGGGGCCAGAGGGTCGCAGGACGACATCGTACTGACGGGGCTGTCAGGCCGCTTGCCCCAGTCCGACACCATCGAGGAGTTCGCGCAACAGCTGTTTGATGGCGTGGACCTGGTCACCGCAGATGATAGACGATGGACCCCAGGTAAACACTTCTTCGCTTAAGCTTTTACATCCAGTTTTCTCTCTTTCTTTGAATTTCCTCCTGGAACTTTATATATTAAGATTAGTGAATAGTTTTTGCTAATCCATAACCTTAAATACCTAGTAGGTATAAAACAAAGTCGCCGAAATGTCTGTACGCGAATAACTTCCGAATGACTGCACCACATTGGATAATTCTTTTTTTGTTGTGTTCGGTATTGCCAGGACAAGGTTTGTATGAAGGAAAATATCGGAAATTCGAAAAAAAAAAAGCACCCGTGTGAAGCTGGGGCGGGCCGCTAGTTAATCATAAATAATAGCCTGGTTCTGCCTCACTTGTCCGACATCGGAGCATCGGATCCTGCTCTGGAGAAGCGCGTGCAAGCTTCGCTAGCGGTCATCACGACTATTCGCGACACACCATTTTTAAAACACATGTTAAAGAGGGATAACTGATGGATGAGGGACCTACCAATCTGCATACGAGCAATGATCAAAACATAACTGATGAATCGACAAATATGATCAGTGGGCTGCCCGGCTGTGATGAGATTATTATTGTATTCATAATCTTACCTAATTTGATTGTGCCATATCGTCATTATGTGACATTGTGGTATAAATCTGTAGATAAATAATGTATTTATTTTTGCAACAATATAGCGGAAAACATATTAACTAGGTACCTAGTTATTTAATTTAAAATACCATTTTTATGACGATAATTTCATTTTATGCGAAGTTTTAAAGTAAATAAAATATTCAGTATTTTTTTCTAGTAACAATTTGTCAATTTGAAATGTTGTCCTCTTCAATTGGTAGTATTGACTGTTGAACTGTTGTCCGTCGATGCCATGTGCGTGTAGTAGCAACGGGCTGCTTCAAGCCTTGTACGAACTAAGCGTTCCAACCAATGTACGCGTAGTCGGTTAGGGTCAGTTCACACCGAGACGCGACGCGACGCGCAGTTTTCAAGATAGAAATACAATTACAGACCTTATCTACTACACAAAAAGGTACACGATTCAGTGAGCTACGCCGCGCGGCGGCGGCGCCGCTGCGTAGCTCGACGTAGCTAGTACACAGGAACGATAGGTCCATCGGACGTAGGTAGGCTAGGACGTTTAGCGTAGGTACTTTGAACGCTTAGTCCGTACAAGGCTTTAGCACAAGCTTTAGTATGGCTTTAGTCCGTACAAGTGGTACCAAGGCTTGAGACACGCGCGGCGGGAGTGTCGCGCTGCGCGGTGTGGCGGTGGCTGCGCAGTAGCGCACCCTGCGTGCGCATGTTGCCGGTACTGATACGCGCTGGCTGCGCATGCGACACCTACTTGACCTCCAGTCACAGAGTGCCACGCACCGATTGACCATAATATTGGTGGATTACAGCGACCATAATATACACGATGTTTTTTTCAAGAATGCGTGGATCACGTGGATGGTCCAATTCGATAAGGTACATAAAATACAATCAATAAATACATACATTATACATAAATACTATGTAGTATGTACTAGCTGACCCGGCGAACTTCGAACCGCCTCAGAATCAATCAAATAAAATATATTGAAATTAATTTTACTAATTAAAAGTCCTTTTTTTTTTGGTGAACTTTCCCATGTTTTAATAGTTATTCTGCTATTCGGGGCGGAGTATATAGATGTACTAAGTATACGGAAAGTCTCGGGGTCGATTTTGATAAAAACTTAAACAACATCATACGATTTTTAACCGACTTCTAAATATGAGGAGGTTCTCAATTCGGATGATTCTATTTTTTTTATGTATGTTAGGGCATAAGCATAACTCTGTCATAATATTATGTTATTGTAACCGAACATATCGCTTAACTGCCTTCTCAAAAACTACGTATCTTCTTCAATACTATTTTATTGAATGCTTTATAAAGTCTGCAAATTGAAGAGTTCGTCAATAATAGGTGTGCGCTAAATAATAATCGCACCTACTATGACTTAATAAAACAGGTACTTAGAAACATCTTTTGTAACTATGGGAATCAACAACATCCCAAACGCTTATGTGCACTGAAGTTTATCTTAATTTAGCACTTTTCTTTTTTAGTGGATGGGTGACCATTTAGAACCCCTCCGTGCCTCGGAAAGCACGTTAAGCCGTTGGTCCCGGCTGTCATTCGTGGATCTTTAACAGTCGTTACAGGTCGCCAGAAGCCCGAAAATATTACAACCAGTCTTACCAAGGGGTATCGTATTACCCAGTAACCGGGTTGTGGAGGTCTGATAGGCAGTCCCTCCATGTAAAATACTGGTATTCAGCTGCATCCGGATAGACTGGAAGCCGACCCCAACAGTTGGGAAAAGGCTAGGTAGGCAGATGATCATTTTTTTTTAATCAACGGGTTCGATTCTCAGATAGGAAAAATAAATAAAAAATAATCTACTAATGCAGTACCTATAAGTTTTTTTAAATTAAGTTTTCGGTATTTGTAACCACAATGTTCGGTGCGTAATTGCGTTATGATTTTATGAAACAGCTAACAGCTGTAATGCAAGGCAATCTATGCGGTAGTTGTGAGCTCAAGACAAAACCTTACAATCTATGCGGTAGTTGTAAGCTTAAGACAAAACCTTACAATCTATGCGGTAGTTGTAAGCTCAAGACAAAACTTTACAATCTATGCGGTAGTTGTGAGCCCAAGACAAAACCTTAAAATCTATGCGGTACCTAGTTGTGAGCCCAAGACAAAACCTTACAATCTATGCGGTAGTTGTGAGCCCAAGACAAAACCTTAAAATCTATGCGGTACCTAGTTGTGAGCCAAAGACAAAACCTTACAATCTATGCGGTAGTTGTGAGCCCAAGACAAAACCTTACAATCTATGCGGTAGTTGTAAGCTCAAGACAAAACCTTACAATCTAGGTATGCGGTAGTTGTGAGCTCAAGACAAAACCTTATACAATCTATGCGGTAGTTGTGAGCCCAAGACAAAACCTTACAATCTATGCGGTAGTTGTGAGCCCAAGACAAAACCTTAAAATCTATGCGGTACTTAATTGTGAGCCCAAGACAAAACCTTACAATCTATGCGTTAGTTGTGAGCCCAAGACAAAACCTTAAAATCTATGCGGTACCTAGTTGTGAGCCCAAGACAAAACCTTACAATCTGTGCGGTAGTTGTGAGCCCAAGACAAAACCTTACAAATAGGTACTTAGGTACCCCTCATTTTTTTACAATTAAATACACGTACAGTATCTATTCGATACTATGTATTTTAGGAATCTGCCTGCGTGTTGTCGATGACGATAACAAACAAAATCTTTCGAGCAGGATGTACCTATTTCGAATACATACTACTACGTAATAAGCATACAAATATTTGTTCACTAAATAAGTAGGTAAGTACTTACTATAGAATCACTGAGATCACTGAGCTATCAGTCAGTCATTTCACTGTCTATAGCTAATTGTTTAAATCGGCAACCGCGTAACCGTTCAAATCGCGTCGCGCGCAAGCGCGTCGTCCGCGGCGCCGCGCCGCGCCGTCGTCTCGTGGTCGTGGTTCATTCAAGGCTGCTCATAGTTAGGAAGTGACCATGATTCTGGTAAATACAGTCCGGATAGAACATCAGATCAGGCCGACAAGATTCGCGGTTCGCGGAAGCCGGCCGGGCGGCCCTGCTCACAGAGACACTGGCCACTAATTCGCTCGCATCAAGTGATGCCTTTGTTCACAACAAGTAGTGTGCCACAAAATTGGCAAGTTGCGTGTGACTGTGTGACGCCGCGCGCCGCCAATCAGCGAGGTTATCTGTCCGATCGCTTGACTCACGACTCACCCGCTATTACCGCCGTTTTAAACAAACGATAATGTCTCGTATCGGGCATCAGCTCATCATGGACACCCGACACTCGACAGATCGATCTCTTACAATCTAAGTACTTAGGGTATGCGCGCACTACGAAAATAAATCGTTGCGAAGAAAATTCGTCAATCTGTAGACAATACTAATATACTAGAGTCCGCGCACTGCGGAAAAAAATCGCATGAGAATTCGCTTGAAAAATTTTCGTGTTTGCGATTTCGTGTGTGCGCGCATAGCCTAAGTAATTATTTCTGTTCACCGACTTCTCTGCCATTGCTCATTTTCTGCTTTTCTTTTGATTTTAGATTTTTAAATAATGATAAACTAGAATAATACCTATTGTAGCACTTACTCGGGGTATCCTTAACCATAACGAGGTACGTTATGGTTAAGGATACCTCGAGTAAGTTTGTAAATATGGCATCCTTGAACTTCTAACTCTAAAAGAGGTTAGGTACTATTACTATATTTTAGCGACGCGTTTTATATTGTCAAGTACTAGCTAGGTAACCAGCTAGGTGCCGCTTGAGCGACATCGCAACTGAGGCGGGCCGCGATGTCGTATGGGAGGCATCGCGGCTGAGGGTTGGAGGCCGCGGCGGGAGAGGAGTGTATTGCGGTGCGCCGCTCTCCATACCTTCCGCGGCCTTGACGGGGGGTCGCCACCGTCTGATGCCGGACGCGGTGGGGCCGCAGGGGAGGAGGAGTGTTGGTATGACGTTGGCCGCTCTCCCTATCCTCTGCGGCCGGAAATTGGCAGGCGACGGGTCAGGCCATTGGCCAGACCCGAGAAGAGATTGGAGATTGGTCGTCTGGCGCCCATTTGCTGGTTAGGTCCCTCGGGTGGTCACGGCGTGCTATGTGTTCTGGTGCGCCGGTGATGGGGAGTATTCCCAAGAGGAGGGTCCGGTGACGGACAGCCGCGGCGGGTTCACGGATGAGTGCTAACGCGTGCCCGTGTTCCCGCCGTAAGCGGCAGAGGAGGACACCGTGTTAGAGTCCCACATAACTGCACTATCTCCCCGTGGTAGTGCAGAAGTAAATTCCCTAAATCTAGCTACAAACTATAACTTCTCCAGAAAAGAAAATTGAAGTTGAATTGTTCAACTGTCTTTTGGACACTAGGCATAAATTCACTCAATGAAAGATTTGAACAGTTAAATGAATACCCGGAATCTTGGTCTTTTTTGTACAATATAAAAAAGTTTCCGCATAAACCAGACCTCCCAGACCTTCTCAAACTCTGTAGTGATCTCCAATTGAAATTAACTGTAGACTATACATCAGATAATATACTTAGATGATTGCATGTTGTGTTGTGCGATGAACTCACTGATCAGAATGTGGTTACTCCTGTCTTTATTCTAAAATTTATCAAAGATCGCAACTTACAAGAACTGTATCCAAATGTATGGTTAGCATTGTGAATATTGATCACTTTATCTGTAACTGTGGCTACTGCGGAAAGGAGTTTTTCTAAGCATAAGCTGATAAAAACCTATCTGCGATCAACAATATCTAGATTGACAAACTTAGCAATTTGTGAATCGAAAATGAAATTGCGGAAAACATAGACTTTGATGTCTTAGTTTGCCGATAGAAAGACTAGAAAATTAAATTTTATTTGTTTTTTTTTTAATAAATGGTTATTTCATTATATTCCTTGCTTATTTTTTCGTATGGGTTTTAATGGCAGATAGGGGGCGCCGCGCCGCCCGTAGAAATCTCGTCCAGGGCGCTGGTAGTCCTAAAACTGGCACTGTGAGTAGGTACCCCTATCTACCAGCTACTGGCAGCTACTTATACACAATAACCTGTGGTGGACGGAACGTGAGGGAAGGTTTGTGGTATGGCATACGATACGAGTCTAGAATAGCAGAGATCTCGACTAGGGAACATGGGTAGTTAGCTAATGTTATAATTTAATAGTATCCAGTAGGTACATTCAAAGTGGACGATCGCCCACATATTGGCATGTTTAACCAATTGTGAGCGAATGAATGACTGTGTCAGCGGCATCAGCCGCGCGTCCATTCCATTGTGAGGCTTTCACCGTTAGATGAGCGAGCACGGCGGCGATGTGGCGGCGAGCCGGCGACCGGAGCGCGCGGCGCGCCCGCCGCGAGTGCCGCCGCGCCGCCGAGCGCGACCACGCCGGCCGGTGCCGCCGGTGGCGTGATGCGCCGTGCGTCAGCGCGCACTCACACTCGCACAGCCCTCGATACATATCTCTGCTAAGCTAACAAAGATCTTACTCGTCAAACCTGTCATAAATTATGTCATCGTGTTAGCAGGAAATATAGTAAATATTTACTTTTGTTAGGTTTCCGCGTGCGACTGTGACGTGCCCGGTGCTGGCCGTGTTTGGATAGCTCGCTGATAAACAAACACATTCGGCAAAAAATTACTACACATCCGCTCGCTTGCGCTTAATATCGTTACGACTTTACGAGTATCAAGAATATTACCGTGATCAAGTAGTTCATGCAAATAAACGATAAACTTACAAGTGATTAATGTTCCTGGAGTGATAATTGTTTCCACGTAATTGTAATGCAATCATTAGTATAATAAACACTGGGTGGCACGATAAGGTACCTTCATAAAATATTGTTCCTCTATTGTAGCCTGTCTGATGATGAGCTAAGTCTGCGACCAGAGAGCTACTCCGAGCGCGCGCCAATAGACTGGCGTATAGGCGTCGTAGGCGAGCAGTGATTTGCTCTGGCTCTATTTGCTAACTTGCCTATTGAGGTGGCAATCTGAACGGAACAAAAATGTTTCTAATGATTAAATTCGCGCGAGCCGAGCGATCGAAGCGAGCGGTGCTCTGACAGCGGTCAACGAGCGGATTTCTTACTGACTAATTCCGATTTTTTAACTAACTCACGTACCTAACTGCTTCATCTCTGAATATCATAAAAACTGGCCAAGTGCGAGTCGGACTGAGCCCCCCTTAAATATTTATTTTATTTTTAGTATTTGTTGTTAAAGCGGCAACAGAAATACATAATTTGTGAAAATTTCAACTGTCTAGCTACCGCGGTTCTTGAGATAAAGCCTGGTGACAGACAGACGGACGGACGGACGGACGGACAGACAGCGAAGTCTTAGTAATAGGGTTCCGTTTTTACCCTTTGGGTACGGAACCCTAAAAACAAAAAAAAAAAAAAATGTCGTCAGTCATGTTAATACTAAATATTCATTTAATTACCCATTTAAATGCTGTTTTTACCGCCGAACTTGGTACGAGTGAAACAACTGCTTGCTAGCAACGCAGACGCACGCACGCATACATTTTGTTAATAATAATCTTGCTGTGATCATTGCCATTACAAACGAGCTGAAGCGATATATGTGCTATCTACTCAGAGTCGGAGCTCACATTCGAGCCAAAACAATTTTATCAATATTTTACTGTTTGTTTGATTCCATGAAGGTAGGTAATATGTATTTCTGGTAATGTTAGGTCATTGTTTTCGGGTGGCTCTAAAAATTACGAGTTGCACACTGTTTATGACCGCTAGGGTTGGCATTGGCATTGAAGATTGTGCAATAATTGAACAAAAGTTTGAGAGAGTTTCAATTTTATTGCATAACATTTTTATTGCGTGAAAAAATTGTTTTATGGATGATTCTATCATATTGCACAATGAAAATATTGCGCAAACTTATTGTAGGAGTAGGAGCGACCTTACACAGAACACAAGTAAACATGGATATGTTTTGTTTGTGACAGGGTTGCACGGACTCCCTGAACGCAATGGCAAGCTCAAGGACCTGGCGCACTTCGACGCCACGTTCTTCGGCGTCCACGCCAAGCAGGCGCACCTCATGGACCCGCAGCTGCGCCTGCTGCTGGAGCTCACGCACGAGACCATCATCGACGCCGGCATCAACCCCAGCGAGCTGCGCGGCTCGCGCACCGGCGTGTACGTGGGCGTGTCCAACTCCGAGACCGAGGAGATGTGGACCGTCGACCCCGACAAGATCAACGGCTACGCGCTCACGGGCTGCTGCCGCGCCATGTTCCCCAACCGCATCTCCTACACCTTCGACCTCAAGGGGCCGTCCTTCGCGGTGGACACGGCCTGCTCCAGCTCCATGTTCGCACTGGCGCAGGCGGCCACGGCCATCCGCTCCGGCCACTGCGACGCCGCCATCGTGGCCGGCTGCAACCTGTGCCTGAAGCCCGCCAACTCGCTGAACTTCCACCGGCTCAGCATGCTGTCGCCCGAGGGCCGCTGCGCCGCGTTCGACGCCAGCGGGCGCGGCTACGTGCGCTCGGAGGCGGCCGTAGCCGTGCTGCTGCAGCGGCGCGGCGCGGCGCGGCGCGTGTACGCCACGCTGCGCGGCCTGCGCGTCAACACCGACGGCGCCAAGGACCAGGGCATCACCTTCCCGTCCGGCGACATGCAGCGCCGCCTGGCCGAGGAGACGTTCGCCGAGGCCAAGCTGCGGCCCAGCGACGTCGCCTACGTGGAGGCGCACGGCACCGGCACCAAGGTACGCCGCCTACCACCCGAGCACGGCCGCACGGGGGCACCCGCCACTACCACCCGGGCACGGCCGCACGGGGGCACCCGCCACTAGCACCCGGGCACGGCCGCACGGGGGCACCCGCCACTAGCACCCGGGCACGGCCGCACGGGGGCACCCGCCACTACCACCCGGGCACGGCCGCACGGGGGCACCCGCCACTAGCACCCGGGCACGGCCGCACGGGGGCACCCGCCACTAGCACCCGGGCACGGCCGCACGGGGGCACCCGCCACTAGCACCCGGGCACGGCCGCACGGGGGCACCCGCCACTAGCACCCGGGCACGGCCGCACGGGGGCACCCGCCACTAGCACCCGGGCACGGCCGCACGGGGGCACCCGCCACTAGCACCCGGGCACGGCCGCACGGGGGCACCCGCCACTAGCACCCGGGCACGGCCGCACGGGGGCACCCGCCACTAGCACCCGGGCACGGCCGCACGGGGGCACCCGCCACTAGCACCCGGGCACGGCCGCACGGGGGCACCCGCCACTAGCACCCGGGCACGGCCGCACGGGGGCACCCGCCACTAGCACCCGGGCACGGCCGCACGGGGGCACCCGCCACTAGCACCCGGGCACGGCCGCACGGGGGCACCCGCCACTAGCACCCGGGCACGGCCGCACGGGGGCACCCGCCACTAGCACCCGGGCACGGCCGCACGGGGGCACCCGCCACTAGCACCCGGGCACGGCCGCACGGGGGCACCCGCCACTAGCACCCGGGCACGGCCGCACGGGGGCACCCGCCACTAGCACCCGGGCACGGCCGCACGGGGGCACCCGCCACTAGCACCCGGGCACGGCCGCACGGGGGCACCCGCCACTAGCACCCGAGCACGGCCGCACGGGGGCACCCGCCACTAGCACCCGGGCACGGCCGCACGGGGGCACCCGCCACTAGCACCCGGGCACCCGCCACTAGCACCCGGGCACGGCCGCACGGGGGCACCCGCCACTAGCACCCGAGCACGGCCGCACGGGGGCACCCGCCACTAGCACCCGGGCACGGCCGCACGGGGGCAACATTACACGTTGTTATATTGAACACGCAACGTATTGGCGGCACGTTGGTGGTTTGACTATCAGCTACGAAAACAATTTGTGCGCGTGTGCACGTGCAGTGAGTATAAGCGATGTGCTGACGAAGCGTGTGTTCGCCAGGTGGGAGACCCTCAGGAGGTGAACGCCATCGCGGAGCTGTTCTGCAAGGGCCGCAAGGGGCCGCTGCTGCTGGGCTCGGTGAAGTCCAACATGGGCCACTCGGAGCCCGCGTCCGGCCTGTGCTCCGTGGCCAAGGTGGTGGTAGCCATGGAGCGCGGCGTCATTCCCTCCAACTTGCACTACAAGAACCCCAACCCGGACATCCCAGCGCTCAGCGACGGTCGGATCCAGGTACATTGTCGTTTCATCCCCACCTCACCTTCCTTCACCTTCACGCGCAGACCGAACCCTGGCCTGCTAGTGTTTGTTCACGTGCGATTTAAGCATCTGATCCACGAAACAAGTTCATATCAAATTATTTATTTCAAATTGACAAGAAAATTGAATTGATTCTAGTTAATTAGTTATCCCTCCCAAAAGATAGTTTCTAGAGAAGAATGGGCAAGAAACTGCATAGGTACTCTTTTAAAATGTTTTACAATATTTTGTTTATGTAATTATAATTGTATGAAGATAGATAAAATAAAATTACTATACTGCAATAGGTACAAGTAATTATAAAGAGATTCCGCAGTGCGAGTTAGTAATAATAAACAATCAGATCAGTTCGTAAGTAGAATGCGTTTGTGGTGGCAGGTGGTGGACCGCAACACGCCGTGGGAGGGCGGCCTGGTGGCCATCAACTCCTTCGGCTTCGGCGGCGCCAACGCACACGTCATCTTCGAGTCGGAGCCGGGCGGCGGCCCCGCGCGCGCGCCCGCGCAGTACGCCGCGCCGCGCCTCGTGCTGGCCTCGGGCCGCACCGAGCAGGCCGTGCGCGAGCTCACGGCGCTGGCGGCCGCGCACGCGCACGACGCGGGCCTGCACGCGCTGCTGGACGCCGTGCACGCGCACAACATCCCCGGCCACTCGCACCGCGGGTTCGCCGTGCTCACCGAGCCGCCCCTGCAGGAGTGCATCGTGAGTGTGCGCGACGCCGGCGCTGGCTGCCGCCTCCTTATCCGATCGTGACCGGTCATGTCTGACGACTCTCTGTACGCAGGAAATGGAGAGCGGCGATCCGCGACCCGTGTGGTTCGTGTTCTCGGGCATGGGCTCGCAGTGGCCCGGCATGGCTAAGACCCTGATGCAGCTGCCGACGTTCGCGGCCAGCATCAATCGCTCGGCGGCGGCGCTGCGGCCGCACAAGCTCGACCTCATCGACATCATCACGGACGCACCGGCGACGGCCTTCGACGACGTCATCAACTCGTTCGTGTCCATCGCGGCCGTGCAGGTGGCGCTCGTGGACGTGCTGCGTGCGCTCGAGATCCGCCCCGACGGCATCGTAGGCCACTCGGTCGGCGAGATCGGTGAGTAGCGAGCTCCCGTGCGCAGGCGCAGTGCGGCGTAGGGAGCGCGACTGACCGACAAGCTCGCCCGCAGGCTGCGCGTACGCGGACGAGACGCTGACGGCGGAGCAGGCCGTGCTGGCTGCGTACTGGCGCGGGCGCAGCATCGTGGACGCCAAGCTGGCGCCGGGAGCCATGGCGGCCGTGGGACTGTCGTGGGAGCAGTGCGAGGCGCGCTGCCCGCCCGACGTCGTGCCGGCCTGCCACAACGCCGGCGATAGCGTCACGGTGAGTGCCGCACGCCGCACGCCGCGACCGCGCGGCGCACGAGGCGTGACGTCAGCGTTCTCATGTGACGTGTCGCACAGATTTCAGGGCCAGTGGAGTCGCTGGAGAAGTTCGTGGCGACGCTGTCGGCCGAGGGCACGTTCGCGCGGCGCGTCAACAGCTCGGGCGTGGCCTTCCACAGCAAGTACATCGCCGCCGCCGCGCCGCTGCTGCGCCGCTCGCTGGAGAAGGTCATCACGGACCCCAAGCCGCGCAGCAAGCGCTGGGTGTCCTCGTCGCTGCCGCGCGACCAGTGGGACTCGGATCTCGGTGAGCCGCACTTGATCAATACTCATGAAACGTTCACGATTCATTGTAATCGACGATTTAGCGATTAATCGGAAACCTCGATTATTGTCAGATTTTTTACGAATGAAAGTTAGAATGTTCATTCTATTTAGGAGCAGAAATTTCAAGTTTACTTTTCCGATTTCATACCAATACCTACTTATATTAAGTTCGTTCAACGACAGACAGCGCACCTCCTAAGCTGTGGGTTAGCCTGGGCGTTGTGTGGCAGTCAAATGTTGCTTAGATAACGAAAGTGAGCACTAACGATTATTGGAAATTAATCCGTTATAGGGGCTGGTAGTTCGAGTTTGTGTGGAAGAAGCTAGAAATGTGGAAATTGTTTGAAACGTGCTACAGACTTCTGTTTAAAAGTAAAAGTTAGTGGTTCCATCGTTTTTTTGGAAACACAACCTCTAATGCCCCTGAGATAGCGCCAGTTGCTTGTTTACTCTAAAATGCTAAAGTCGATTACAAAACCTTTTATTAACCGACTTCAAAAATATTTGAATGTCCGCGATTTTCTCAAAAACTAATGAACCAATTTTGATGTTTCTTTCATTAACGTGATCTAAATACAGGAAGGTTTTAGTATATTATAATACATTAGGTAATTATTCTTAACGAAGCATATAGCATAAATGTACTGCATCTTCGGCATTTCTATGCGAATTTTGATGATTCTTACTCTGAAAAAAATACTACTAAGTAAAAAATAACTTTAATTTTGGAAGTCGGTGTCAAAAAACGAAAATGCGGAACCAACGACACCGACTTCCGAAATGAAAGTAAATTTACATTTTGTTTTTTTTTTAAGTCGTTTGTTTTTTTTTTGTAAAATAGTTTCTTGATGAAAACAAATGACATTCATAGTTGTTGAGTATTCACTCCGCAACGAGCGTCGCCGCTCACTCGCGCGTTCTGTTCGCAGCCAAGTTGAGCGACGCCAACTACCACGTGAACAACCTGCTGTCGCCGGTGCGCTTCGCCGACGCACTGCGCGAGGTGCCCGAGCGCGCCATCGTCGTGGAGGTGGCGCCGCACGCCCTGCTGCAGGCCGTGCTCAAGCGCGCCCGGCCCGCGCCCGCGGCCGCGCACGTGGCGCTGGTGCGGCGCGACGCGGGCGACGCCTGCGCGCAGCTGCTGGCCGCGGCCGGGCGCCTGTTCGCGGCCGGCGCGCAGCCCGCGGCGGGCCGCCTGTACCCGGCCCCGGCCTGGCCCGTGCCGCGCGGCACGCCGGGCCTGGCCTCGCACGTGCGCTGGGACCACCGCCTGGAGTGGCAGGTGGCGCACTTCGGCAACGCGTCGCGCTCGGGCGAGAACGTCATCGAGTACGACGTGTCGCGCAAGGACGACGGCTTCATCACCGGACACAACATCGACGGCCGCGTGCTCTTCCCGGCCACCGGATACCTGGTGAGTGCCGCGACCGAACCGGGACGCCGCGTCTCGCTGAGCGCCGTGTCTAATGCCATTTCGACCGTTCCAGACCCTCGTTTGGAGAACTATGGCCAAGCTCAACAACAGAAAGCCTGAGGAGACCCCGATCGTGATGGAGAACATCCAGTTCCGGCGCGCCACCATCGTGTCCCGCGACACGCCCGTGCGCTTCCTGATCAACGTGCTGGACGGCACGGGCGAGTTCGACGTGTGCGAGGGCGGCGCCGTGGTCGTCACGGGCACCGTGCGCCTGGCCGACGACGCCGCCGCCGAGCGCCTGCGCGAGCTGGACTCGGCCGCGCCGCGCGCCGAGGAGGGCCTGCTGCCGCTCGTCACCGACGACATCTACAAGGAGCTGCGCCTGCGCGGCTACAACTACAGCGGCATCTTCCGCGGCATCCGCTCGTCCGACGCGCGCGGCACGTGCGGCGAGCTCGCCTGGGACGACAACTGGATCTCGTTCATGGACACCATGCTGCAGTTCGGCATCATCGGCGTGGACACTCGCGAGCTGTACCTGCCCACGCGGCTACAGCGCGCGCTCATCGACCCGGCTGCGCAGCTGGCGGCCGTGGCCAAGCTCGGCGAGGGCGGGACGCTGCCCGTGCGCATGCACCGCGACATCGACGTCATCAGCGCCGGCGGCATCGAGTTCCGCGGCGTCAAGACCAGCCTGGCGCCGCGCCGCGCCAACCCTCAGGCCGCGCCCAAGCTGGAGAAGTACGTGTTCCTGCCGTACGACAACGCCGCCGTGGCCACCGAGGACACCTCGCGCTCCAAGCGCGACGCGCTCACCGTCAGCCTGCAGCTGGTGCTGGAGAACGCGGGCGCTCTCAAGCTCAAGCTGGCCGAGGCGGCGCTGGAGCGGCCGCCCGAGGCGCTGCTGACGCCGCTGGCCATGCAGGTGCTGGAGGCCGAGCCGCAGGTGCGCGTGGAGGCGTCGCTGGCGGCCGGGCCCACGCCCGCCGCCTACGCCGCCGTCGTCAAGGACCTGGGCGTCAAGGTGCTGCCCAAGGACGGCAAGAGCGCGCCCATCGACAGCGACTGCCACCTGGTGCTGGCCGCAGACGTGCTGAGCCGGCACGGCGCCGCCACGCTGGAGCAGCTGGCGGCGGCGCTGGGCCCGGCCGGCATGCTGCTGCTGGAGGAGCCGCACAAGGCGCTGGACGAGCGCGCCGCGCGGGACATGGTGGAGCGGGCCGGCCTGCTGCTGGTGTCGCGCCAGGTGGCCGCCAGCTGCGAGTACGTGCTGCTGCGGCCTCGGCCGGCCGTGCCCGAGCGGCACGTGGTCATCGACGTGGGCGACGACGCGACCTTCGGCTGGGTGGACGCGCTGCGCTCGGCGCTGGCGCGCGCCGAGGGCGAGGACATGCGCGTGTACTGCGTGGCCCGCAGCGCCGCGGCCGGCGTGCTGGGCCTGTGCGCGTGCCTGCGCGGCGAGGCGGGCGGGCGCGCGCTGCGCTGCTACCACGTGCCGGGCGCGCGCGAGCCCTTCCGGCCCGACGCGGCCCCGTACGCGGCCCAGGCGCGGCGCGACGTGGCCTGCAACGTGCTGCGGGCCGGCGTGTGGGGCAGCTACCGGCACGTGTTGCTGGGCGACGCGGCCGAGGCGCAGCTGCAGGTGGAGCACGCCTACGTGAACACGCTGACGCGCGGCGACCTGGCCTCGCTGCGCTGGATCGAGTCGCCGCTGCGCTACGCGGGCGAGGTGCCGCAGCCGGCCCGCACGGAGCTGTGCCGCGTGTACTGCGCGCCGCTGAACTTCCGCGACATCATGCTGGCCACGGGCAAGCTGCCGCCCGACGCGCTGCCCGGCAACCTCGCCGGACAGGTCAGTACGCCCGCGTTCTATGTTCACTGTGGAGGGTGTTTTTAACAATTACGGATTTTAGCAGTATTACAAACATACTAGTAATCTTAAATCACTTTGCTAATCGTTTAATAAAGTTGAATACCTCCTCCACCCCGGAGGGGGGTATCCAATTTTATTGGGGAAAGTACGAATTCCAAGCGGGTGAAGTGCTAGTCAATTATAATTATGAATAGACTGTAAGAAAGATGATATGGTTAGAAAGGTGAACATGTAGCGGTATCTACAAACGCCACATGCGAACAAAGCGTCCTACTAACGTCACGCAAATCCTGCATCACGCAAGCAGAGTTTACCGCGCAACTAGCATAGATACAACGGCCCGACATGAATCATCGTACAGTTGCCCGCCAGACACAGCACCCGTCTGGTCGGAGGATCCTCCCTGCACTATAAAGTATGAGTGAACTTTACACCTTGTTCCTCATAGCTCTATAAACACCGAGGTGACGAGGTCTTTTTCTTCCATGCTTCTGTAGTCAGTATGGAAGAAAAAAACATGTTGCGCCGACCCAGGGCTGGGAAGTGAATTAAGTTTTTAAAGCAATAATAATAGTAGATTACACGGCAATAAAATGTGTGATAATATTATGATCTCTCACCCTCAGGAGTGTATCCTCGGCTTGGAGTTCAGCGGACGCTCGTCCAGCGGCAAGCGCGTGATGGGCATGGTCGCGGCGTGCGGCCTGGCCAGCACCGTGCTGGCCGACCGCGGCTTCCTGTGGGACGTGCCCGCGCACTGGTCGCTGGAGGACGCGGCCACCGTGCCCGTGGCCTACGCCACGGCCTACTACGCGCTGTGCGTGCGCGGCCGCATGCGGCGCGGCGAGGCCGTGCTGGTGCACGCGGGCACGGGCGGCGTGGGGCAGGCCGCCGTGGCCATCGCGCTGCACGCGGGCTGCACCGTGTTCACGACGGTGGGCACGCCCGACAAGCGCGCCTTCCTGCGCGAGCGCTTCCCGACGCTGCCGCCCGAGAACATCGGCAACTCGCGCGACACGTCCTTCGAGCAGCTCGTGAAGCGCCGCACGCGCGGGCGCGGCGTGGACCTGGTGCTGAACTCGCTGGCTGCCGACAAGCTGCACGCCTCCGTGCGCTGCCTGGCCGAGGGCGGCCGCTTCCTGGAGATCGGCAAGCTGGACCTGTCCAACGACACGGCGCTGGGCATGTCCGTGTTCCTCAAGAACACCACGTTCCACGGCATCCTGCTGGACGCGCTGTTCGACGCGGACTCCGAGGACGGCGACAAGGCGGCCGTGGTGCGCTGCGTGACGGACGGCATCGCTTCCGGCGCGGTGCGGCCGCTGCCGGCCACGGTGTTCTCGGACCACCAGCTGGAGCAGGCCTTCCGGTGAGGCGTCGCCTGCGAGACCTGATTCTCTTTACTAACTAAATCCATACCGAACGAATGCCGTGCTCGAAGTCGAATATAAAACCAGCCAAGGGCGTGTCGACCCGCGCACAGTTGGGATGATTATTTGCACATGCACAATGTTAGTTTTGTCGACCGTTAAATAAGTTTGCATTTCAAAGAAATTTTCGAAAAAAAAAAGTTATCTACGGTGGTAATCGAAAATATCTCGGAAACAACGGTCTTGGATATAATACAAAGTTATAATGCAATTGGTTTTAACTTCAGGCTTAAACGCCATCTAAGTTTTTTTTTTCATGCCAAATCACAGCTTTTTAGTACCAAAGATCTCGCAGTTAAACCGCGGACAGACAGACGCAGACGGACTAGAAGGGCTGTGTTGCGTCACATTGTTGGGGAAGCACGCCACGACTCGTTCAAAATAGTTTTGCGGTGTTTGCCGAACAGTCGTTGCGAGTCATATCATTTTGGTCGGCTGTATCTTGTGAAGTAGTCATGATATTTAAAAATAATGTCTAGATTTTTTCAATTTTTTTCAAATATTGGCTGACGCAAACCTAATTAAAAGGGTCACTTTTTCACGAGAGGCGAATATTAATTGACTTTTCAAAGGAAACCTTCGCGAAGGAAAACATGTTTTGTTTCCATATTTTCCAGCAGGGGGAGTAACAGACTTGAATATATTTTTCCAAAGTTTGAATACTTAAATACATAATTTAGAATGATGCGAATACGTGACGCAGGTACATGGCGACGGGCAAGCACATCGGCAAGGTGGTGCTGCGCGTGCGCGAGGAGGAGGCGCCGGGCGCGCGGCCCGCCAGCAAGCTGCTGTCGGCGCGCCCGCGCACCTACATGCATCCCGCCAGGAGCTACGTGCTGGTCGGTCAGTACTGTGCGCACTGAGCCGCGCCCGGCTCGCTGTCGCAACGAGTAACGTTCGTCCTCTGCAGGCGGCATGGGCGGGTTCGGGCTGGAGCTGGCGCACTGGATGGTGAAGCGCGGCGCCACGCGCCTCGTGCTGAACTCGCGCAGCGGCGTGCGCACGGGCTACCAGGCCTGGTGCATCCGGCGCTGGCGTGCGCAGGGCGTGCGCGTGTGCGTGTCCACGGCCGACGCGACCAGCCCGGCGGGCGCGCGCGCCCTGCTGCGCGAGGCGGCGGCGCTGGGCGCGCTGGGCGGCGTGTTCAACCTGGCCGCCGTGCTGCGCGACGCCTTCCTCGACAAGCAGACGCCGGCCGACTTCCAGGCCGTCGCCAAGCCCAAGATCGACGGTGAGTTCACGACCGCTCGTACTGACACTGTGCTCGACTACTAACTTTCCAGATGAACATCTGCGTAGTGTGATCCCTTACTATTTATTTACAATGTTTCTTTAAAAGCCCCAAAAATGTACCATTTTTTATTTTTTCATCCTGACTACACTACTACGTACAGTTTTTCGATGTAACGAAATATCGCAGTAACAAGGCGTCGATTTAACAAAGCGTCGCAGTATAGAAATGTCGTTGAAAGGTTTTCGAAGAAACAAAATTCGATGATACGGCTTTCGCACTCAAGTAGGTATTCCATATTTTTGAGTTTAGTTTCGGAGTATATGACAATGGCTTGAACTGTATAATCTTTTACCGATAACTATTTTCACCTAAAACACCTTTCCTTACGCCGCGCGCCGATTCCAAAACAATTGTCTTCTGTTTCTTACTCATAAAATGTTGGCCGGTCTCGATTAAATTACATTAACTTCTATTTCCATGCGTTTATCTTAGTAATGCAATAATAAAAAAAAACAGCTAATCTGATTATTTAAAAAAAAAATACAGGTTACAAACAATTTTGATAAAATATTTTTTACTAGGTAGGTACCAAAGTCAAAGCATTTATTTCAAATAGGCATTTTTATGGCAATTTTGAACATCAAAAATTACAATAAAATAGAATTGATTCTAGTCGCCCATTCCAAAAGGTAGTTTTCGTATGAAGAAGAATGGGCAAGAAACTCCACCGTTACTCTTTTAAAATGTTTTACACTAATTTGCATACATTAATTATATAATAATATGTGAAGCCAATGCAAATAAAATAAAATAACTATACCACAATAGGTAAAAGAATTAAAAATGAAACCATGAATATAAATTAATTATCTGATAGTTTTTTAATACATGTACGTACCTAATATGAATGACATGACTGGTGGGCACAGCTACTAAGATCCTGGATGCGGCGACGCGCGAGCTGGCGCCCGAGCTGGAGTACTTCGTGGTGTTCTCGTCCGTGTCGTGCGGCCGCGGCAACCCCGGCCAGAGCAACTACGGGCTCGCCAACTCCGCCATGGAGCGCATCGTGGAGCAGCGCCAGGCCGACGGGCTGCCGGGCCTGGCCGTGCAGTGGGGAGCCATCGGTGAGTACCGCGCCACGCCGCGGCCGGGGCCCGGGGCCCGAGCGGCGGCCTGACTCGCGTCTGTTGCAGGCGAGGTGGGCCTGATCGTGGAGACCATGGGCGGCGACGAGACCGTGGTGGGCGGCACGGTGCCGCAGCGCATCGCGTCGTGCATGGAGGCGCTGGGCACGCTGCTGGCGCTGCCGCACGCCGTGGCGGCGTCCATGGTGCTGGCCGACAAGCGTCGCGCCGCCGCCGCGCCGCAGCAGGACTTGCTGCACGCCGTCGCCAACATCCTCGGCATCAAGGACCCCACCAAGGTGTCCGACTCGGCCAACCTGGCCGAGCTGGGTATGGACTCGCTCATGGGAGCCGAGATCAAGCAGACGCTGGAGCGCGGCTACGACGTGGTGCTGGGCGTGCAGGAGATCCGCGGCCTCACCTTCTCCAAGCTGCGCGGCATGGCGGGCGGCGACGACGCCGCGCCCGGTGACGCGCCCGGCGACAGCGCCGCGCCCGCGCCTGCGGAGCAGGACCTGGTGCAGTTCGCGGCGCTGGGCGAGCTCATGCCCAAGCAGGTGCTGGTGAAGCTGCCCAGCGCCGCGCCCGCCGGCTCCGACCTGAAGCCGGTGTTCATGGTGCATCCCATCGAGGGCGTGGTGGAGCTGCTGCGCGGCCTGGCCGCGGCCGTGCGCGCGCCCGTGTACGGCCTGCAGTGCACGCAGGCCGCGCCGCTGGACGACATGGCCTCGCTGGCCAGGCACTACGTCACGCACGTGCGCGCGCTGCAGCCCGAAGCGCCCTACACCCTCCTCGGCTACTCCTTCGGCGCCGGCGTCGCCTTCGAGATGGCGCTGCAGCTGGAGCAGGTACGTGTGAGCTCAGCTGGGCGAGCGCCGGGCCGAGCGGCGCGTAGTGACGGTGGCATGTTGCAGGCCGGCTGCGAGACGCGCCTGGTGCTGGTGGACGGCTCGCCCGCCTACGTGGCCACGCACACGACGCGCGGCAAGAAGAAGCGCAGCACGCGCTCGGCCGAGACGGACGAGGCGGACGCGCTGGCCTACTTCGTGCAGCTGTTCCAGGACGTGGACGCCTCCAAGGTGAGTGTGCCTGTGACGCTGTAGCTACTACACCACGCCTCACGGAGGAGAACAAACCTAAATAAGATAAAACTTTTTGAAGTGAAAACTTCTTTAGGCGCGTTGGGCATTTTTTGAGATGGGGAAAAAACCATTGAACTCGCGACACTGTTACTGCAAACGACACCTGTGTTTTAAGTTTTGGCCATTATAAAGACATCAACGCGCGGTACATTTTCTTTGGGAAGACCAATGACCTTCAAACATATTTATAAAATTACTATGCTTTTTCGAGTTTTCACTTCTGTCGGCACTCCTGGAGTGCCGCTATATTATATAGGTAAGGTAATTAATTCGCATAAGATACAATATAAAGTAAACACTTTTTGAACTTGTCTATGGAAAGGAGTGTAATTTACTGAGCAACTAATATAGGTAAGGTAAGGTGTAAGGTATACACGGGCTGGGTCCTCCACATCTATATTATATAGGTAAGGTAAGGTGTAAGGTATACACGGGCTGAGTCCTCCACATCTATATTATATAGGTAAGGTAAGGTGTGAGGTATACACGGGCTGGGTCCTCCACATCTATATTATATAGGTAAGGTAAGGTGTAAGGTATACACGGGCTGGGTCCTCCACATCTATATTATATAGGTAAGGTAAGGTGTAAGGTATACACGGGCTGGGTCCTCCACATCTATATTATATAGGTAAGGTAAGGTGTGAGGTATACACGGGCTGGGTCCTCCACATCTATATTATATAGGTAAGGTAAGGTGTAAGGTATACACGGGCTGGGTCCTCCACATCTATATTATATAGGTAAGGTAAGGTGTGAGGTATACACGGGCTGGGTCCTCCACATCTATATTATATAGGTAAGGTAAGGTGTAAGGTATACACGGGCTGGGTCCTCCACATCTAGCGCGTTTTTTGCGTATGGTATAGGTAATAAACAAGATACATGTTGCTGTTAATTACAACATTATCATCCTATAAGTACATAAACAACTCCATAGTTCGCGTCTTATTTTTCATTCGACCGTGGGACATGTTTGGACGTGGACGATGGACGATGTTTATCTATACTATATATAATATTATAAAGCTGCAGAGTTTGTTTGTTTGTTTGAACGCGCTAATCTCTGGAACTACCAGTCGGATTTGAAAATTCTTTTTTGCATTTGATAGCCCAATTCTTGAGGAAGGCTATAGGCTGTTTACCATCCCGCTAGAGCTCTTAGGAGCCGAGCAAAAAGAAAAAAAGTAAGATCGCGAAACCGAACTAACAGCGGGCAGGCGATGCGATGCGACGGGGTCGGGGAACAAGAAATTTTACGCGGACGAAGTCGCGGGCAGAAGCTAGTGTATTTATAGGATGATAATATTAACAGCAACATGTATCTTGTTTATTACCTATACCGTACGCAAAGGACGCGCTAGATGTGGAGGACCCAGCCCGTGTATACCTTACACCTTACCTTACCTATATAATATAGATGTGGAGGACCCAGCCCGTGTATACCTTACACCTTACCTTACCTATATTAGTTGCTCGGTAAATTACACTCCTTTCCATAGACAAGTTCAAAAAGTGTTTACTTTATATTGTATCTTACGCGAAATACCTTTTTATTTCGTACTCTTCACTACACCGTTACCTGCGCAGGTGTCGGCGGAGCTGGAGCGGCTGCCGAGCTGGGAGGCGCGCCTGGCCCGCACCACGCAGCTCGTGCGCGCGGCCGCGGGGCCGCACGGGGCCGAGGCGCTGGCGGCCGCGGCCAACTCCTTCTACCGCAAGCTGGTCATCGCCGACACCTACAAGCCGGCCGGCCGCCTGCGCGCGCCCGTCACGCTGTTCACGGCACGCGACAACTACGTGACGCTGGGCGAGGACTACGGGCTGCGCGAGGTGTGCGCGGGCGCGCTGCACACGCAGCAGCTGGCCGGCACGCACCGCACCATCCTGGCGGGCGACGCCGCCGCGGCCATCGCCGCGCATCTGTCGGCGCCGCACTAGCGCGCGCGCGGCCCGCGCCGCCGCCGGCGTCGTCGGGCCCGCCGCTAGCTGCCGCTGTCGCTGGCTGTCGCTAGCTATCGCTGGCTGTCGCTAGCTGTCGCTGGCTGCCGCTAGCTCACTGGACGGACGTCGCTCGTTTACCGGTGACGGGCACTCTCTATTTATTTCTGCGGGGTAGAGTATAAGTAGTGCGAGGAGCATATTTGTGTATATAGCTATAACATGATACTCTATTTATTGTACGTATGTTAGTAAGGTCGGCCATGCTCGCCGACTGTGAGACACTACATGCCGCCGTACATACATCTATGTATGTGTGCTTAGTTTGTAGTATATTATTACATGAAGTATGTAATCCTTACTTTAAGATAGGGTATGATACGGGGCGCTGGCGCTGCTCACGGACCATATCAACATTTTAAAATTTTAACTATTATTGACATTTTGTATATTTCGATATTCTTCATATGAAATAAAGTAAGTTGCCTACTAAATGAGTAATGACGAGCAGTACTGGATGTGTTGCTACGAGTACGACGAGTACGCGGCATGCGACAGCCGCCGAGAGTCCGGGGCGCGCCCGCGCCGGGAGCCGCTAGCGATAGGTATATAGGTGAACCAGTGTATGGTTGTTGCGGTATTTATTTTGTTACTAATAAGGAGCCTGCGCCCTGTGATTAAAAGTGCATTATTTTTTAAAGAAGAGTTTTATTTGTTGCGTCAATTACGACGTCGCGTCTATTTGTTTACTAGGAACACACATCAAAACGAAAACTTGGAAGTGCGAGACAGTAAGGATTGTTGGTGACTCCATAAATATTAATGTAATATTCATTGTACAGGTTTCTGTGGATAATCGTATGCCCTGCTTGAGTATAACTTGTACGAAGAGAATTGATGAACTGGCGGAATGTGAGGGTACGATATGTCTTTTTCCTGAAATCTATGCAACGTAGGAATTTAAACAGCATAATGTTAGGTCTTATTGACGTGCACACAGGTCGCCAGTCACAGACATCCCCCACAACGTGCACACAGGTCGCCAGTCACAGACATCCCCCACAACGTGCACACAGGTCGCCAGTCACAGACATCCCCCACAACGTGCACACAGGTCGCCAGTCACAGACATCCTCCACAACGTGCACACAGGTCGCCAGTCACAGACATCCCCCACAACGTGCACACAGGTCGCCAGTCACAGACATCCCCCACAACGTGCACACAGGTCGCCAGTCACAGACATCCTCCACAACGTGCACACAGGTCGCCAGTCACAGACATCCCCCACAACGTGCACACAGGTCGCCAGTCACAGACATCCCCCACAACGTGCACACAGGTCGCCAGTCACAGACATCCCCCACAACGTGCACACAGGTCGCCAGTCACAGACATCCCCACAACGTGCACACAGGTCGCCAGTCACAGATATCCCCCACAACGTGCACACAGGTCGCCAGTCAAAGACATCCCCCACAACGTGCACACAGGTCGCCAGTCACAGACATCCCCCACAACGTGCACACAGGTCGCCAGTCACAGACATCCCCACAACGTGCACACAGGTCGCCAGTCACAGACATCCCCCACAACGTGCACACAGGTCGCCAGTCACAGACATCCCCCACAACGTGCACACAGGTCGCCAGTCACAGACATCCCCCACAACGTGCACACAGGTCGCCAGTCACAGACATCCCCCACAACGTGCACACAGGTCGCCAGTCACAGACATCCCCCACAACGTGCACACAGGTCGCCAGTCACAGACATCCCCCACAACGTGCACACAGGTCGCCAGTCACAGACATCCCCCACAACATGCACACAGGTCGCCAGTCACAGACATCCTCCACAACGTGCACACAGGTCGCCAGTCACAGACATCCCCCACAACGTGCACACAGGTCGCCAGTCACAGACATCCCCCACAACGTGCACACAGGTCGCCAGTCACAGACATCCCCCACAACGTGCACACAGGTCGCCAGTCACAGACATCCCCCACAACGTGCACACAGGTCGCCAGTCACAGCCACCCGCACAACGTGCACACAGGTCGCCAGTCACAGACATCCCCCACACCTATAGGGAGCTGAGGAGTCAATCGTGACATTTATAAGAACAGCTCTTTTAGTCAACTGTCAACGTAACAAATACCTTAGTGGTTCGACGAGTGCTTTGTAAACTTGTGGTTGTAACTTGTACTCGTCAGTTACTTTCCGAACTTTAATATTTTATTGTACTAATGATAGGTCAAACAAAAACATGAAGTTTAGGCCTCTTTTGTCACCTATGGCCCTCATAAACAGTCAGGAATTTTGTAAGAATGCATCAGGCAGCGTATCAGAGTTGTGCCAGAAGGTATATGCAGGAACTCAGGCTTCCTTTAAGAGTAAACTAGTCGCGAGCTCGAACTCACTGGTGGTCATGGCCAAAAAGCTGCTGTCTCACCTGACTTTGTGTCTGACTTAATATCAGTGATGAGCAGTTAGACGCTAGTTTACAGGCACAACGTCTAGTACTCACGCACAGAAACACCGTTCCGAACTGACAGGCGCGTAAAAAAATTCGAAAAGTGCTTTTGAAAATCGAGTTTTATGAAAAAACCACTGCATAAATCAATTATAAATAAAGTTTATTGAACTCTTCGATAACTGAGCTTTGACCTCCTCTATTCCTCCCACGGAATAGAAAAAACAGTGGAAGTGCCACGCAGCTATCGCGCGTCACAATTATGCGGAGCTCCGCAACACCGGCGGCTCAGTCGCGATTAACTACTTGCTGTGATAGGACGTCTCGAACGTAACGAAAAATATTACAAACATGCCATGCCAATTTTTTCATGCAAAAACGATAGCAGGACAAAAAATGTATCTTGCGGAGGCGTATCGTATCACCGGTAAGTATAAAACTATGGTATATTTCAATATAATTGTTTTTATTGACAAAACCATGTTTATTACTTTGTTTTGAACTAAAAACTACATTATGTCCATTGTTCAAAGTCTAAATCAACTTGCTCGCTGTCTTGAATATAATCGTATACATTCTAGAAAATTCGACGCTACTCGATTAGGGATGGGACACATTCAAATAGTTCGGTATCGATAAAATAATAAAATGTGTATTTATACAGGGCGTCCCACGGCTATGCCACATGGAGGGAAAGTACCTTGAATATTGTAGATGGAACATTTTACTGAAAGAAGACATTATTTTAATTTTAAAAACAATTTAAACTGCATTCATAGATTTTTAAATAATTACATGGTTGAATATATAATATTTTTCATTCGACCGTGGGACATGTTTGGACGTGGACGATGGACGATGTTTATCTATATCTATACTATATAATATTATAAAGCTGCAGAGTTTGTTTGTTTGTTTGAACGCGCTAATCTCTGGAACTACCAGTCGGATTTGAAAATTCTTTTTTGCATTTGATAGCCCAATTCTTGAGGAAGGCTATAGGCTGTTTACCATCCCGCTAGAGCTCTTAGGAGCCGAGCAAAAAGAAAAAAAGTAAGATCGCGAAACCGAACTAACAGCGGGCAGGCGATGCGATGCGACGGGGTCGGGGAACAAGAAATTTTACGCGGACGAAGTCGCGGGCAGAAGCTAGTGTATTTATAGGATGATAATATTAACAGCAACATGTATCTTGTTTATTACCTATACCGTACGCAAAGGACGCGCTAGATGTGGAGGACCCAGCCCGTGTATACCTTACACCTTACCTTACCTATATAATATAGATGTGGAGGACCCAGCCCGTGTATACCTTACACCTTACCTTACCTATATTAGTTGCTCGGTAAATTACACTCCTTTCCATAGACAAGTTCAAAAAGTGTTTACTTTATATTGTATCTTACGCGAAATACCTTTTTATTTCGTACTCTTCACTACACCGTTACCTGCGCAGGTGTCGGCGGAGCTGGAGCGGCTGCCGAGCTGGGAGGCGCGCCTGGCCCGCACCACGCAGCTCGTGCGCGCGGCCGCGGGGCCGCACGGGGCCGAGGCGCTGGCGGCCGCGGCCAACTCCTTCTACCGCAAGCTGGTCATCGCCGACACCTACAAGCCGGCCGGCCGCCTGCGCGCGCCCGTCACGCTGTTCACGGCACGCGACAACTACGTGACGCTGGGCGAGGACTACGGGCTGCGCGAGGTGTGCGCGGGCGCGCTGCACACGCAGCAGCTGGCCGGCACGCACCGCACCATCCTGGCGGGCGACGCCGCCGCGGCCATCGCCGCGCATCTGTCGGCGCCGCACTAGCGCGCGCGCGGCCCGCGCCGCCGCCGGCGTCGTCGGGCCCGCCGCTAGCTGCCGCTGTCGCTGGCTGTCGCTAGCTATCGCTGGCTGTCGCTAGCTGTCGCTGGCTGCCGCTAGCTCACTGGACGGACGTCGCTCGTTTACCGGTGACGGGCACTCTCTATTTATTTCTGCGGGGTAGAGTATAAGTAGTGCGAGGAGCATATTTGTGTATATAGCTATAACATGATACTCTATTTATTGTACGTATGTTAGTAAGGTCGGCCATGCTCGCCGACTGTGAGACACTACATGCCGCCGTACATACATCTATGTATGTGTGCTTAGTTTGTAGTATATTATTACATGAAGTATGTAATCCTTACTTTAAGATAGGGTATGATACGGGGCGCTGGCGCTGCTCACGGACCATATCAACATTTTAAAATTTTAACTATTATTGACATTTTGTATATTTCGATATTCTTCATATGAAATAAAGTAAGTTGCCTACTAAATGAGTAATGACGAGCAGTACTGGATGTGTTGCTACGAGTACGACGAGTACGCGGCATGCGACAGCCGCCGAGAGTCCGGGGCGCGCCCGCGCCGGGAGCCGCTAGCGATAGGTATATAGGTGAACCAGTGTATGGTTGTTGCGGTATTTATTTTGTTACTAATAAGGAGCCTGCGCCCTGTGATTAAAAGTGCATTATTTTTTAAAGAAGAGTTTTATTTGTTGCGTCAATTACGACGTCGCGTCTATTTGTTTACTAGGAACACACATCAAAACGAAAACTTGGAAGTGCGAGACAGTAAGGATTGTTGGTGACTCCATAAATATTAATGTAATATTCATTGTACAGGTTTCTGTGGATAATCGTATGCCCTGCTTGAGTATAACTTGTACGAAGAGAATTGATGAACTGGCGGAATGTGAGGGTACGATATGTCTTTTTCCTGAAATCTATGCAACGTAGGAATTTAAACAGCATAATGTTAGGTCTTATTGACGTGCACACAGGTCGCCAGTCACAGACATCCCCCACAACGTGCACACAGGTCGCCAGTCACAGACATCCCCCACAACGTGCACACAGGTCGCCAGTCACAGACATCCCCACAACGTGCACACAGGTCGCCAGTCACAGATATCCCCCACAACGTGCACACAGGTCGCCAGTCAAAGACATCCCCCACAACGTGCACACAGGTCGCCAGTCACAGACATCCCCCACAACGTGCACACAGGTCGCCAGTCACAGACATCCCCACAACGTGCACACAGGTCGCCAGTCACAGACATCCCCCACAACGTGCACACAGGTCGCCAGTCACAGACATCCCCCACAACGTGCACACAGGTCGCCAGTCACAGACATCCCCCACAACGTGCACACAGGTCGCCAGTCACAGACATCCCCCACAACGTGCACACAGGTCGCCAGTCACAGACATCCCCCACAACGTGCACACAGGTCGCCAGTCACAGACATCCCCCACAACGTGCACACAGGTCGCCAGTCACAGACATCCCCCACAACATGCACACAGGTCGCCAGTCACAGACATCCTCCACAACGTGCACACAGGTCGCCAGTCACAGACATCCCCCACAACGTGCACACAGGTCGCCAGTCACAGACATCCCCCACAACGTGCACACAGGTCGCCAGTCACAGACATCCCCCACAACGTGCACACAGGTCGCCAGTCACAGACATCCCCCACAACGTGCACACAGGTCGCCAGTCACAGCCACCCGCACAACGTGCACACAGGTCGCCAGTCACAGACATCCCCCACACCTATAGGGAGCTGAGGAGTCAATCGTGACATTTATAAGAACAGCTCTTTTAGTCAACTGTCAACGTAACAAATACCTTAGTGGTTCGACGAGTGCTTTGTAAACTTGTGGTTGTAACTTGTACTCGTCAGTTACTTTCCGAACTTTAATATTTTATTGTACTAATGATAGGTCAAACAAAAACATGAAGTTTAGGCCTCTTTTGTCACCTATGGCCCTCATAAACAGTCAGGAATTTTGTAAGAATGCATCAGGCAGCGTATCAGAGTTGTGCCAGAAGGTATATGCAGGAACTCAGGCTTCCTTTAAGAGTAAACTAGTCGCGAGCTCGAACTCACTGGTGGTCATGGCCAAAAAGCTGCTGTCTCACCTGACTTTGTGTCTGACTTAATATCAGTGATGAGCAGTTAGACGCTAGTTTACAGGCACAACGTCTAGTACTCACGCACAGAAACACCGTTCCGAACTGACAGGCGCGTAAAAAAATTCGAAAAGTGCTTTTGAAAATCGAGTTTTATGAAAAAACCACTGCATAAATCAATTATAAATAAAGTTTATTGAACTCTTCGATAACTGAGCTTTGACCTCCTCTATTCCTCCCACGGAATAGAAAAAACAGTGGAAGTGCCACGCAGCTATCGCGCGTCACAATTATGCGGAGCTCCGCAACACCGGCGGCTCAGTCGCGATTAACTACTTGCTGTGATAGGACGTCTCGAACGTAACGAAAAATATTACAAACATGCCATGCCAATTTTTTCATGCAAAAACGATAGCAGGACAAAAAATGTATCTTGCGGAGGCGTATCGTATCACCGGTAAGTATAAAACTATGGTATATTTCAATATAATTGTTTTTATTGACAAAACCATGTTTATTACTTTGTTTTGAACTAAAAACTACATTATGTCCATTGTTCAAAGTCTAAATCAACTTGCTCGCTGTCTTGAATATAATCGTATACATTCTAGAAAATTCGACGCTACTCGATTAGGGATGGGACACATTCAAATAGTTCGGTATCGATAAAATAATAAAATGTGTATTTATACAGGGCGTCCCACGGCTATGCCACATGGAGGGAAAGTACCTTGAATATTGTAGATGGAACATTTTACTGAAAGAAGACATTATTTTAATTTTAAAAACAATTTAAACTGCATTCATAGATTTTTAAATAATTACATGGTTGAACCGGGAATCGAGCCCGCTTCACGAGAAAAAAAATTACCCTGTAACTTTATCATACCGATCGAAAGGCTTCATCATAAGGATTATTTTTTGCTAAATAACTTAGTATCAGAAATAAAAGAAAGACTATGAATTTTAACATTTCATGTGAAATTTTGTTTAGAAAAATGAAAAGCTGACATTGCCCTAAGGACATACAACTGACATTATCTTATGTACCTATTACTAATAAAATAAATGTACCCACTTGAGAAGTACGCATTATTTCCCATTTTTCCGTATTATTCTAAATATCCACCACAACAAGATCAAAAAATCGACAGGGAGTGAAATAATCAAAAGAGTACGACTTTGTATTCAACAGTATTGGACTCATTTTGAGCATTTGATAAATTGATTAATTTTGTATTAAAAATGTTAATATTCATGATCTACCTTTTATTTCTGACACTATGTTATTAAGCAAAAAATAATCCTTATGATGAAGCCTTTCGATCGGTATGATAAAGCTACAGGGTAATTTTTTTTCTCGTGTAGCGGGTT
This sequence comes from Oligia latruncula, assembly GCA_948474745.1. Taxonomy (NCBI): domain Eukaryota; kingdom Metazoa; phylum Arthropoda; class Insecta; order Lepidoptera; family Noctuidae; genus Oligia; species Oligia latruncula. Next base: position 19,413,845 of record OX419695.1, on the reverse strand, counting down.
CGATTCCCGGTTCAACCATGTAATTATTTAAAAATCTACGAATGCAGTTTAAATTGTTTTTAAAATAAAAATAATGTCTTCTTTCAGTAAAATGTTCCATCTACAATATTCAAGGTACTTTCCCTCCATGTGGCATAGCCGTGGGACGCCCTGCATAGTGAAACGTTCTTCTTGATTAATTGAATTATATGGTTTGACTTTGAGTATTTATATTCTATTTTCGCGCTGGATTTGAACTTAGCTGCCATAGAATGAAATAAAGTACACGCCAAGAGCTGTCATATGACATAGGTTTCATCACTGTTGCACAACTTTGAAAAGTGGGCCCAGTGTTCATTTAAAAGTGCCCATGGTCCTTTCTCCCTTTGTTATGTCAAAATATCTGTAATTTTTCTCTTCCACTAGTCGCCATGCTCTATGCGGGGGGTGAGTATCCACGTCTAATGTCAAAAAGTGATATAATTCTCTTTCCCCCTGTTGCCGTGCTTTGGCAGGTGGATAAAATAATTTTATCCCTTGTCAGTGGAAATAACCGGTGGACAAAAGTTTTATCCCCAGCCCCTGCAGGCATCCATAGCCTCGGTGAAACACGGCACATCAGAATTAATCAGTGTGGAAGCTAGGATTTTCCTGATTAATTTATCAGTGCCGTGGACCGAAGATATGAAAGCCGGTAAACTAATACTAGAAATTTTGCGGACGCCGAGGCCCCATACGAATGGGAAGAGTAGCTTGTGCCCAAGCTCGGTCGTCCATGGCCACATTTAAAATGGAAGTTAAGGTATGCCTGATAATTTGGTCCATTTTGTCTAAAAGGTGAGTGTGCTTCCATAAATGGGAAGCGCGAAGAAAATATGTTAATTTAGGGCCGAAACAGCAGTAGCGAATTAAGGTTATGGCCGAATGCATATTAATTTGGAACAATCTTTCCGAAACGTCATTGAAATTTTGGATTTTTTCGTCAATAAAAACAAAAAAACGGGAAAGGAATTGTCAAAGATTGGAGACCCAAGGAGGCGAAGAGAGCTTTTTTCAATAATTTTGATTTCTGGAGCTATTGCGTTAAATTTGGGAAGTGTCAGTTGTCTGTCAGTACTGTCCGCTAAATATAGTTCACATTTCGAAAGATTGAGATCAAGGCCAATGGAATGAAGTTCATTTTTTAAAAATTGAAGGTCTTGTAATACAGTTTCTGCATCGCCTCCCAAGGTTCCATCATCGAGATACCAAACGTTAAATTTGGAATTTAGCTGTCGAATAATTGGGTGAATGGCTAAACTAAAAATCACTGGCCCAAGGGGGTCACCTTGTTGACAGCCAACAGCAGATTCCAAAAGGTTGTCCCGATACAGTAATTTAGAAGGGTGTGTAACATTGCCAAATGAAAAAAAAATTGGGGTATTTCTTTTCTAGTTTCTGCCAGCAAGGTGTCCCTATTAACAGAATTGAAGGCATTCTTTATGTCAACCTTCAGGATGACCTCTCCTTTTCCAGAATTTAGATAGGTCGACAAGGCGTGTACGGCAGCCTCACAGCCCCCTTTGGAGCCGTAACCTAGCTGCAGGGGCTGAAATTTTTCCGAAACAACCTCACCGTAAAATTTACAACAGATTTTGGCTTTTTTTTACAAGTTATTAGATTCCTTAGCCTGAGTACATTCTTTTTGTTTCTGTAATTTATTGATTCGAACATTTGCATGAATTAATTCTTCTTCTAGGTCCCTAACCCTACATAAAGCCTCCTCATATATATTACTGCAGTTGTTGAAACCATCCGTGACCACCCGCAGTTTGTCCCGTTCATCAACAACATCCAGGTATTGTTGATGTAGGTCTACCCAGCTCTTGTTTTAAGCTAGTGTTTTTGAAAACGACCTTCTCGATTTCCTTCTCACTATCATCTATTTCCTGTAACAGCTGTTGACATTTGTTGTTTGAAACCTTAAGAGCTTCAGTGGTTGTTCTCAATTTAAGCTCCAACTCCTGAGCAGCAGCCTTACGGGTCATCACAGGCATGGTTTCAGGAATTAGTACTGAAAGTTGCATTAAAGGAACGGTGAGAACTAATAAGACAGAGAAACAAAAAAGGAAAGCTAGAAATTAAAGGAAAAAAAAAATGGGAGAACTTAGTGTTGCTTTATAGAGAAATGAGGTAGGCTCCTGATTCTAATCGAAATGCAACTAGATCAAATCAAGTACAAAGTTACATTTATTCTATTGACTTATAATTTTACTTTTCCTTAAGTGGGTAGGATGCCTAGATTAAAAAGTTTTTTTTCTAATTTTAGTTTTACAAACAGTTAACAATGCAATAAACGATAATCAACGTTCTTGTTGTTAAGTATTCAAATATATTATACCTACTATGGATCAATAATATACGATATTTCACTACTTTATTTTCGTTAAATAATTATGTACTTATATGTATTTTAAGGTGCCAAATCCACCAAGAAAAGTGATTCAAGGACTCAATGAAAGCGTGTTACAGAGTCTAAGATACGACATACGACTATGTGGTAATTAAATAATAAAAGTAACCTTGATCCAGACTTGATCCAGCTGCCCAACGAGAGCCCTTAGGTGTTGGTCGAGGCTCTTGGCTATTAACCCATTGGCTGTCACGACCATCGGCACAATGGTTGCTGAGTCCACATCCCACATGTCGACAACCTCGCGAGTCAAGTCAAGATACTTGATCTGTTTATCTTTCTCGGCTTTCACGAGGTTCTCATCATGCGGGACGGTTATGTCAACAATCATTGCGCGCCGCTCTGATCGATCCACCACAACTACCTATATATCAGGCTTATTAGCAACAATAGTCCTGTCAGTGATGATGGATCGATTCCAGTACTATGTGATATTACCATTTTCGAGAACTGGGTCGGCCACATACCTGTAGTACGGCACCTCCGATTCCACAAGGCTGTATTTCAAAGCAAGCTGCTGATGGATTATCCTGGCTACAAGGTTGTGTCTATGCAAGTACTCTCCGTTAGCCAGACGAGAACAACCCGGAGATGATATGTCTGATTGATTCCCCCGGCCGGTGACATGCCCGACAGATGTCAACCGTGCCGTCTTTCACAATAAATCTCCGGTAATTGTTCGTCCATAATTGCATAAACAAAACCTTCGGTTTCTCCAAAGAGGTCACCGAAACGCAGCCAGCCTACGGACGCTAGTAGATCTACATCGGGTCCATATAGGGCCCGGAGAAAGCGTCCGTGAAGCTCCTTACTCTGCCATACCTCCATGCGATCATTAGTGTCAAGCACTACTGGTTTGCGCCAGTTCTCTTTAGCCAAGGAGAGCGGGGTGAGGCCCTTGTCCACTATGACTACATCTCGATGCATTCCCACGTCGGTTTCCAGGAAATATTCCCTGAGACTGCATATCTCACGATTGTGGAGGGTCTTAGCGTTTAAAAACCCTCGACCTCCACATTTTCGCGGGATATACAGCCTCATTACCGATGACCGTGGGTGATGCATTCGATTTACAGTCAGCAGTGTACGGACCCTGCTATCCAGGGCGTCGAGTTCGGTCTGAGTCCATTTGAGTATGCCGAAAGAGTACATCAAAACTGGCATGACCCAACTGTTGAAGGCGCGCACCTTGTTTCCGCCTGATAGAAGACTATTAAGTACTTTTTTCAGGCGACCAAAGAAGCGCTCCTTCAACGATTGCTTCATGTCAGTAACATTGATCCCTAACGCTTCCGACATACCCAAATACTTATAGGTTTCGGATGCGGAGAGGGCTCTAAGGTTTGTGGAATCCGAGAGTTGAATTCCCACGGATTCCACAATCTCCCCTCGCTTTACATGCATGACCGCACATTTGTCCACATCAAATTCCATCCTAATGGCGCTACTGAAAGTTTGAGTTACTTTCAGTAGCTCCATCAGTTGCAATTTGTTGGGGGCAAAGAGTTTTAGGTCATCCATGTAGAGGAGGTGCGATATAACCTGACCACCTCTCCTAAGCCGATAGTCGCTAGACTTGAATCCTCCAGCAGTGTGCTTAGAGGATTCAAGGCTAAGCAGAACCAAATAAATAAATAAATAAATAAAGTGGACTCAAACTGTCACCCTGAAATATGCCTCGCTCAATCCTTATCGGTTCGCTATTCCTCTGAATATTTCGACATCCTGGATAGCGAAGGACCGTCCTCCATTGCCCCATACACGACATCAGGAAGGTGTGCAGAGTTGCATCTACTTTATACAACTCTAACACCCTCATGAGCCATATATGTGGCACTGAGTCATAGGCCTTCTTATAATCTATCCAACATGTCGACAGATCCTTTCGGAAACGACGAACCTGTTGGCTAATGGCCATATCAATGAGGAGTAGCTCCTTAGTACCGCGGGACCCATTCCTACATCCATTCTGAGAGACAGACATGATGGAGTAGGTGTCTATATGTTTGTAAATTTTAGTTCTCAAAATGGATGTAAGAACTTTATAGACCGTCGGTAAACACGTGATAGGCCTATAATTTTATTATTACCACGTTGTATGGCGATGCTTAGCTTCTGGCCAAGGTAAAAGTCAGCCCTTGGGTCACGGGAAGTGTCAACTGGAAGTTTCGAAATTTCTTTAAAAAGACCATGAGCACTCGGACCCCACGGCCCGAGGGTTTCAACCCAAACTGCTCGAAAATATAATTTCCGATAAGGTAAGGATATTTTCGCTGCTTGAGGTTTTCCGCAGCCGCAGCAGCAGCGCCAGCACAGCATGCCGAGCCAGGAAGATGGGGTGGCGCAAGAGTATCGACACACGTTGCGTCTCACACTAAAAGGCCTACCCACCTTCCATGGAAATAAAGACATACCGTCCGGTCTCTTGCCATTCGTCGCGTGCCAAGCCATTGGGTTCTAATACAGCTGGAACGGTGACAAGAGCTGCTCGTCGGATGATGTCATTAATGTTCGCGTGCCGCGCTAAGCGATCCGCACTTCAGCTGCAAGACAAACCGTGGTGTCCGAGGCTGTTGACATCTTCGCCACAGTGACAGCGATTGGGAGAACAGCAAGGCGGGCCTAGTCGTAGGGAAGCAGCGAGGCGAAAAGTAGGAAGGTTGAAGGTACTGCATGAAGCCAAAGACCTGACTCCCACCTACCCACAGCCAGCAGGCGCGCACGTTCCGCAGTAGTACGCACAGAGCATATTACACTTTAGTAGTCAGACGAGTCAAGTAAATTGTTCTGTACTACTCTGCGGAGCGGCTCATCCCACCGTCTCTGGGAAGATGAATTGTCGGATGGATGTATTCGGGCAAGCGAGTCTCCAGGCATCCATAGCCTCGGTGAAACACGCCTCATCAGAAAATTAATCAGTTTATCAGTGTCGTGGACCGAGGATATCAAAGCCGGTAAACTAATACTAGAAATTTTGCGGAAGTATTATATTATGTATTGGGCACAACACCGCGAAGAAATATTTTTTAGTTTTATACAAACAGATTAGCTACAGTTATCGCAGAGCATGGTGGAGGCGTGATATGTTGATAGGAAGTCTACGCAGAGTGAGCCGTGTGGACGCTGAACTGAAAGGGAAACCACCACCCGGCGCGCACGCACTGCGCGCACGCGCACGCAGCGGGCGCAGTGCGCCGCGGCCAGCCGGTGCGCGTGCCCGCGCCTCTCCACATTGTCAGGCAGCACTCGACAATTAGAACGCGCTCGTCGTATCTAGCTTCTCGTTTTCAGCAAAAACGAAATGATCTAACAAGTGTTCCAAGTTAAGCGATGAAATGGACTAGTTTTAAATATACCTATTTAAAGGTCTAAAAATCCACCAGTTTTCAGTTTTTTTTTTATAATATGGTTTAAACCGAAAACATTTTCATTATTTTGATGGGATGTGTTACATTACAGTGTGCTTATTCGACAAATAGGTGCCCAAGAGTGAGTGTTATGCGAGTGTGGTATTAAATGCGCGCGCAGTTCGGTGAAACAATTAGCGCGGGCGCGGTAGGTACTGACAGCGACGCACATCGATATCGGCTGGTAGGATGTCCCGAGCGAGCCCGGCCTGCCGGCCGACCGTGCCGCCAGTGCCTTCCAATGCAAGCGATTCTTATGGAACAAGGAGTGGATCCGCGCCGTTCATGCTTTACGATACATAGGCAAGAGAATTCGGTTGGTTTTTTATTTGTCAACTTGTCATTCCTATGTCAGAGTAAATTTCAGATTAAAAAATATAGCATAACATCGATAGTAGCAATTATTAGAAATGAAATTGACTAGCTAAGCAAAATGGTGAAGGAAAACATCGTGAGGAAACCGGCATGTTACATCTACCAACCCGCACTGGGCCCGCGTGGTGGATTACGGCCCACTCCCTCTCACAGAGAGGAGGCCTGTGTCCCAGTGGGAACATTATAGGCTGATTATGATGAAGCTCAACTAAGCTATGATAGGTAGGTACTTGTGTTACGACTTAGGAGGGCTAGTATCAACAGCCGCAACATGTCAATGTGGGGTTTGATCGACAGCCTTTCGCTGGTTAGGTAGGATAGGACAGCACTAGTTAGGAATAAATGGTGTGGATAAATCAGAGGTGTGACAAACGAGAAAAAAAAATCCTGTTTGTCATACTGGTGTGACTACGAGTCGGCAAGGGTATACCTAAACAGGTAACTTAAAACGAAACAAAGTAGTTCCCTCCAGAATTACCTAGGTGACCTAGGTCCAATAGTAGGGGTAAATAGAATGATCTTTTTAATAAGTTTCCTCCTCCAACATCAGTTTCAACATTGAATCATCGGTCCATCGTACACTATAAGCGGGCCGCGCTTTTTATGGTTCTGTACTTCTTCCAAAGAAAAAAAACGGAAACATAATAGGATCACTTATTCTCCGTCTGTTCGTCTGATACAGCCATTGGGCTTGGTATTTATATGTCTGTAATGGATAAGACAGACCTTTTATAATCTATATCGCCGCACTCTTAAGGAATTATTTTAAAAGATTAATATTATAGGTACTGGTTAACCGGTAGGTACCGGTTAAACAGTACCTAGGTACCTTCCCAATTCATTTATGAAAATATTATGTATGTAAGAAAAAAATACTTTCTTTTAATAAAATACCTAAGTGATAGACATCATTTTAATGCAAAAAATAAAGATAAAGTACAACAAACATTTTTCAGATTATCTAAACTACAGACGCCAGCACATCAAGCTAAGTTGCTACAATATGTAATATTTCAGATTATCTAAACTACAGACGCCAGCACATCAAGCTAAGTTGCTACAATATGTAATATTTCAGATTATCTAAACTACAGACGCCAGCACATCAAGCTAAGTTGCTACAATATGTAATATTTCAGATTATCTAAACTACAGACGCCAGCACATCAAGCTAAGTTGCTACAATATGTAATATTTCTATCTATAGGTAAGGGGCTACAGGACCTAAACGCAAAAAACGCAAGTTTTAGAAACAATAAAAGTATATGATCAACTCCAGTAAACAAAATGCCATCAAAAACATAACGTAAAAAAACCCAAGTCTCGCAAGTCAGTTTTTCTACGGTAAAAAGTTGTGAGATCCATGTAATACCAAGTCGGTTAATTTATTCAGTCCATAATTAAGGGACCTTCTGTCATAAGTTATTACGTAATTAGCTAACCTAACAACAGCTTATAGTGACCATATCAATATTAAAAACCTTTTATGTTTTAAATAAATAGATTGACTTGGCCATCGCATGAAATCACAATGTAGGTATCTCACTAGTAATACATAATATATTAAACCGTTTTACATAATATATAAAACGGATGTAAAATAAAAATGAATTCAATATCAGCAGCCCGACCCTATAGTACAATGCCATATGACATAATACTGTGGAAGTAACTAAAATAGAATCTCTTTCTAACAGCATAAGCGGCCGAGCTTAGGCGCCCCGCAATAGATGTTATATGAGGTCCCCATTGTAATTTCTCGTCTAGCGTGATTCCTAGGAAAACTGTCTGATTAATAAATTCTAGTTTTTGGCCATTCAATATGATTTCACATTCGCTATTTCTAACATTCGGTAATTTAAATCTAATGCATTTGGTTTTTTTTTTCATTAAGAAGGTACTAAATTATTTACCGTAAACCAATCTTGGACCTGAAGAATAGAGTTATTCACGTCACCACACCATCTTCGGTTGATTTTGAAGTAATTGGGGTAAATCATTAATGTAAACTAAAAAGAGGAATGGACCCAATATCGAACCTTGAGGAACACCCATTGTCATTTCAGACCCTAATGAGTTTACGCCGTTTACTTGAACTTTAGCCTTTCTATCTTTCAGGTATGATCTTAGCAAATCAAGTGCTGTTTTTCTAATTCCATAGTGCTCCAGTTTCATCAGAAGTGTCTAATGGTTTACGCAATCGAACGCCTTAGAGAGGTCGCAAAAGATTCCAATGGCATCTTGTGCTTTTTCCCCGGCGTTAAAAATGTTCTTTATTAGGCTAACTTAACCCGTCAGTAGTGCAACGCCCTTTGGTGAAACCGTACTGGTGTGTGAAAAATGGAATTTTTATTCAATTGACGTAACATTTGATTGAGCATCAACTTTTCAAACACCTTACTGAGAACTGGCAGAATTGACACAGCACAGGTCTATAATTGTTAGGTTCTTTACTATTCCCGGATTTGAACAATGGTACTACTTTATTTGTTTCATATGATCCGGAAAGACTCCTTGGTCAACACTGGTGTTAAATATGAAAGCTAAATAGGGCGCAATGGTTTCGATGAAAGATCTACATACTTTTACAGACATTCCCCAGAGATCTTCTGTTGATTTAATGTTAAGATCTTTAAAAGCTTTTATAACAGCCTGTGGGTTGGTATGCTGAAACCTAAACTCCATACGGCATGCCTTTACATTCTTTTTAAGTAAGGCAGCAGAAAGCGTGGGGTATGAATTTAAAGCTTCTGTAGTTTTAAGGGGAATATTATCCAGTATCCTCATCGTTTGTTTGGTTATTTCTTTTATTTTGAGAATGAAAATGCAGAAAATAAGCACGTTAAGTTGTGCTCCACAAGATTATACCTATATGTTAATATTGTTATATACGGTATTTTTACATTGTTTAGTTTTATCATAATCAATAAAACGGATAAAAACTTTTTAACAAAAAAAAAACCGACTTCCAAAAAAAACACTACAAAGTGAAAAATAACTTTTATTTCGGAAGTCGGTGTCTTTGGATCTGTATTTTAGTTTTTTGCCACCGACTTCCGAAATAAAAGTTATTTTTCACTTTGTAGTGTTTTTTTTGGAAGTCGGTTTTTTTTTTAGTTAAAAAGTTTTTATTTCTCGCTTTTTAGTGTGTCTGTTTATAATGTATCTAAGTTACAATAGCCTAATGCCAACTTGCTCATCGCCTTTTACAAAATATTGCTTTTCCCGATGCAGGGACGTTAATTGTTGAGGAGTTCTCCTGGTATTCCACCATCAGCTCCATTTCACCATTCGCATTGTGACGAGCATAACTTGCTTAGCAACCATATTAAAGTAAGTAATCGAATCGCAAACCGGGAAATACTTATTATTGAGTAGTTCCGGTGGCCATCTGTGGTCTTCATCATCAGTTCCGCTTCACCAAATGATGCTTTCCGAGAGCAAATGCACGAGTTACTACAAAAAATACCCAAATCGCTATAGGTGTGCCTATAATACTTGAAGAGTTCCTTCGATTTCTCCAGGATCCCATCATCAGATCCTGACCTGCTGACAATGGGACCACCTGGAAAGTATACCCTTTCAAACAAAAAAATAATTTTTGAAATCGGCCGAGCCGTCTCCGAGTAATCGGGGAACATACATAAAAAAAAAAAATAAAAAAAAAAAGAAGGTTCCGACGAATTGAGAACCTCCTCCTTTTTGAAGTCGGTTAAAAAATAGTGGCCACTATTATCCGTTTTAGTGATTATAATATTCTAAAATAAAAGAAATAACAAATCACAAATATTGACATAGCAAGTAGTTGAAGTAGTGTTATATGAATTTGTGTGGGGTAGCCGGTAGGTACAACTAATAAGTGAAAAATAAAAACTTTTTTACAAAAAAAAAGTCGGTGTCAATAAACGAAAATGCGGAACCAAAGACACCGACTTCCGAAATTAAAGTTATATTTCAATTTGTAGTGTTTTTTTTTGGAAGTCGTTTTATACCGTGATACAATGCCTGCTTGGTTCCTGAAAATGAAGGCTTCTAGTTTTATCCACAACGAAGTTGAAAGGTCGAAAATGGCCTGAACTGTTTCGAATAAAAGGATGGTACGGCCATGCCGCTTTCTGCTCGACTTGGTGGGGGCACTGCTGTGCCCCCAGATAACCCGTAATAAGTATTGCTTTTCGAAAGGATTTCAGATGCACGCACTTCTTGACGCACTACTCAGACTTATTAGATTTAAGTAAATACGGATAGGTAATGTGCAGCCCTTGGTGGTCCCTGCTTAGTCCTTGGTGGCTGCCGCATATTGTGCACGGTGGTCCGTTAGATGTTACGTGCTTGCGAAAAGTACGTTTATTTAGGTACCTCATGAATTCGTCACTTATCAGTCCACCCACAGAATATCGCAGCATTGTGGCTCCGGGTAGGATTTCATATTATTATAGGTATTTACATGGTCTAGGAAGATTAACTTGGTGTAATTTCAAATACGCTTAGTTTTAGAACTTATTTAATTTTTTTTTTAAATCGACTTTTTTATTTCTAGCTTGAAGTCGCTATTTTGCCGGAATAAAACAAAAACTAACTCGCGAGTAGAGGTGCAGCCATGCGACAAGAATCCGGCTCACTTGCGTGTCTGTTACACGTGTCATAGACTGCGCTGCGGAGACATTGCATGACTGCACGACCACCGCGACACCCAACCCCGCGGGACTTGTCATGTAAGAATTCAAAGCAACTTGACAAATGATCGGGAATGAATCAATTAGTGCTAATTCAATAACAACAAGAGATGCGAGCAAGAGACTAATGCAGGGCAGGGCTCCAGAGCGGCGTGCGGGGTGGACAATTAAGGAGACAATTATTAAAACGCGGTGCAATCCCACGCTTACTTATTGGCCAAATGACGAAAATAGCTCAACGAGATGAAAAATGTATCCAATGAGTAAGAGCGTGGGATGGCGTCGGGTGTTACAAGTGTGTTTCTGCCTATACTGGGGCGGTGCGGCGCACGCGCACACTCGCTTATTGTGTACCTAATGAGATGAGCCTGAAGAGGAGATTTATTCGCGCTGCGCCCGCGCGGCTCCCACGCCACCTTCGCGGCTCTGCACCGTGTGCATGAGGACCGCGGTCAGATGCCGATTGTTTATGATGATAATTGTAACCGGTGAACGAGAAACTGCAGATGCATTCTCACACATGTTGTTAGGTGAAATAGTTTTATTTATGTAAGGTTCCAAGGGACGCTGAAATACGCTCCGTTGCTGTCAGTATCAGGGACTCAAACTGTAACCGTAATACATAACCCACCAAAAACATTTTCATGTAAAATGTTGCCAAGACTAGACCACATATGGCTCGCACTGCCAATAAGGGGCTGCCTCCACGAGCGAGAGAATCGCGGCGATATTATCGTCGTGCCACGTATTTCTATACACTCTCTTAGAACGTGTCTCCACACGGCGATTTCATCGCCGCGGAAATTTGATGGCGCGGCGAGACTATCGCCGCGATTCTCTCGCTCGTGGAGGCAGCCCCTAAGTTATCAAATCTCATGTAGAGCCAAGGGGATCTTGCCGTTTTGCCAAAAAGATTTTGCCAAAATTTCACTACCCAAACAAATTTTGGCAACCTTTTCTTATACCAATGCAATGTTTGGAATGATTTTAGTACCTACGCACATTTTCATTTGGTCAAATTTTTACTTGGCAGAATATTACTATGGACTAGCTTCTGCCCGCGACTTCGTACGCGGATCCTGTTGCTTATGCCAGCGACAACGGGGTCGTCAAAATCGAAGATCTGAAACGTCTGATGTCGAATTCTAAGAACCCGGGGACTGGATAACAACGGGATGCGCGAGACAAAATCAAAATCAAAATATTTTATTTCACATAAGCCTACATGGGCACTTATGAAACGTCAGAAGCTAGGTGCACGGTTCCAATTGGTCGTTTCCTATGGAGAAGAACCGGCAAGAAACTCCACGGTTACTCTTTTTAAAAATAATTGGCTTTTACAATATTTTCAAATTACAGTAGGTATGGGAGGATAGCGTAGGCCTGTCAACAAGTATCAGGTACTTGATAAAATAAACGACGATTCGAGACGTCATTTTCAGGCAATAATGAACCAATAGGGTGGTAAACTTGGCCTTGCACTTTGAATGTTGGCATAAATGGGCCTTCTGAAATCTGTTTCGCAACAAAAGATGTCATTTGAAAGGCATTATTGTACGAACGTATATTGTCCAAGAAATGTTTTGACTGTGATGGTCACCGATTAGCAGTGATCTTAATATTTCTGGAGGATTTTGTAATATTTCAATATGTACTTTCCCACCTGAGCAACATACCGTTTGTTTCTTTTTGCTATTTAACAGCTTCACAAAAAGTACAATTTTCAACCATACCTCCGATGGCGGAATATGTGGCGAAGTCAATCATAGGAGTATACGTAAATGCACTCCGTTCCTTATCAACCCAAGGAAGGTCGCCATGCCCTACGGCTATATCTTGAGACACATCCGATTCTTCAGATGATATCGACATTCTGTTCAGAGAATGTCGAAGTCGATCAGAATTCAAACTTTCTTTGAGCTCTTCTTAATCTGTCTCTTCATGCCGTACTCCAGCAATTCTTTCTTTCTCACTTTCTGATTATGAATATTTTGTTGTGTGCGTGTTCGGAACAATGTATGATAATCTCACCGTATCAGCGGTCAGTCGCGCATCATATTCTGCACTGGTCTCTAGAGACCTGGATGTAGATGCGTAAATACGCTGAGAACGCAGGCGTGCTTCGCGATCCGAAGAGGTTTCCACGGAGCGAGTTGCAGCCTGATGTTCTCAAACAGCATCAAGTCTCTCCTGACGCTCTTCGGTAGATTCTTGGGATCTTATGATCCTCAATCTTTTAGCTCCTTTGGAACATTGGGAAAGATTTGACCTCTTTCTAGGCATGGTTATAGTTTTATTATGAAGATACCTGATCAATTAAAATCTAAGTGACTGCTCCCCTACCAAGGGTGCCCAGACACGGGATCGTCTGGCGCCCATGTGCTGGTTTGGTCCCTGGGGTGGTCACGGCGTGCTATGTGTTCTGGTGCGCCGGTGATGGGGGGTACTCCCCAGCGGAGAGTCCGGTTGGGTCCGGTGACGGACAGCCGCGGCGGGTTCACGGATGAGTGCTAACGCGTGCCCATGTTCCCGCCGTAAGCGGCAGAGGAGGACACAGTGGAGTTTTAGTGGGTTAGAGTCCCACATAACTGCACTATCTCCCCGTGGTAGTGCAGAATGCATGAGCATTTCTTCACGTTAAAAAAAATAAATGGGAGTTTTGGCCAGTAGAGTCAAATTTTCAATGATATACCATCGTGATCAAAAATCAGTCCTAAACTGTTACCGCCTTCACCGCGTGGAGGTGAAATTAGTGATAGCTTTGATTTCCACATCAGATGTTTCTGATCTTCGATTTTTATAAGTCAACAGGAAATGCCCATCAGACCGAATAACTTTTACTAAGACGTCATTCCTATATGTGTTATGGTGTGGCTGGGCTCTTGGAGTTCCCCATCAGGTGTTCCAGATCTTCAAATTTATTCTCTCAGCAGAAAATCCTCATCACGTGGAACAATTTTTGCTATAGTACCATTTTTGTATCTCTTATAGTTAAGCTGGTCTGTTTCGGTTCTGCATCAGGTGTTCAAGTTTCCAAGATAAATTATAGCCTGAATGTTGTCCAGCCATATAATAACTATACAATAAAAAAAAAATCATTCAAATCCGTCCAGTAGTTCCGAAGATCGGACGCGCAGGCCCGAGGCGTGTACGTACTCTGATAGAATACCTTTTAACAAATGTTCGCCGTGATTCTTTAAATTGACATAACTTTTTTATTTATGAACCGATTGACATGAAATAAACACTAAATGTTAAGTGAAGCCTACTACAATATATTAGTGAAAACCGCATCTAAATCGAATAAGCCGTTTCTGATATTAGCGTGCACAAACAAACAGACAAACAGACAAAAATTACAATTTCGGGTTCGGCATCGATATAATAACAACCCCTGCTACTTTTTTTTTATATATTTCCATTGTACAGACACCACTTTTCTACAAATTTATTATATGTATATAGATAATGTCATTTAGGCATTTGGTCTTTAATCAAATGATTTATTACGGCAAACAATCTTTTAGACAATAAACGTTTGGTCAAACGATTTGCTATGACAAAAAATATAAAGGCAAAAATAAGATTTTTGGGAATTAAATAATTCAAAAATGCAATTTTATTTTAAAATAATCATTTATTTAATACAAAATATTTGTAACTTACAATTTTAATTTTTTTGCAATGGACATTATCGAGAACCGAATTAGTTACGAGGTTAATTATTTAAAAAAAAATGCTTAGGTTAGGTTAGGTTAAAACTGTGACCTCCTACGCACGAGCCGAGCGAGCGAAGCGAGCGGTGCCGCGGCAGCGGCCGGCGAGTTCCAGAAACGACTAAATTATATAGAATAAAAAATATGGAAAAAAGAGATTATTTTTAATAGGTTATCGAGAACCGAATAAGTTAGACGAGGTTAATTATTAAAAAAAATGCTTAGATTAGGTTAAAACTGTGACCTACGCACGAGCCGAGCGAGCGAAGCGAGTGGTGCCGCGGCAGCGGCCGGCGAGTGCCAGAAACGACTAGATTATATAGAAAAAAAATATGGAAAAAACAGTCTACCCGAAACTGAACTAGTTAGACGAGATTAATTATTTAAAAAAATACTACCAATTCAATTTAATTGATTTATTTGTGTACATAGGTTACAATAGGTGTTACAGTCATCAAATATATTATGATCTCTATGTCCTACCACTTGGTGGTGTACAAATAATAGTAAAATAATAATATCAACAATTAATCACGATTACAATTTAAAATAGCAGGAAATGTCAGATAAAAGCATTAAATTAAATAGTTAGAATATATTATATAAGTCAACGTAATATATATTATAGTCCCATTATTATAGCAAGCAAGCAATACTTCACAACCAGTTACACATAATTATAATATTCGGTCATTAAGAAATTCCTCAATAGAGTAATATGTCTTCTCAATCAGAAACAGAGATAACTTCTTTTTAAATTCATTGATATTGTCTGCTGATTTGATACACTTTGGTAGTTTATTATAAACCTTTGGAGCCATTGCGAATATGCTTTTCCGAAACATTGCAGTTTTGTTTGGTACCAAATGCAGCATATCGGCTCTACGCAGGCTTACTCACTTGTGAAAACTTAGACAGGTTGCGCCTGACAAAAAGGGCAGTTTCGTAAATGTACATGGACGGTAAAGTTAATATTTTTAAGTTTTTAAAATGAGGTTTACAACTGTCAGTGTTTTGTAAATTACAGATGGCTCGGATACATCGTTTTTGTGCGATAAATGCAGTTTCTTTTCCAGTTGCATTACCCCAAAAAATTATGCCGTATCTTAAACATGATGCAACTAGTCCATGATATGCGGTTAGTAATGTTGATTCACTTACAGTTCTCCTTAACATGCGTAATGCATATGAAAATTGGTTCAGCTTACTACATATTTTCTCGATTTGAACGCCCCATGTTAATGTATTCTCTATATGTATTCCTAGAAATTTCGTGGTGTTTGTTTCGTTGATGCTTACACCATTATGATTAATATTAAGGTTAAATTTGTTATTTGTTCTTTGTCCAAATTTCATAAAAGGTTTTACTTAAATTAATTTTCAAATTATTATACTCTAACCAATTAATTATGGATTCAATATTATTGTTTATGTCAGATTCTAGTTCATCAGTATTATTATTGTCAAAAATTACAGTACTATCATCTGCAAACATTGTCATAGGGTAATTAGTTGCTGTAGGCAAGTCATTAGTGTAAATAATGAACAATAGAGGTCCAATTACACTCCCTTGAGGTACTCCATACGCCACACTTCTAACATTAGACTCATAACAAATTTAATTTTTTGTCTTATCGCATACTCTATTAATAATTGTAAATTGTTTTCGGTTTTTAAGGTAGGATTCAAGAAAGCTATAGACATTACCCCTTATGCCATATGAGTATAATTTTTTAAGCAGAATATTATGGTCTACGCAGTCAAACGCCTTTGACATGTCCATGTATAGAGCCAGTACTGGCAACCTTTTATCTACTCTAGATGTAACTGTGTTCAAGAAATCATAAATGGCCATATCAATTGACTTGTCTTTCCTAAAACCTTTTTGTTTATCAGTGAATAAGTAATTTTTCTCAAAGTATTGATTTATAGCATTATAGACCACCTTCTCAAAAACTTTGGATAATATTGGCACTAGTGCTATTGGTCGGTAACACTCCATATCCTCAATGTTACCTTTCTTGAAAATAGGCTTTATGACTGTAATTTTCAATTGATCAGGAAATGTGCCGTTTGATATGCACATATTTACTAGATGGCTCAAGACAGGTGCAACATAGTTAGAAACGGATTTTAATACTTTTGTACAAATGTTATCGTAGCCAGTACTAGATGTATTTTTTAAGTTCATAATAATATTATGTATCTCTTGAGGAGTAGTTGGACAGATAAACATGGAAGAACATTCACTGGGCAATGCTGATCTGCAACCAGTGTTTGCTGAGTCAGTAGGTTGAACCTGGTCAATATAAAAATTATTGAAAGCTTGGGCTATTTTGAATGGATCTGCTAGTATCTTGTTATTTTTACATTTATTCGCATTATATTTTCAGTCGGTACCCTGTCTTTACCGTTTTTTATAACTTGCCATACCAAGGCAAGTTATAAAAAAAGGCCAAAGCCTTAGACTTATTTTTTGCTAGGTGTATGTAATTATTATTTTGCGACTTCTGAGTGAGTTGGGTGATCTTCTTAAATCTAGAGGAAAATCTTTTAAAATTATCTTTATTTTGCTTTGTCGGTGCCAGTCTATATTTCCAGAGCAATTCTCTTTTCCTTTTACTGCACACCTTTATTCCACGACTTATCCACTTAGGTCGTTTTTTAGTAGATATTTTTAGTTTTATATCTGGAAATCATAAGTTGTAGAACAGTTTAAACAACTCATAAAACTTGTTAAAAGCAACATTAGGTTCATTTTGTTCGTATATTTCTGTGAAGCTTAAATTTTTTATGCAGTCTATAAATTTAGATACATTTTCGTTTGAATAATCACGCCTTGTGCAAAACCAGTAACTAGATAGGCATGACCTCTTAACAGGGCATTTTAGCAACTGTGCTGTGTGGTCTGATACTGCAAATTCTACAATTTCACCCTGACATCCCCTTACATTGTGTATAATATTATCAATACAGGTACCACTACTTAAACGTGTGGGAACTGTTATTTGAATTTTAAGGTTAAACCCAGTTAGCAAATGCTTAAATTGTTCTGAATATTTAGTTTTTTTTAATAGATCTATATTAAAATCTCCACACAAAATAAATTTTTTGTTTGAATTAAATGAATACAGTTGGAGTATGTTATTTAAAGTGTTAAAAAACGTATCGAACCTACTTTTTACTCCTGTACTGTTTGGGATTCTATAGATGCATATTATCACAATTTTATGTTCGGTCAGCTCCACAGCACAGCACTCAATTATGTTTGGTATACTGTGTTTAGCAACTTCATCAATAGATTTAAATTTTAGTCCATTCCTTATTAGAATGCACGTGCCACCGTGTCTAGTCTCACGGGTGAAGTAAGCAGCCAGAGTATAATTATGCATATGTAGAAGATTAAGATCGGAATTAACCATATTATGTTCAGAAAAGCATAGTACATCAGCATTTTTTCCATTACAAGCGAGGTCGTCTAACGAAACCATAAAGATGTCCTGTTTGCTCAGAAGTCCATTTATATTTTGATGCAGAACATATATACTAGTAAACACGAAAAAACCTGGGTGGTGTTATTATGCCAGGTAAGCTAACACCTGTAGTTACAATATTATCATTATTGCTTATAGTATCGTTATGGGGTTCCGTTTGACTACCTTTATCATGCATAATAGGACGGGCGTTATGAGGTTTTCTATTGTCCAAATCAGCCTTATATTTATTAAATTTCAATTTATAGTCAACTTTTAATATTTCTTTTAGTAGAGTAGACATTTATACTCTGTACGATTATGTTTGAATGGTCGAAATACACTGTAGTTCATATCCACATACGTAACGTTATTGAATTTGCTACAAACAAATCTCATTTCATAATTTAATTTTTGTTCAAGTAATGATTTATTGAAAGGAACTTCACTTATCAAGATATTTGTACCCTTATGAGACTCGAGAAAATTATGTAGACTTGTTTGTAATTTGTATGGGCTTATGTCATTAATTCCCCCTAATATAATTACAAAATCATTATCAGTTAGGTTTTGGTACAACTCACTTTTTATGGAAGCCAACACATCTGACATTTGGGCTTGAGGTTTATAAAAACAAGTTACGACGTATTCTTGCCCAATTAAATCTTGAAGTGCTTTCTGAAGTCCTCTCCCCTGTTGATCTGCAATTATTATTACCTTCTTTTTTATTATTTCTTCTTTTACTTGCAACCTGCTAACTAGATTTTTGTTTGGTATTTGATGGTCTTGAATAGGATTTGAAGATTCTTTGTTAGTCTTTTTAGTAGGACTGTTGTGAATGCTTTCGCAGGTAGGGCAGCTGCTGATAGAAGGAATTTGGTCTTTTTCAAATGATATCCCCGATGATGTTGTGGCTGTTGGGGTAAACTTTATCGGTGTGGATACATTGCTTAGTGTTCGCATAGTGAAGTTGACCTTCTACGTTTTCTGTATGTTATGTTATTTACATCCATGATAGTAACGTACTTATACCTACTACCAGAATACTTAATATTATTATTCATCAATCAATCAACTCAGCCTATCGCAGTCCACTGCTGGACATAGGCCTCTCCCAGACTGCGCCACAGCACCCTGTCCTCCGCCTTCCGCATCCAGTCTACCCCAGCCACCTTCTTTAGGTCGTCCGTCCATCTAGCTGGGGGGCGTCCCACACTACGCTTGCCGATACGCGGTCTCCACTCCAGGACTCGTCTGCTCCACCGGCCATCGGTCCTTCGACAGACATGGCCAGCCCACTGCCACTTCAGTTTGCTTACTCTGCAAGCTATGTCGGTAACTCCGGTTTTTTTCCGGATAATTTAATTCCTGATTTTATCCTTCAAAGAGACTCCGAGCATAGCTCGCTCCATAGCGCGCTGAGCGACCTTGAATTTGTGGACTAGCCCGACCGTCAGTGTCCACGTTTCAGCACCGTATGTCATGACGGGCAGGACGCACTGGTTGAAGACCTTAGTCTTCAAACACTGCGGGATAGGCGACGAGAAGACTTGACGAAGTTTTCCAAATGCTGCCCAACCCAACTGGATCCTCCTGTCGGCCTCTTTCTCAAAGTTGTGTCTACCGAGCTGGATGACTTGGCCTAGGTAGACATAATCCTTCACAACTTCGCGAAGCGACCCTTCGATATGGATTGGACTCGGCAAGACGTGGGAATTGTACATGACTTTTGTCTTGTCCAAATTCATGCCGAGGCCAACCCGCCGGGAGGCTCCATTTAGGCTGCGCAACATTTGGTCTAGCTGTTCCAGCGTCTCTGCCATTATGACGATGTCATCGGCAAACCGAAGATGTGATAATTTCAATTCTGATACTAATGATAATTTTGGTTTAATACTAATTCTAATATCGATTATGATTTTGTTTTTATTTTATGTTTTGTGCTTTGCTCCTAATTAATTTTCTATTGTATTTAAGAAGTTATTTTTTATGTGAGTGCTGTGTACGCCTGTAAGTGACTAATTCACCATAATTCAATGCATGTTATTTATTATTATGTCTATATTACCAGTGAATAGGTCGTTGGTGTACCTTTTAAATAAATAAATGTGAGATATACTCGCCGTTCACGTTGATACCCTGTCCAGTCCAGTCCAGCGTCTTGAAGACGTCTTCCAAGGCGTTGGTAAACAATTTAGGGGATATTACATCCCCCTGTCTCACCCCCCTGAGCAGTTGGATAGGGCTGGTTTTCTGATCCTGGATCTGGACAGTCATCGTTGCAGCGTCATACAAACATCTCAACACTTCGATGTAACGCCAGTCAATTCGACATCGTTGCAGAGAGGCCAGAACTGCCCATATTTCGATGGAGTCGAAGGCTTTCTCGTAGTCCACAAATGCCATACACAGCGGCTGATTGTACTCCTCGGTCTTCTGTACAATTTGTCGAACAGTATGAATGTGGTCTACGGTACTGAAGCCTTTTCGAAAACCGGCTTGTTCTGGCGGCTGGAACTCGTCAAGTCTCCTGGCGAGACGGTTCGTGACAACCCTCGAGAACAGCTTGTATACGTGGCTCAGAAGTGAGATGGGTCTATAGTTCTTCAGCAAGGATTTATCACCTTTTTTGAAGAACAAAACCACCGCACCTCTGCTCCACGCCCCGGGCGTTGTACCCTCTTGGATAACGGAATTAAAGAGACTCGCTAGCTCTTTCAGGACTGGAGCCCCGCCCGCTTTAAGGAGCTCTGTCGTTATTCCGTCATCCCCAGGTGCCTTGTTGTTCTTTAGCTGCTCGAGAGCCGCCCTAATCTCGCATTGGTCGATATCCGGGATGTCCTCCGTGTAGTGGCGTGTTTAATTCGGCTCGATGGTCATCTGCACTAGGCCCCGCTGGTTTCGTCGCCCGTGTTGAGTATAGGTGCCCATAAAAATCCTCGACTTCCTCGAGAATCTCGGACTTCGAAGTCACGATTCTGCCATCCGCAGTTCTTAGTTTCGTCAGATGGGACCTCCCTAATTGCTGAGCGAACACTTTCGACCCTCGGTTTTGCTCAATCGCGTCCTTAATGTCGCGGGTGTTGGAGCACCGAAGGTCGCGTCGCGTCAGCTTCCTAATTTTTAGGTTTAAGGCCCTCTTATCTGACGAAGACGGCTGCATAGTAGGCAACTCTCGCCTTTCCCTCATAAGTCCGAGAGTTTCCGAGGAAAGTTTGGACACCTTACTTTTTCGCCGCGGCGGGAAAAGTCTGCGGGACACGTCGCGTAGTGCTTTGACCACTTCGTCAGCTTTCTCGTCAATATTACCTATGGTTTCCAACAGGGTGAATCGATTTTGAAGTTCCAGTTGGAACTTTTCGGATCCTAGAGCGACTTGGAGCTGCGTAGGTCGGAGTGTAGGCCTCATCATGCGGAGTCTCTCAGCTCTGAAATTAATATTTAAAGTGCCTCGGACAAGCCTGTGATCGCTTCCGGTATTAAACCTACTAATCACGGAGACATCTCTAAATATATGCTTTCTATCCGTCATGATGAAGTCTATCTCGTTCCTTGTCACGTTATCGGGGCTTTGCCAGGTCCACTTCCTTTGGGGTTTCTTTTCGAAAAATGAATTCATTAAGAAGAGCCCCTGCGACTCCAAAAAGTTGACCAGCATTTGCCCCCTGTGATTCCTGCGCCCCAAACCGAACGGTCCGACTTTCGATTCACCGCGTTCTTGTACTCCCGCTTTGGCATTGAAGTCCCCCATAACAATGTTGTAGTGGGCCTTTGTTGTACTGTGCATTGCCTTGGCAATATCCTCGTACATGGCCTCGGCTGTCTCGTCAGAGCATGTCGAAGTCGGCGCATATACCTGTATCACTTTCAGGTAGTACCTGTCAGTGAGTTTCAGTACAAGGTACGCAACCCGCGTCGACACACTACTGATTTCCACAACGTTGCTAGTGAGTTCCTTGTTGACTAGAAAGCCGACCCCGCCTTGGGAGAGGTGATCACCTTCACGGAAGTAGAATAGGTGGCCTGACTCCAGGGTTATCGTGTCCTCCCCCTGTCTTCGGACTTCAGATAGCCCCAGTATATGCCAGTTAATGCGACCTAACTCTACCTCAAGTTCGGCAAGGTGATGGTCCAGCCTCATCGAACGTCCATTATACGTAGCCATATATAATCGTCGTTGGTAGCCTGCCGTAACCCGGGGATTCTTCGCACCCCCCGTCCCGCCGTTACCGTGACCGCTACCTTGACCAGGAATAGCGGGACCGCCGGGAACTGGGGGCCGTTGTTTTGGCACTTTTTTCATGTGGGAGGTTTAATGCCCGTAGTCACCACGCTGGGCATGCGGGTTGGTGACCGCAGAGCCAAACCTTTCGCAACGATGATGCTGCTGCCCGTCATCGTTCTGGAGGATTTAGGTTGGCTTGTGGGATGGTTATACCGCCATCGGTCGGTCGCCAGCGCCTCGTCTGTCAGTGGCAGGGTGCACCGCGCGCAGGTGAGGTTGACTTTTGGGGAGTCCGGTTGTTATGTGCTCCCCCTTACACCAAATTCTAAACAGGTAATTATTATTACCTGTTTAGAATTTGTCCCAAGTGGAAAAAACACCCTTGTAATAAAACCTCTTCAGTTAGATCTTATGCTTGAAATGGCTGCCTTAAAACTGCGAAAACTGACGATACTGAATATTTGGCAAATGTAATTTTGCGTAAAATTAGTTATTCCAACTGAAATATTTAACTAAATAAAAATTGGTAAAAGTATTAGTTGGTAAACAAGTTATTGTTTAAACGTTCACTTGCCAAACATTGGGTTTGGGTTACAATTATTTGTGAAGAGATTTTTTGCTAAGTAATAATTTGGCAAATGTAATTATGCGGAAAGTTGTTTGGGAAGTGATAATTTGGCAATTTCTTTTTGGTAAAACAAGGGAGACCCAGAGCCAAGCTTCTAACT
Organism: Oligia latruncula; assembly: GCA_948474745.1. Lineage (NCBI taxonomy): Eukaryota > Metazoa > Arthropoda > Insecta > Lepidoptera > Noctuidae > Oligia > Oligia latruncula. The sequence goes on along the minus strand of OX419695.1, from coordinate 19,390,814 downwards.
CTACACGCCCTAACTTCACAAACTCTACACCTTAGTCAAAATATGAGGCTTGGCCGTTTCGTTACTACAAAAACTATTGTATAACAGAAAAGTAATGAACAGTGAGTAAATTTTTCACCTTACGCCCATGTGATGGTAGCGAAACGGCCAAGACACATATTTTGACTAAGGTGTAGAGATTCTGAAGTTAGGGCGTGTAGAGTTAGAAGCTTGGCTAAAGGAACTGGCTAGCCAGCGCCGAGTGTAATATTACACGAACCACTTGGTGCCACTTTTGACCCTTCTATAACTCAAAACCTCTTTAACGTAAACACAAAAATACGTGTTTAATTATATCCATAAGGACATCAAGCCCAAATTTCATGAAACTAGCTCAAACGGTTATAAAGATATGAAGGTCAAAAAGTCGTAAATTTTAGCACTGACTGACTGACATTTAGTACCTAAACCTAACCTACTTCCAGATGACCTAAAAGGATGAAATTTGGAATCCAGCTCGGTAATTGTGTGTAAGCGTAGGAAAACATCTAAAAATAAAAAAAGTAAAATATAGGGGGGTCCCCATAAAAAAAAATTGTTGCGTTGGAACCGTTACAAGCAGATATTTGAATTGAAACTATCCCAATATATGTATTATTATTTATACAAGGTGTTGATTTGCACCCTAGTCAAATTCAAGGACGTAATTATTTTACCATGTTATTATGTAAGTACCTATATTCTGGCAAATAAATAAATAAAAAATGAATAAAAATGATTCTCGACCCAAATCAACAATAAAATGGGTAGGTTTTTTTTTCTTCTTATTTACGGAAATCCGTAAGTGTGAACCAGCCGTATTAAACGCGGCCCGTCTGTTACTAGCCCTATAACCGCGCTTTCACACACAAACAAACTCCTTTTACTTTACTAAGTACTACTAAAAGACTAAAGTAGGTACTAAAATGTCTTTTATGACAACCTCCTGAAATTTGACGAGGATGCAAATCAACACCTTGTATACAATGTATATACCTATATTATATGTTCTTTTTTATACTATACTAGCGGCCCGTCCCGGCTTCGCACGGGTGGACATGATTTTTTTTATATTTTTACCTTTTATTTATATTTTTTGATGCTGTTCTGATGAGCATAATCAATATGTGGATCGTAACTGAATGCCGATCTATTTACTATGAGCTGAAATTCTATTACGCGTCCTAGTTGTTAACGACTGTTGTCTTTCTCTCTGTGCAATAAGTCGCTGCGAGCGTTCGGCGCTAGGTTTCCCGGGCACGCGTTCGCGAGTTCCTAACTCGATTATCAGCAAGGCGCTGCGAGTGTTCGGCACTCGATTGTCGTTCGTATAGTTGGAATGATCTGGCATTTTGTTCTGCAAGGCAAAGCGAACATTCTGCGCTAGATTCGTTTGCCCGTGCTTGGGAGTTTCTAGCTCTATTTTCTGCAAGTCGCTGCGAACGTTCAGCACTCGATTGTCGTTCGTGTAGTTGTGACGATCGGGCATTTTGTGCTGAAAGACAAAGCGTACGTTCGGTGCTAGTTTCCCTCGCGCGTGCTTGTGACATTCTGTCACTATTGTGAGCAAGCGTTGCGATTGCGAACGTTCGGCGCTAGATTCCCTCAAGTACGTGTTCGTGAGATTCGTTCACTATTTTCAGCAAGGCGTTGTGAACGTTCGGCGCTAGATTCTGTGGCCCGCGATTACGATGCATACGCTCTCTGATTTGCGAGACGATCTGAATTTTCAGAAGATGATTCTCCAATACGTCGTATTTTTGCTAATCTCGCTTGGGAGCAACTTTTAGATAGTTGAGACCTTTTTTCCTAGGCATACTGCTGACTTTTTTTTTAAATCAGATAAAATAAGAATAGAACTTTTGATAAAATACTTACTACTGAAAAAGTGAGAGAATACTATAAAAAATAAACAGTAATGCGTGAATAAACAATTTTTAATTAGTTCTGAGAAGAACTTTTTAACTTGGAAAAAAAATTGGCAATTAAAATAGTCAAAAAATGTTCAATGTCGGTTACATCCGCTGCGTAGGGACCTAGTTCATAGATGTGCCCGCCCCTCTCCCGCATCGCTGCAATGCCGGCAGCGGCGCGCGGCGCGGCGCGGCGGCGGCGCCTTTTCTGTATCTATGACTTTTTAAATTCGTAATATCTTTTGAATGCAAATACGATTTGAAAAATTCTAAAAGTTATTTATTTATTTATTAAGCAAGGCACACCAAGGATATATTTACAAGGGTAGTAACAATAGGTAATCACGAATCTTTAATTCTGTGTAAATACATCACTTATAGGCATGCACAACATTCACATTAAAAGGTTAACAATAATCTTATAATAATTAATTAATTATTAATAATGTTATCTACAGGTATTGAAACAATTTTAAATACAAAATAATTTATTTGTATAAGGATCAATAAAAAGGTATGAATAACATCGATATCCGCACAACGCGACAGCGTTTTTTTTTTCTATTTCTATGACTTATTAATTAAGGAATAGCCGATTTGAACAATTCAAAAATTAATATAGGACATGAATTGAGATAGTCTTCAAAACAATATGATTTATTTGGATAAGGATTTAAACAGAAGTATAATTAACATAGTCTAATTTTGGTCGGTATTTCTATCAACTTTTAAAATGCAAAAAAGTGGTTATTGTGACATAACGATAATAGTTGGACATATAGTATCGCGAAGTTTTTTGTAGTTATTGATATGTTCTTTAATATTGTAGAACATACTTTTGTTCTATCATCAATAGTTTCCGCAGCGCATGCGACGAAAGATGTTTTATGGCATTTTTTTACTAAACTTTAATTACTAGTGATGTGAGCGGGCTACTACGGAACCCTACACTGTGCGTGGCCCGACACGCACTTGGCCAGTTTTTTACATGTATGTTTTTGGTGGGTAATGTTTTACGGATCACAATGTCTTCGTTAGAACTATAACGCGCCAATAGATGTCGTAACGCGTTACCACTTAATGCAAAAAAAGTTACCTATCCTCTAACGAGTGAGGAACTCAAGATACACGCTTGTACGATACGACTACATACAGAAAGCATGGCAAAAAGAAATCTATATTCCTAGACAGCACGTTTCGCCGAAAACTTTGTAGATATCTTGGTTCATAGGAAGCACTGTTGACAGAGATCTCAGTTCATAGAAAGCAATTCTTGCCGGAAACTTTGAACATAGAAACCACTGAAGTTACACAGAAAGCGCCTTTGGTTCACGGAAACCAATTAGATCATTTTTTTTAGGTAAGCTGTATTCCCATTCGCTCGCTCTTGCATCCTATGTCGACGAAGCCCTTCGCGGGGCCCCTATTTATGTGTAAAGGGTTTAGTAACCAAACACCACCGAACCTCGGGGTGCCCATCGCTCGCTCTTGCATCCTACGTTGCTCTTTTTTAACCAAGTTATCTGGAAACACTGGTTTCTATGAACAAAGTTTACGGCAAGAAGTGCTATCTATGATACCTCTGTCAACAGTCCTTCCTATGAACCGAGATATCTACAAACAATGTTTATATTTATAGATATAGATAAATGTTAATATGTGTAACAGAAATAAGCATTTACGTTTAATTGCACGGTACTGCAAAAACGCGCGGCGGACAGACAGACGCGGCGGACAGACAGACGCGGCGATGACCCTCAATTCAGTCGGGCGGGATTGCGGCGGCTATTTTGGCAACGCCTCGTTTACCGGGTACATTTATTAACACTGTTCATTATCATCTGCCTAGCCTTTTCCCAACTATGTTAGGGTCGACTTTCAGTCCAGTATTATACATGGAGCGACTGCCTATCTGACCTCCATAACCCAGTTCAGAGGCGTCTCTAGCCCATGTAGCGCCCGTGTGCAAATATTACCCAAGCGCCCCCTAGTAAAAAAAAAGCGTCCCCTATTAAGCGCACGGTCAAAATGGAATGGGTAGAAAGTTCAAGTAACAGCACATCAAGTTACCACAAATTGTCTTTCCCCAATGGATAATAAACTATTGTTTGGAGATGAAGAAGAAATTCGTTGGTTTTGGATACCATGGTGTGCTGTTGACTGTATATTTATAATTATACAGGGTGTTCTGGTGTTTACCCTAACAAGCCAAAACGTACCCATGTTAACATGTCTATATAGATGTGTTACATCATATCAATGTCCAAATTTTGAAATTTCTTCTGATATCAAACAAAGTTCAATATCAATTGGGAACATTTGACTTTGGGAAGCTCACTGCGAGCGAGGGCCACTGTACACACGGGTAAAAAGTATTTTTAGGAAGGAAAGAGTGACTTGAAAAAACAAAGCACAAGTTTATGGTTTTTTTTCAAAAAATATTTTGTGTTTTCAGTTTTCAGACTGAAATTTGGTAGCGTAGCTAAATAATTTTTGACGAGTGCTCCGACCCCGTCAAAATTCGCAACAGTTGTGCTTGTGGCACACTAATTCAGCTAATATCAAAATTAAATCTTACTTATTAGGTAAATTTCAATCAAAAGAAAAGCCGCAAATATGAAGTAAATTTCATATTTACATGTTTACTCAAACATAAAACTTAATCCATGGCGCCAAGGCTTATTTCGCAAAATTACGTGTAGCGAGCGGTAGAACAGTGCGGCACGCGCCACGCGTACTCACGCTTTTCAGAAATGCCGCGCGCTTGACGTTCGTCCATGGCATGGCAATTTGAACGTTATTGTCTATCCCAAACAGTTGAATTCGCATTATTCGCAATATGATTTTCGGCGTGTTTTCAAACGAATCATTGAAACAGGTATCGCCGAGTGATGCGACACTCACTACTACACTCAAAATATAATCTTTAATAATGTGTAATAATGTTTATTTCATGTTGAAAAAAAAGTTGATATTATACAAGCCGCTCGCGCGCTCGTGGCGCGGCTTGCTTTGGTGTAATTCGACAAATATAAGAAGAGCTCCAGATGCTATACAAAATGTATGGAAAGCGGAGCTCTTTTTAGGGTTCCGTACCCAAAGGGTAAAAACGGAACCCTATTACTAAGACTTCGCTGTCCGTCCGTCCGTCCGTCTGTCTGTCACCAGGCTGTATCTTAAGAACCGCGGTAGCTAGACAATTGAAATTTTCACAGATGATGTATTTCTCTTGCCGCTATAACAACAAATACTAAAAACAAAAAAAAAATTAAGGGTCTCCCATACAACAAACGTTTTTTTTTCGGCGTTTTTGCCGTCTGTCTGTCACCAGGCTGTATCTCAAGAACCGCGGTAGCTAGACATTTGAAATTTGCACAGATGATGTATTTCTGTTGCCGCTATAACAACAAATACTAAAAACCAAATAAAATAAATATTTAAGGGGGGCTCCCATACAACAAACGTGTTTTTTTGGCGTTTTTGCCTTGTAGTACGGAACCCTTCGTGTGCGAGTCCGACTCGCACTTGGCCAGTTTTTTACGTTGGTCATTGAAAGTGCCGCGGCCGGCCGTCGCGCGCGCCGTGTGGGGCTCCGAAGCGAGTGGCGCTCGGCGCCCCCTAGGACCGCTGCACCAGTGTGCAACGCACACCCTGCACAATAGGTAAAGACGGCCCTGACCCAGTTACTGGGATTACCCAGTAACTGGGTTGTGGTCGGCAGTCGGGGGTATCGTATCAACGATACCCCTTGGTAAGACTGGTTGTCAGGCTTTCTGGTTTCTGACTACCCGTAACGACTGTCAAAGATCCGCGAATGACAGCCGGGACCAACGGCTTAACGTGCTTTCCGAGGCACGGAGGGGTCTCGTTATTTAAAGATGGTCTTATTCTCACTGTTATAACTTTTATATCGGTTACAGTACAGATATAATAATACTATTACACTTTTAAAAGTATTTTGGGGTTTTTTTTTGTGGATGGGTAATCATCAATGACCCATGCCGCTCTGGGTGGAGCGGAAGGGAGTGTCAGACTCTTACTCACTAAAACCCACCCGGGCCGTGTTTCTTCCTTAGCCCTTTATGTTCCGGGCCAGCGGTAACCCTTTCGGACAGTCTCGCTGACCACACATTTATACGGGTTACATATTTGATTCTGTTGTCAATTCAATATGTAACACTTATAATTCTGTAACCTTCACGAAGGTGTTTTTAAGTCCCTGGTCAGTAAAAAGGGTAACCCTTTTTAGCCTACATGTGTTAGTAGGTCCTGTAGGAAAGTAACAAAATCGAAAATCCTTTCCGTGGGTAACTGGGTAGAACGAAAACCACCCTTGTGTTCGAATTTGACACAAGAACTAAATAAATATCCACCAAACACACTGCTAAGTAAGGTTGCGGGGAGACGACAACTGCGCAGCGCGCTGCGCTCCAAGAGCAAAGAAGAGTGCAGTAAGTATTAACAAGGTGCTAGTAGGTACTGTATAACATCGTTGTCCACCTCGCGGTCACTCGCGGCCTCCGACTTACGGCTCCGGGCTCTCCGTGTGCATTCCCTCAGTACAGTGTCCAGTGGAGGATGTGTGTCAGTGTGTCGGAGTAACCGGGGTTGGACGTGTGCGCGGTCTCGCCAAATCCTCGCAAAAAGTTGGAAGCGCGACATTCTGCGTCCACGTGCCCTCCTCCCCCCGCGCGGCTGTCCGCAGCGCGAGTGGCGACGGATATGCGGATGTGCGTCGCGCATCACGCTGCACCGGCGCGCGGCGCGTGCGTGGCGGCGCGGTCAGAGTAAATACAAATTTTTACTATGGCGCGGCGCTGCTCCGTCGAGTCACGGCGTGTAATGAGGCGTCCCGCACTGTCTACCGTACAATGTACAGACGCCAGACTGCAGCTGGTCGATTCTGTAAAATCTCACCGTGAAACTTAGGTGAAGTGAGTTTGTTTTTGCTAGGAATTGACACTATTGACAGCACACTCCACGCTCACTTCACCTAAGTTTTCACGGTGAGAATTTTACAGAATAGCACCGCAGGTCAACCTACCCGAAACTGTCAGATTTTTCCAATCAACCTTGAACCTTATTTTTTAGCAATAAAGTCGAAAATCTATTAAAGAAATCTGACAGATTGTAGTAACTTGATGTGCTGGCGTCTGTACGTACAGACATTAACAGCGGTGGCTCGCGCGCCGCTATGTTGTGTTGTGCGCTGTGCGCACATCAATGCCTCATTCATTAGTCGTAGAGCTTATTTTATTGTGCGCTTGTGGCTGACTGTGCTCACATTAGGTACCTCCCGCACGTGTTCACTTACCTAGCATGAGTGATTCCTTAGTTTTACGAATGATTTCCTGCAGCATTGGTTCGGTGGCGTCGGCATGGTGGTATCGTACCTCCTACCGAGAGGCATTAGCTAATACAAAACGCAGTTTACCGAACGTTGCGTTTCTGTATTGTAACCTTTCTTGTCACATCTAATACGAACGTTCAAGACAGAAGAGAAGATTAATGATTGACTTCATTGTAAATAGCCGAGTTGGTTGCATATCTGCGTAGTTGTGTATCGTGTAATGTATCGTGTGTGCAGCGCGACGCGACATGTTGCTGCCGGACCAGACGTACGAAGTGGCGGCGCGGGACGCGAGCTGCACGCGTGTCGGCGGGCGCGCTCCCCTGCTGGCTCTACTGCGGACGAGGCAACTGCCGCCAGATTTCTTCTGCGCCAACAGACAAGGCGACACACCCTCGCGACAGAACAACACGAGCACACTCCCCGCGAGGTGCGTATGTCCAGCAAGAGAGCTGAACAACCCTGTCGAGGCTGATGATGACATGTGTGGCATGTCCCGCAGGGCGGGCCCGACAGCAGCGCGCGCAGAGCCGCGGCGGCGGCGCCGGCGCGCGCACCGCACCGCACTACAACACGGTCAGTAGGTACTCATCTTACCACCAGAAAACTTCCGATACATACTAAATGACGCGTCAGGGAAAAGGTATATAAATTATACAAAATCATCAAGTCAAAGTCAACGGAACATTTGTTTTCCTGGTTTGACTGAAAAGAACTAACGCCCTCCTGTTGTAACTATTTTGACGCATAGAGTTGCCATACTAAATTTGGAATTTAATTCTATCATTTTAAAATATTAACGTTACAAGAAAGACTGAAGAATGAAATATGAGACTCGTGTATAAAGGCAAATATTAACGTTACAAGAAAGACTGAAGAATGAAATATGAGACTCGTGTATAAAGGCAAATATTAACGTTACAAGAAAGACTGAAGAATGAAATATGAGACTCGTGTATAAAGGCAAATAAATCGAAGATTTATTATAATTACATTGTTATAGAGTACAATCCTTGTAACTTAACCGCTAACCTATCAAAATGTTGTTATTATATCAAGGTAATGCGTAAATTTGGAAATATCTGCTGCATTTTTGAAATACGCGCGACTTGCACTTTTGTATGAGAAACAAATTACGACGGGAATTAAATTTAGTTTTTTAAAACAATAGAACTAATTTCAATATTTAAAACCATTTCTGTTTGTTTTTTTATTACTAATTAGTCTGAATGTTGATATACATGTTTATATTTCGAACTGTATTTTATTTATAAATAAGTATCAAGGACACGCAATAACAACAAAATGTACATACATTCATTTTGAAAATGACTCATATAAACTTAAGGGGAAGGTATATAAAACCATGATTAGACCTGCTGTCTTGTATGGATCAGAATGTTGGGCCACAAAAGGGATGAATGAAAGGCAATTGCATGCAGCAGAGATGAGAATGCTAAGAGTGATGTGTGGTGTTACACGACTGGATAGAATAAGAAATGAGTACATAAGAGGAAGTTTGAAAGTGGCACCGGTAACTGAAAAGTTGTGTGGGAATCGGTTGTCATGGTATGGGCATGTGTTACGAAGAAATGAGGAAAATGTCGTGAGGAGAGTTTTGAGTATGGATGTCGATGGCTATAAGAGTAGGGGAAGACCAAAGAAACGATGGATAGAATGTGTGAATGATGATATGGTTAGAAAGGGGTGACTACCGAGATGACAACTAATAGATAAGTATGGAAGAAAAAGACATGTTGCGCCGACCCCAAATAAATTGGGATAAGGGCAGGAGAATGATGATATATATAGGTATTACCCACGGAATAGAAAAAACGAGTGGAAGTGCCACGCAGATATCGCGTCACAATTATGCGGAGCTCCGCAACACCGGCTCTGAGGCGGCTCAGTCGCGATTAGCTACTTGCTGTGATAGAACGTCTCGAACGTAAGACGGAGGTTACACGTTCATTCTTATGTCAGTTCAGTCTGTGACCTTGATCACGTCTAGAATGATGGCAGAATGATGGAATAACGCGCGGTATTACACGGTAAGTCAGACTGACGATCAGTCTAACCGAAAACTTCTACGCGATAACACGCTTATGCATTTGGTATGGATTTTAACTAGAAAAATAATATGCTCCCGTTGCCTTCGTAGACAGGGCTAATATTATAATATTATTATATATATATTAGTAGAAAAAGAAAGCGGTGGTATAAAAAGTGGCTAATGAAAAGACCATAAATTCACTTAAATTTATTGAATGAGATATGAGACAGATAAAGATAAAGATATATTTATTGCATAACTGTGTACATAAAGTTCTTATACATATTTTTTTGTTTGTTTCAACAGTCTACCCGAGTCGGATATGCAATAGTAATAAGAAATTGGGTACTTACAAATTCTATTTTTTATCAAAAAAATCATGCAGATTAGGGATGTGAAAAAATAATCGATTATAGAAAAAATCGATTAATAATTGATTTTTTTCTATAAAAATCGATTTTTATAATCGATTTACATATTACAAAAATCGATTAATAAAAAATCTATTTCTTATTCACGCCGTTTTTTTCACCTAGAATTTAGAACGGCCGCGCAACAGCTTTTTAGTCAGGAGCGCGAAGCCGCAAAGTACCGCGAAGTGTACCACTAACTAATAAATGAATGACGCTAAAGGGCGCTCCACACAACTAAGATACTATAATATTTTATCTTTGTAATCCTTTTGTAATCCCCATAAATATGAAATAAATAATATTATCTTCGTCGTGTGTAACGGACCATTGAATTGTATGGCGAGCGATATTGTATCTTAAGGGGGAAGCGCTAAGGTGGCCCGCGAAATTCAAATTTTCTTACGTTTTTTACAATTTGCTGGTCGGTATTAAGTTGTACGTTGATTAAAATATGATTCGCGGTCGTAACAAATATGTATTTACAGAATTATAATCATTACAATCAGTAATACAACTTGTTAAGTTAGTATAATCCCCAAATGTCAAGATTTCATGAAATAGTCATTCTTGGGGATTACATGGTCTTAGAGAGTTGTGTTGATGACTTTAATGATTATAATAATTTTATTCTGTAAATACATATTTGTTACGGGCGCGCAAAACTTTAACTTAGAAAGATGTATTAATGATTCTTAGGATTAAAATTTTCTAAATATGTACCTGTTATTGTTGCGAATAATATTTTGATCAAGATACAACCTGACACTGACCTGCAAATTGCAAAAAACTTAAGAAAATTTGAATTTCGCGGTCTACTACTATCCATTCACCCTAAGAAATTTCTTCCTGCGAAAGGAGAAATTAAAAAAAAAACCTTTTTTGTGTAAAATTAATGTTTCGCTTGTTGATATTATTATTATTAACCCTTCGCATGTCGCGTGTACAGGGTATGTACAGATAACAATAGAATTTCATGCGACGGGTTAATAAAACTGAGTGCTGTGATAGTGATTATCGTTATTTCAGGCGTTTAATTTAATCTATCAAAAAAAAAGGAAAATATCGATTATTTTTTCATCGATTTTATTACTAGGCAAAATAATCGATTAATTAATAATTGATTTTTTATGTATACTGTCACATCCCTAATGCAGATTATAAAATACCTTATCAATTAACATTTTCTTAAATTTATTTTTAAACTTATTTCCATTTAATTCTTTAATTGCTCGCGGTAACTGATTGTACACCCGAATAGCAGTAACATAGGTACTTTTATATTACATAATATTGTTAATAACTGGTAAATTAATGTCATATTTATATTGTTTCCGAATATTTAGACACAGGAGAAGAAGATGACTATGCTGATTATTATCGAATTAAAGAATTTAATTTTAATTTTTTTTATTCCAAAGAATAGGTAACATTTCTAATGTAAGAATAAATTCTTTCTCCGGGGCTAATGGTAGAGATGGGGACGTCGGGAGCGGCGAGGGAGTCGCTGCAGGCGGCGACATGTCGTGCGACTCCATCGCTGTCTAAGCAGTGACTGACATCAGACTGATAGCTAATAAACACACGTTCAGTCTGGCATCAGTCTGACCAGACTGACAAAAATTATTAAAATATTTAAATAATCATCATTCTGGACCATCATTCCATCATTCTACGTGTTATACAATCAGTTTCCCGTCACTCTGACGTCAATCATAGACTGAACTGACATCAGAATGAACGTGTAACCTCCGTCTAACGAAAAATATTACAAACATGCCTTATTGTGCAATTTTTACATGCAAAAACGATAGCAGGACAAAAAATGTATCTTGCGGAGGTGTATCGTATCACCTGTAAGTATAAAACTATGATATATTTCAATATAATTGTTTTTATTGACAAAACCATATTTTTATTACTTTGTTGCGAGCTAAAAACTACCTTATGTTTATTGTTCAAAGTCTAAATCAACTTGCTCGCTGTCTTGAATATCATCGTATACATTCTAGAAAATTCGACGCTACTCGATTAGGGATGGGACACATTCAAATAGTTCGGTATCGATAAAACATTACAATGTGTATTTATATAGTGAAACGTTATACGTTACCATGACATATTATGTACTCGTTGTTGTTCTTCTCGATTAATTGAATTATATGGTTTGAGTTTGAGTATTTATATTCTGACAAATAAACCAAAATCATTCATTCATAGCTGGACGTAGGCCTCAAAAAGAACTAATACTAATAAACAGTGATAGGAATAGGTAGTGCCTATTTGCCTAAACTTCGAAGAACATAGACGAAAGTCTGAGACTTCCTTACGACTGAAATATTTTTTCGGGACTAATGTCGGGGTTTCGGGACATCACCTAAGTACATTTAATATTAATGTTATTAATAGAGTACACTAATTGAATTCATTTTCCTTTTTAACCGACTTCAAAAACAAGGAGAATATTCTCAATAACCAGTAGATACGTTTTCTATTGTTATTAATTCAGGTAAAGAACTGGGTCCGGTTGAAGTGTAGCCAGGGGCACTGGCACGATGACTTAAAAAACTTTTCGATTTTCTTTTTCAAAACTGTCCCAATTTTATTGCAGTTTCGAATTATCCTTGACCATAGAAACTATTTAGATTCTAAGAAGCATGGTCCTACGACGCACCGTTTCCGAATTATGGGCCTCCAAATTTTATTTTATATAAAACGCTCTATATTTTCAAAATGGTGGCTCGGATGAAAATCTTTTCTGGAAAGAAATTGTTGCTCTAGTCGAAAACCATGAGGACTGATGTAAAAAACCCGCGAAATAGGTATTGAAAAAAAAACGTTTGAGAATTTTTTTCAAAGTTTTTGGTCGGTCGAAAAATTTTTTTTCCTTAATTCATGTTGGGATACTGCTTGCACGGGGGTAACACAGGGGGGGTTAAATTTTGTTATTTTTTGCCTAGGACGCACCGTTTTCGAGATATTTGAATTTAATTATAGATATCTTGTCCTCATCCCTAGCTGAGTAGAAAAATAGATAACAGGTGCATACGAATATGACATCTATTTCAATGACATTAGCGTGCTAAATAGAGTAATTTAGTACAGCGCCCTCTAGCGTTGAGTAGCTGAACTCATTGGGGATTGCTCGAATTTGATTGATACATGGAAAAATGTACTTCATTGATTTTGACATGTAAAATAAAAACAACATTCAGTAGTTGTAATAAGACTTAATTTTGAACAACAATAAATAAACTATTCGCCAAAGTTGCATTTATATTTAGTAGCCAATTATATCATCGTTTTCTGTGTATTGAAATGTTTATTTTAATTTGCAATTGTGTGAGTTTGGCGACACTGGTTCCCGTACTAAGGAAGTCTAAGGGCACTTCCACTCGTTTTCTCTATTCCGTGGTATTACCTTACTGTATTTAATTAAATCCGGGAAGACTCTTTGATCCACGCACGAATTAAATACTAAGGCTAAGTAATGCACGATAGTCTCAATTATGGAGGTACAGGCCTTAGGTAATGGACATTCCCCAAAGATCTTCGGTCAATTTGATCTTAATTTGCTAAGCTTTAATTACTGTTAAGGGGTTTATAATAAAAAAAAAATGCCTAAAGTAAAAAAAAAACAATCGTGCAGGCTGAAATGTTCGCCCTTACTAAATGTTCGCCCTTACTAAATGTTCGCCCTTACTAAATGTTCGCCCTTACTAAATGTTCGCCCTTACTAAATGTTCGCCCTTACTAAATGTTCGCCCTTACTAAATGTTCGCCCTTACTAAATGTTCGCCCTTACTAAATGTTCGCCCTTACTAAATGTTCGCCCTTACTAAATGTTCGCCCTTACTAAATGTTCGCCCTTACTAAATGTTCGCCCTTACTAAATGTTCGCCCTTACTAAATGTTCGCCCTTACTAAATGATCGCCCTTACTAAATCAAAAGCGAGGGAGGGCGAGGAATTAAAAGTTTCAGTTGTTTTGAGTGGGACACTAGTAAAGAAATTTACAAATTCTTGAGGCACTTATTTGTATCGCAAATGAGACCGCTTTTTGGGAAACTCAACAGAAAAAGAAACTGCATTTAAGGCACAAAAAAGATGCATACGGTCTATTTTTAAATTGAAAAGCACGGATAGCTGCGTGCCATATTTTAAACAATATAAATTATTAACCCTACCAAGTTTATACATTTTAGAAATGGCAGTGTTTGTAAAATTAAACCCGGATCGCTTTTCACGAATGGCTGACGTATTTCCACGGAATAGGCGTGACAATAGTAGCTTATGTATCCCTAGTGCTAGGACAACTCTGATGCGCAAGGGTGTCTGCTGCATGGCACCGATAATATATAACAAAATACCAAGTTGTTGGAAGGACTATAATTTTACATTATTCAAAAAAAAACTTAGGAACTTTTTAGTAGACAAAGTATATTATAGGGTTGAAGATTTTTTATCGGAAAAAGAAATTGTTTGACTATTTTATTTATTGTATTTAAATAGCTATTAGAAATTTTGACATTACTTATATTATTGACTGATGAATAAGAATTATTTTATGTATTAATTGAATTGAATAGTTGAACATTGATAATTATTAGGTAATGATGAACTAGAATTATATTATGTACTTAATGGAATAGTAAATGTGTATTTTAATTGTAATTTCTATACTTTTGCATGCCTTGTAATTGGCAAAATATGGCTGTTTCTGTATGTATATTATGTACCACCATGACTTGTACCCGTATTTGCAAAATAAAATATCTTTATCTTTATCTTATCTTTATCTTTGACGTCTGTAGTGTGTAATCAGAATTATGCTTTTTATTCCTGTTCGTTTCATTATTTACAATTTTCCAAAACGTCTTTAATTTATTGTCTGATTTGATTATTGTCTGCTGATTTAACCTTATTGCTAATGTTTAGCTTAAGCTTAAGGCTTAAGCTGCGTTACAAGCGTTCTTAAAAGTTCTAGAGTAAGTAGCAACATACTTATTAAAAGTTTCCGTGTTAATATAAGGCTTAAGGCCATACAGCTCGAAAAGTCTTTCCCTACTTTTCCTAAGTCCTTTAGTTGCCCAGTCACAAAATAAAAACTTGGGGCTGATACTTTTAGTGTTCTTCATAAAAGAATTATTGAACTCGGTTTGGACTACCGAAAAGAATCTGGGGGCACGGGAGTGCCCCCGCCAAGACGAGCCAAGCGAAGCGCAAGGGCACTTACCTACCTTTTCTCGAAGCACTTCGTCGTATTTTTGAACCTTCATAACTTGGGTTTGGATTATACCAGTTAAACTAAATTTTCGGGATATGATGTCAGTGGTTGACTTATTAAACCTATAAAGTTTCAATTGCATAGCTCTTATAAATACTTTAGATTTTATTGATATCTAAAATACCCCGATTTCGTCATTGACTCACTGATGATCATCAATATTCTAAGGGTCTTCCTGAAGTCCTAGAAAGCTGAAATTTGGTATGTAAGCTAGTAATAGTACACAAACAACAAAAAAACTCTATATATAACTTTTACCCTCCAACCCCTTAAACTAGGGGATGGAAGTTTGTACGATACTTCCGAAAATTTTGATGCTAGAATTCTGAAAATTGATATAGGGACTCCTTGTTATAAATAATAAAATACGTATTTCAGGATTTTCAGTAAATAACCCCCAAATTTTTTTTTTTAAATTTCATAAGCAACTTTCAAAAAGATGTGAAATCCCACCAAAAACATTTTCATGTAAAATGTTGCCAAGACGAGACCACATATGGCTCGCACTGTCAAAAAGTTATCAGATCTCATGTAGAGCCAAGCTTCTAACTATACACGCCCTAACTTCACAAACTCTACACCTTAGTCAAAATATGTGGCTTGGCCGTTTCGCTATCATCACATGGGCGTAAGGTGAAGAATTTATTCACTGTTCATTACTTTTCTGTTATACAATAGTTCTTGTAGTAACGAAACGGCCAATGTGGTCTCGTCTTGGCAACATTTTACCATGAAAATGTTTTTGGTGGGATTCATTATACAAAAATATTAACATTGTTCACTGTAAGGTTCTGGTTCCTTAATTTACAAGATAAAGTGCTATTAAATTTGTTAAAAATTACCTGATGTTATTGGTCTGGATTAGATCTGCACTTTTTGTATTGGCATGTTGGACTCAAAAGTTACAGTTTGACCGCTGTGTGTGTGTGCATAATACGGCAAGCAGAGATAAGTAGGAATTAAGTGCTTAACTTCGAGATAATTATTTAGAACTCCTAGTTAACAGGTTGTAGAATAAAGGAAGGTGTAGTATCCGAAGAGTTTTTTATGTAAAAATCTAAGAAAGATCTTCTGAACTTTTTCAAGAAGTAAAGCGTAAGTGCTCTCATAAGGGTCCCAAATTACTCACGCCGATTCTAGCCTAGCTTACTCCTGGCTCAGGCCATGTAAACTAGTTTAATGGCCGGTGGGTTTATAAACTCGCGCATATTTCGAATAACAAAAACCCTGATATGATTCAGCAGCGAGGCGACCTCATGTGACCATGAAAGGTCAGCCTCGTGTAGTTGGAAGAAGGCGGGACCCATACCATTTTTATTATATTTTCAAATTCAAATGGGTCCCGCCTGCTTCCAACTTTTATTTAATTTAAAATGGGCTTGTTTTTAGCTTTTCAGTTCTTTTAACTTAAGTTTTTTACCGTAGTCGAGTTTTTATTTTTTTTAAATAACTTTTTTATTTACAGCTTTTTAGTTTACAAATGTGAAAGATTTCGCTGACGATTTAATTCTTGGTACGCATTGACATATATATTACTAGCGTAAGGACCGGGCTAACAGCGCGACTAAATGGCACCAACGCGCTGGCCCTAAAATGACGGTTTTAGGGCCAACGCGACTCAGTTGACAGTGGTGCGCGCGAACTTCGAACTTCGAACGAAGAACTTTTATGTAAAATGTTCAGACGGGCGTATCCTTACTTTTGAAATCATTGTTGGTACGTGTTTTTTACGATTTGTCACTTCGAATTACTTTTAACCATATACTTAAGTTGTTTATATTTTTGTAATCATCTTTTAAAGCCCTTTATTTTGATACTGATGATTTCGATAGGTTTTGAGAAAAAAAAATTTTGCGCCAAAAATCGGCCATTTTAATTTTTTTCAATTTTGATATACCTACCCAGTGTCACTCGTACAATTAAGACGAATCTAACGGCACCTCTCAAGCTGAAATCGATCAAGCCGTTTAGGCTACAGATCGTGCCAAAGAGATATACATACATACATACATAGTAGTCGCCATATTGAATTTTCACTAACGTCATGTCTTTAGTGACACTCGCCGGACTAAGAGGAATCGATTGACGTGTGAATCATAAAAATCGGCCCAGGCGTTTGGTCTGTACAGTATAGTGCTTCAAAGGAACATACATACATACATAGGCTGATGAACACATTACCACTCCTTTGCGTCGCGCAGTCTGGTAAAAATACAGATCCCAAGACACCGACTTCCAAAATTAAAGTTATTTCATAATTTTGAGTTCATTCCTTTAGGAAGTCGGTTTAATTTTTTTAAATTACTTTTTTTTTGTTTGAGTAGCTGCTTCTACGAGGGTGCAGGTGAGGGGGCGGCGCGGAACAGAACAAAACAGCGTGGGGCCGCGCGCCGCGAGAGCAGATACCTCTGCCGTCTGCACCAGGGCTGCGGATAAAAAAAGTTATTAAAAAAAATAAAAAACCCGACTGCGGTAAAAAACTTAAGTCCATTTTAAATTAAATTAAAGTTGGAAACAGGCGGGACCCATTTGAATTTCAAAATATAATAAAAATGGTATGGGTCCCGCCCTGCTTCCAACTTTAATTTAATTTAAAATGGGCTTGTTTTTAGCTTTTCAGTTCTTTTAACTTAAGTTTTTTACCGCAGTCGGGTTTTTTATTTTTTTTAATAACTTTTTTTATTTCCAGCTTTTTAGTTTAAATTTTTTTTTCTTTATTAAGTAATAAGAAGAACTTAATTACAATCTAGCCTAAATAGACTAATAAGCAATTTAATTCTAACTTAATATTTTACGAGTTAGATTATGTTATAACTAAGAATAGTGTCAATTTGCACTTTTACACAGTTTCGTAGCACTTTCTTAGGGTCTGATAAATTGATAAAATACTTTGTTCATGTGTTACGTGTATAGCACCATTAGCACCGCACTATTATTCATTCACTATATATAACACTATATATATTCTTGTGTATTTGATCCTAATTCAATTAAAAAGCTCACAACAACAAATACGTTAACATTTTAATTAAATAATCAAATACAGCAAAATTAAATGTCAGCAGAAAAATGTCAGAGACAATATTACAAGGAAACGATGTTGCCTAGACGATGGCTGACGGCGAAAAAAGGTCCGTCACTGGTGTGCACCGCGTTTTTATAACCTCGGTATGACCATAGTGATGTGATCTTCCATACGGCCTCTCCTGACAGGAGTCCGTCCTCGGGCTCCTTCAACTTTACAAGTCAGTCTCCTGCATCGGCAAAGGATGTCCACAGTCAGGCTCATGAAGCTCTTGCTCTGGGCTTTGAGAACTCCCGTCCTCAGTAATAGCTCCTGTCGCTGCCTAATCCTCTTGCAACTCGAGGGCGACGCTGGCATGCGTCTCAGCAGCTGATGTGCTGGGGGACACGCCACCCTGCACTCGGGACATGCTGGGCTGCTGCCTCCCGCTGACAGCTGGCTCCGTGGCTCTGGATGGTGAGTCGTTGCATTGGAGAACAACAGTAGACTCCTCGTGATTCGGGCTTGCATATATGTAACACACAAGAAACATACAAGAAAATAAGTTTATGGCTTTCAAAACATTAATGATGTTTACAGGGCATACCAAGTCAGAGGCACTGCGTGAAGCTATAACTTGGTAGTTAGCATAAAAAGTACGAGCTAAGATAGAGGCACTACGTGAAGCATATCTTAGTCTCATACAACAGGGAAAAATCAAACTAAGATAGAGGCACGACGTGAAGCATATCTCAGTTACATAAAACAGAAGACAAATCAAACCAAGATAGAGGCACGACGTGAAGCATATCTCAGTTACATAAAACAGAAGACAAATCAAACCAAGATAGAGGCACGACGTGAAGCATATCTCAGTTACATAAGACAAATCAAACTAAGATAGAGGCACGACGTGAAGCATATCTTAGTCACAAAAAGTCAGCTAAGTAAGAGGCACTACGTGAAGCATTACTTATATTGTGACCAGCTTAAGCCAGAGGCACGACGTGAAGCAAATAACTTAAGCCACGGTTGAGAAAAGAGGCACGACGTGAAGCTTATTCTCAACCCTTAGGATAGTAACACAGCATGTCACTTATCCTAACAGAAAACAACTCACAATCGAAGAAAACAGCACATACTTCAGGATTCCACTCTCCGCGCCACGGGATCATATACTCAGCCGCTGCTTGAGTTGACTTCCCATAGGAGCCAGCCAGGAGTTGCAGTTCATACCGCCCATATGGCAGTATCTTCATCACACGGTGAGGTAGGCAGGAGCAGGCAGGCGTCCGCCTTGCCGGTTGATTGAGCTTGTTTCCTGACAAAAACTAAAGAACCAACTTTAAAGGGTGTCATTTTTAACAAAATAACGTGTCGCGTCTAATTATCCGTCTGACAGTTTCTGTCTGAGACTTAAAGTCTCCTAATCAGCAGCCTGAGCTATGTGCGCCCAATTTTGTGGCTTTTGAATCGTACACATCGCACCTTCTGAAATAACTGGCTAAGCCCATGAACTGCCGAATCTGTCTAACATTTTTCGGTTCGACGGAATCAACTAACGTTTTAACTTTTTTTTTATGACTCGGCCGTACCTGACCACGACATATACAGCAACCCAAATATTCGACTTCGGTTGTAAGGAATAAACACTTCTTTAGATTAACAGAAAAACCTGCCGAGGTCAAAATAGAATGGGAAAAACGGTGAGGTCGATAATTGACCAGGGTAGTACTGTTTAATTTGATAGACATGCTGCCCATAGTAACGGTAAAAATCGCTGTACCGGTAATGAAATACTGAGAAATTGTTAATAACAGCTAACAATTGTTGTAATTAATCACCAAAAAGTGACGTATTAATTGGTATTGATATGTCATACTGTACCGCCATAACCATATCCGAGTTACTTACTGCCCTAGTGAGTTGCTGAGAATCACGTGTACGAACGTACCATACACCTTCTCTATTAAATTAAGGACATCTGTTCCCACAATCATCGGTGTATTCATAAATGCAGAGTCCACAACGAACAAATCAACTTCGGCGCGCCAATCGTCAACATTATGTAAATTGGGATCAAATCTGGATATGTAAAAATTTTGATTTGACCTTACCGTGGTGTTGATTGACCTGATAGCATCAACAATCCTGTCTGTTACTGATGGCTGCGCTGTTCCACTCGCCTCCTTGTCGGCACGCTCCAAGCTGTCTTCCAACACCCTGTCCGCACATGACTCGCTGAGGGACGGTAACGCAGGCGGTTGCGTCAACACCTTCGCTATGCTATCAGCCGGTGGCTCGGTCATCTGCGGCGGCGCAGTCTCGGACCGCGCTGATGACGGTAACGTTGCACACCTTTGTTGTAGTTGCGGCGTATGCCCACGCCGACCACATAACGGCGGAGTGTGGCACCTCGGTGACGGGAACGCACGGCGTCGTGATCGTGATGGTGGTGAGGGTTGGCTCGTACTGTCAATTGCCCGCGGCTCGTATCGTTCATGCGATCGATGGGGTCGCGCTGCGGATCGCTCCTCTAACGCTGTGAGCCTACTCATCATCGTTTCCATCATCTGCCTGAACTTACCATCAGGCGTGCGGTAGCGATGTCTTCTCGAACGCCGAACCGAACTACCACGTCGGCTGCGACGGTACTCACCTTTAGACTCGTCTGACATTTTTCTTTTAATAAATCAAATAAACAAAAACCAGGTGGGCGAGATAGAATCTAAGATCCTATCCCACTTCTGATCTTGTGTATTTGATCCTAATTCAATTAAAAAGCTCACAACAACAAATACGTTAACATTTTAATTAAATAATCAAATACAGCAAAATTAAATGTCAGCAGAAAAATGTCAGAGACAATATTACAAGGAAACGATGTTGCCTAGACGATGGCTGACGGCGAAAAAAGGTCCGTCACTGGTGTGCACCGCGTTTTTATAACCTCGGTATGACCATAGTGATGTGATCTTCCATAATATAATATTACACTAACTCAAAAGGTTTAGTTCTCTTTAGCCTTCGCACTATGTCCGTGTTGTATAACAGCTGAATTGCCTCTACATTCACATGTCGGTGTAGTCTGTGTTCGTGGGCTTCAGTTCCATTTTAAGGTCACGGTGGAGGTCGTCATTTCTAATGCACCATGGAGCATTTACAGCATCCCTGAGTACTTTATTTTGGAATTGTTGGATTATTTTAACGTTACTTCGTTTAGTACAGCCCCAAAGTTGGATGCCATACGTCCAAATTGGCATAAGAATATGCTTGTATATTATAATTTTATTATGTATTGATAGGCAGGATTTCCTTCCGAGTAACCAATTCATTCTTTTATAGCGTATGTCGAGTTCCTGTCTTTTCTTTTTGACGTGAGATTTCCAACGCAGTTTGGCGTCAAGAGTTATGCCAAGGTATTTGGCTGGTTTAGGTAGTTCTTCGAAATTTGATTCTTTGACTGATCCATATGGCCAAAATTTAATTTCACTTTCAGCTCTGTAACACATATTCATATGAAAATAGGTATACCCAATAACATACCTATATTTGAATGAGGGACTTGTCTTTACCGACTTCAAAAAAAAGGAGGTTATCAATTCGATACGTATGTATGTAATATTATTGGAATTGCATTATATGCACATATGACAATCTACTAAGGCTTCCAAACATATATACAAAATTTCATAGACGTATGTATGTATGTATGTTTGTCCACGCATTTCTCAGCAACTATTAATCGGATCGTGACCATTTTTTTGTATTAGCTTACATTTACTTCAACTTAGGGAACAGTGCAAGTTTCATCAAAATCGGTTCAGTAATTTTCAAGATATGGACTAATACGTGTAAGTGTGACGGCCTGGCGTATTGATACGAGCTACGGGTGTAGTGTCAAAGGGAAAACATCTCAAAACCTTGGTCAAATTCTAGTGCAAAAACTAAAAATTACGAAATAAAAAGTAATTTAAAAAAATTAAACCGACTTCAAAAAGAAATCAACTCAAAATTATGAAATAACTTTAATTTCGGAAGTCGGTGGCAAAAAACTAAAATACAGATCCCAAGACACCGACTTCCGAAATTAAAGTTATTTCATAATTTTGAGTTGATTTATTTTTGAAGTCGGTTTAATTTTTTTAAATTACTTTTTATTATAAAGTAGTTTTCAAGATATTGATTTTGTGCCCAGATGAATCAGAATGTGTTACAGATTAATCAGAAACAGAAATAAAAAGTAATAAATACACCGTTAGTTATGAATGTAAATTCTAAACAATAATTATTCATTCTTAATACCTATTCATTCTAAGACATATCAAAAGTGTCATATTTAGAACAAGATTATACTCCTGTAATTTGTTTACCTATTATTTAAAAAGGTTATAGCTAAGTAAATAATAAATACCTAACATTAAAACTACACGGTCAAAAATTGGACAAGGAGAATTACGCAACAAAAGCGCTCCTTTCGTGCTGGAGAGGGGAAAAACTAATTTATTTTATTATTCATATGGGGTTTTGACCATACGAATCAGGCACAGATGAATGATTTTGCCTAGAATCATGTATAACTCATCATACATACAGAATTCATTATTTTCATTTTTCTACACGAATCTATAACCTAAAAGCATCACACGAAACACAGATTGAAGTTTTAAAACAATAAAATAAAATTTTATAAAGTAGGCATTGTAATCAGGATGCCACCTGAACCAAACACAGATGAATCAGGTATTTTCCTTCGTAACACCGGGATCTAAGCCAACCAGCCTCACGTCCACCTTCTAGGTCGTCCGTTGTACGACTGGCTTCGCCCCGCGCTGGAAGCCAGACTCTCATTATTATTACCCGACCAAGTACGGTCAAGCGCAGCTTACGCCACATTAATCAGTATTATACGCCGGACACTTCTTTTTTACTTATTTATAAACAGACTAACTTAGTTATAACTAATACACATTTTTTTTGTAAGAGGACAATTCATTTCCTTTCGATATAATTATAATTTATATTGATGTATCAAAGGGAAAATGCGACATCGACCATTTTGTTCCGGAAAATGGCAAACGGACGCGCTATATGAATCAGAAGAACGAACTTCAAATATTTTTATTTTGTACCTAGACAGCAATTATTAAAAAAAAATAATTTGTCCCAGTAAGGGATAAAGCTAAACTGTACAAAAAAAAATATTACATGTCGTTTCG
The DNA here is from genome assembly GCA_948474745.1 of Oligia latruncula. NCBI lineage: Eukaryota > Metazoa > Arthropoda > Insecta > Lepidoptera > Noctuidae > Oligia > Oligia latruncula. The sequence continues at coordinate 19,367,561 of OX419695.1, read as the reverse complement.
TTAGTTGGTTACAGAAATATACCCACAGACATCGAACATTTTGTCCCTGAAGAATTACCCATTAGCATAAGGCACTTGCATGCCGTTTATGTAGATTGGGTGGTAATCACAGTGTTTGTTAGTGAAGTCAATATGAATTGATTTTGACTCATTCAGTTTGATCTTCCATTTTTGTGTCCAGTCATAAACTTTATTCACAGCTAGTTGAACTTTTTCTACTGCTTCTTTGTGGCTTGATCCTGTAGCCATAATAGCAGTGTCATCTGCAAAGGTCGCTATGGTGTTGTTTTCCAGCTCTGGAATGTCACATGTGTATAGCAAGTAGAGGAATGGGCCTAACACACTTTCTTGTGGCACCCTAGCTTTTATAGTTTTTAGCTCAGAATATGCATCCTCTTGCCTTATTCTAAACATTCTGTTACTGATATATGATTCTAGAATGTCTGCAAATTCTGGAGGTAGCATGCGTCTGAGTTTAAATACCAGACCCTCATGCCAAACTTTATCGAAAGCTTGCGCGACATCTAGGAATACGGTGGCGCAGACCTGCTTGTTTTCGAGTGTTCTTTCAACAATGTTAGTTATTCTGTGTACCTGAGGGGCAATTCTCGTAATTTTAAGAACGTTCACAGTCTGATCTCAGTCTCCATCTGTCAAAAATACCTCTAATTTCCCTACATTTTGACAAGTCTTTGACATTTGTATGTCGCTGAGATGAGATTGCGACTAGATTTTGAACGTTTTAAATTACGAGAATTGGCCTTCAGGTCTATCGTAGAGTGTTTTTCTCTGAAGCCAAATTGATGATTTGGTATTAGCTCTTTTTCTTCTATTATTGGTTTTAACCGTTTTAATAGCAGTTTCTCGAAAAGTTTTGATAATACTGGCAGCAGGGAAATGGGTCTATATGATGATGCTTCATAGGGTGGTTTCCCAGGCTTCGCAATCATAATGACTTCAGCAACCTTCCATGACTCGGGCACATATTTTAGCATAAATGCAGCATTAATAAGTCTGGTCCGCTTTACAATGGCTTTGCGCGGGAGGTGTTTTAGTATTTCTCCTGTTATGAGATCGTAACCCGGAGATTTCTTCGAACTTATGTTATGTTGAATTTCTCTCAGAACTTCTATAGGAGTTACAAGTCGAATTCTTTGGCTTTGTGATAACTTTTCACTCTCAAGTGTTTCTATGGAGCTCTCATTGGGTTGAAAAGTGTTTTATAAGTATTGGGCAAACCTAAACGCTTTTTGTTCATTGCTTATGGTCCATTTTCCGTCGCTGTTTCTGATGGGCGGAATTTGCATAATCGGCCTTTTAAGTTTTATTGTAGCTTTCCAAAGGGAGAAATCTGTTGATTGGTCGTTGGTGAGCTGCACAAGGTGAGTATTAAGACAGTCATCCTCAAATTGTAGAATTTTCCTCTTTAGTCGTTTAGTTAGGTTATTTAATAATGTTTTATCTCGCGGGCATCTAGTTTGCTGCCACCGCTTTCTTTGCTTTCTTTTATCAGATAGTAAACCTACAATTGCCTTGGGATAGATATGTCCCTTATATTTGCGTCCTAGCTGTGGTGTGTTGTTCCACGCACATTGCTGGATATTAACAACGTATTTGTTTACTTCCGAGTCCAGCTGATCCTGATTTTTTAACGGAGTTTTTAGGTCGATAGTATTATCTAGATCAAGGGCAAAACCGTCCCAATCTGTAGATTTATTAATCAGGGTTAAATGGCTTTCTCTTAGTATGATTTTTTGACTGAGTCTTAGGATAATCGGGGAGTGGTCCGAATTCATGTGAAAATCTTCCTCCAGATTAACGTAATTGGTGGATATATATGTTGTAATATGAAAAAGTCTATAAGATCCGGTATTTTCTGGTGGTCAGTGGGACAGTATGTCGGTTTGCCTGTGCTCATAACTTCACAATCTGTGTCTTTAACTGCATTTAAAAGCTGCCTTCCCTTTGTTGTAGTAAGCCTTGATCCCCAGTGCGTATGCTTGGCATTGAAATCACAGCCTAGGATGAATCTCTGGCCTAGAAGTTCAAATAATTGCAAGTATCGCTCTTTTCTTATCATATGCCTTGGAGGACAGTACACGGCTGCTATGGAAACGTGACAAAATCGGGTTTTAACAGATACTGCCACGGCTTGAATGTCTGGTTCTTCAAATTTACTCTGCTCATAATGATTGATGTTTTCTTTGATTATAACCGCGCTACCTCCTCTGGCCGAGTTTGACAACTCGGCCAGGGTGGAGCGAATTAAATACCTTGTATCCTCTAAATTTGATGAAAGATTGTTTAGTGAAGTGCGTTTCGGATATCAAACACACGTCTATATTTTGTCTCTAAGACTACCCGTAACTCATTCTGATGTTTGAGGAGCCCATTGGAGTTCCATGCCATTATTTTTAGCGTGTTGCTCATTTTTGGTTATTAAAAACAGCTGTTTTAGTGCTGGATGCTAGCTTTTCTAATCGTTTGTCAAAAGTAGTATTAATACACTTCAATATTTGATTTATCTTATCTTCCAGATTCAAAGGTTGTGTGCCTTGTTTTGCAGCTTGAGCATAGGAAAACGATTGAACAGGTTTTGCAGTTGTCTGTAAACCTTCTTTCCGTGCCTGTTTGTGAGGATTTATTATGGAAGGAAACTGTTGGGCAGTAGGCACAACAAGTTTCTTTTTGATGTTTTTATTTTTCATAATTTACATGTCCTTGGCTACTTCACACCCTCTATAGTTGGCAGGGTGGGGTAAGCCACAGTGGACGCATTTTGGTTTCTCTTGCGGAGATTTAGTACAGCTGGCTGTAAGATGCTTGCCAGTGCATTTGACACACCTTGGCTCTTTTCTGCAGTATTTATGAGTATGTCCATATGCCTGGCATCTCTTACACTGAGGAATGAGTTTCGGATTTTTGAGAGGGTGTATTTCAATTTTACACCCTAAAATGTGCTTTATGCCATAGATTTTGTTGACATTTTATGTTTATTGAGTGGTTCTTTGGTCTTCCAGCTCAACTTGTTGTCAACTTTTTCTATTTTCAAACCTTGCGATATTAAATCATCTTTGATTCGATCTGGCTGGCAAGAGGAATGTATTTTTTTCACTACAACTCTTATTGGTCGAGCCTGTTTGTTCTCGTATGAATGCCAGAGATTTCTTTTTCTGACAAAAACCTAGCAATCGCTCTATAAGAGTCTTCGGTTTTGGCGTTGATCTTCACACAATCTCCGTTCATAATTTTTGCAGTAAATGATTCAGTTGGTTGGGTTACAATTAGTGAGTCGTAGAACATTTGGTAGTTCTTAACTCCGTCTATTATGATTGGCGGTGGTGGAGACACTTTTTTTTACTAATGTCTGTTCTTTCTCAATTTTTTGTTGTTGTTGGGCGCTTGTTCCAGGTTTTTGTGGTGGAGAGAGGGAGATGTTAAGCTTCCTTTTCTTCCTACTTTTAGCCCTAATCCACTCAGTCTCGTTAGCGAGTTCTTCCTCGTCTGTACATTACTCGAAATTCCCCTTTTCTGATTGAGCAAATTGTATGTTACTCTTAGCTTCCAACTCCTGGTCATTATTTCCTTGTCCCTTGGAGCTGGGATTTGCTTTTTGGAGGCTTTGCAGTTGTTGCTGGAGGCCATCTATTTGGATCTTCAGATCATTAACAAGAAGTTGCAGCTGTTCCGATTTTTCTTGGATGTAACTGTCATACAACAGCTTTTCCAAATCTGTTTTAATTTTTACCTTTTTTGACGACATAGTAAGGTTAGTAAAACTTCACCTTCACCTTTATTTAATTGCACTGTTTACACTATAATTAATAACTGGGTCATCGTGGCGATGTTCATCAACCGATTTCGCGACGCGGCGATGACGGTGTTATTGTGATGCGCCAGCGTATTAACTACTCTAAAGTAGAGCCCCCGCGCGCGAATGATACACGTCCGTTCTCGGTAGAAGCCAAACACGGAACTGAGCTTTTCAGTTCTTTTAACTTAAGTTTTTTACCACAGTCGGGTTTTTTATTTTTATTAATAACTTTTTTTATTTCCAGCTTTTTAGTTTACAAATGTGAAAGATTTCGCTGACGATTTAGTTCTTAGTGCGTGTTTTTTACGATTTGTCACTTCGAATTACTTTTAACCATATAAGTTGTTTATATTTTTGTAATCATCTTTTAAAGCCCTTTATTTTGATACCCCACTCGATAGGTTTTGAGAAAAAAAAATTTTTTTGAAGTCATACATACATACATAGTAGTCGCCATATTGAATTTTCACTAACATCATGTCTTTAGTGACACTCGCCGGACTAAGAGGAATCGATTGTCGTGTGAATCATAAAAATCGGCCCAGGCGTTTGGTCTGTATAGTGCTTCAAAGGAACATACAAACATACATACATAGGCTGATGAACACATTACCACTCCTTTGCGTCGCGCAGTCGGGTAAAAAGTAGACCGAGCTTGCATACTGGGCCGCGGATTTGTTTTCTTGTGTTTTTGTTGCGCCCGCCGGTCAAAGAATGCTCAGGTATGTACTATGCACATATTGATGTGAACTGTCCTGCTCCACATAATATGGTAAGTGTAGGTTTTTAGATTATATTTTTCGGAATTTTATGCGCTCATAAAGGAATGTTAAGACTTCCGTTTGTATCTAAACACATACGTTATACTTGATTTTATTATAGTTTCTTCAAGCTAATAAACAATTGCTTAATACTTACTACAAAACTCTTAAAATATATAAGTAATTTAATTTAAAAGTAATAATCACGCAACCAGTGCCGATTTCAAAAAATAATAAGGTTCGAGGAAACTACCAGAAAATACTTTTGTGTTATTAACTTGTGTGACTTATGGAGCACTGTGCGAGTGTGCGACAACAATCCCATATTCAGGAGTTTGGAATACCTACAACTGACAATATAGGGAATTTTGATTTGGTAGTTACGTTTTAAATTAGTTCGGTATCGGAGGGTATTTGAAGTTTCGTTCTACCGGCCCATAGCACCTTGATACATATGTGTGTCGGACGGATCGAATGTCTACTGCTGGACATAAGCCTCCTCCAAGCACCGCCACTTCGACCGGTTTTGTGCTTCCCGCATTCAGCGGATTCGCTCGAATGTCAATACCTGCTTTAATTGGGAGACGAATTGTCAGATTCGAGGAATCAATTGGGCTTGCAGTATTATTCAGATACGTATTACCTACATGTTTGTTCGTCGATCAAAGTGCCGAATGCCGAGCCGGCGTGTGCGCAGGTGTCCCGTGTGTGAGTGTGAGGGAGGCGGTCAGTGGCGCGCTCCACTAACTTCCCGTTTTGTCCCCGTCGCGTCGTCGTCCGTCTTCGCCAATTTAAAGAATCTGCGTCAGCTGAAAAAACTGCGTCGTGTGACGTGCGTGCTAACAGCTCCATTCAGCGCCTCCTGGCGGCGAATACCGGCCCTGCGGCGACGGAACACAGCCTGCGAGGTTCCGCGTTGAGCCGCTCTGCACTATATGGATGGTTAGTTCGCCACGCGATAGAGGGCGCTCAAGTTAAGTACCAGGACCTAGACCGAATGCATATTTGGCTAAAATATGGAAATTATCAATCAATACACAATATATACAATTTTAATTTAGTAGTTAATTTTTTTTTTTTTTTTTTATAAAAAGCTTTGCCCCACACTAGTAGCAGTAGTTCAATGTTTAGAATTGTGTTCGATAAGTGACTTGGCATAGTTACACCGACGGGACTGAATAGTATGTAAGTCCAGCAAGGAGCGGGAGCTATACTACAGTACCTACACGTCTGCCGACCACTTCATAGACTTGTGATGGGTCGCCTCACGCGTATTATGGAGTAGCCCTATGGTTCCCTGTGTGTCGAGCACGTAAGGTGCAGCACGTGCTTAGTGACACTTGTGTACACTACGAGTGTGAGGTGTAATAGACATCAACGCGCGCGCAACTTTGGTTCTAGTAGACAGGGCGGCCCTGAATCTTTGTTTTGTTTCAGTAAACTCCAGTTTTACCGCCATGGCATAGCACTAGATGGATGGCTTTTGATAAATAGGCGATAAAGAATAATCAGCCTATAATGTTCCCACCGGACTCAGGCCTCCTCTCCTCGAGAGAGACTGGGCTGTAATCCACTACGCAAGCCCAGTGTGATACGATGTTTTCCTTCACCGTTTTGAGAGTGATGATAAGTTACTCAAAGTAAAGCGCTTGCCTAGGTTCGAACCCCCGACGTACAACTCGTAAGTCGGGGAAGTTACCGCTGGGCCATAAAGGCGATGGCAATATAATATGAAGGTCACAGTAACTACTCGTGAGCCCCGAATTATATGAAGGTCACAGGAACTTGTCGTGCGCCCCGAATTATATGTAGGTCACAGGAACTACTCGTGAGCCCCGAATTATATGTAGGTCACAGGAACTACTCGTGAGCCCCGAATTATATGAAGTTCACAGGAACTTCTCGTGAGCCCCGAATTATATGAAGGTCACAGGAACTTCTCGTGAGCCCCGAATTATATGAAGGTCACAGGAACTACTCGTGATCCCCGAAATATTTATGTAGGTCACAGGAACTACTCGTGACCCCCGGCTTTCCCTCAAACTGAAGGAAAACTTTACAAAACGGGAAGAGACCTAAGACCTTCTGTCTTGGATAGAGCGGAATGTTGAGTTATCCGCAGCTACGATAAGAATACAGGCAATGGCACGTGTGTGTGGTGTGTCCAGAATGGATGCGATTAAGAATGAGAAGGCGGGGAGGTATAGTATAAGATGGAGTTTGAAAGTCGTGCCATGCCAGTAAACCGGAGGAGCAGCCACTTGCCGTATGGATATGTGATGTGGAGGAATGAGGAGCATGCGACACCAAAACTTGGTAGGTATGAATGTAGATAACAATAAGAAAAGAGGTAGACCCAATAGAAGATGATTGTGTGTGAATGATGAGTGTGATGACTCATAAGAAGTTCTGCAAGAGCAGGAGAATGATGAGTGTGATGACTCATAAGAAGTTCTGCAAGAGCAGGAGAATGATGAGTGTGATGACTCATAAGAAGTTCTGCAAGAGCAGGAGAATGACGAGTGTGATGACTCATAAGAAGTTCTGCAAGAGCAGGAGAATGATGAGTGTGATGACTCATAAGAAGTTCTGCAAGAGCAGGAGAATGACGAGTGTGATGACTCATAAGAAGTTCTGCAAGAGCAGGAGAATGATGAGTGTGATGACTCATAAGATACTCGACATCAGTTAAGTGAGACGTTTGTCCTGTAATGAATTAAATTCGCTTGTATTGTTAGTCACGCATACTTGATGGCTGACGGAGGCTTCCGAACTGTTCCGAACCTCCGCCCATCGCTCGTCGGCGTCGCAGTAAAGTGATTAATGTCCCACTGTTAAGGAATTTGTTCTGAGGTTTCACGGGAACTTTTGCGCTCTTGTTATTTTGAAAAGTAAAAACAATTTTGAAAAAAATACTGTCTTCTGATAGTTGACGGCAAGTCCTCAAGCAAAGCACGAGCGCGTGCGCGTCGCCCCTGATGGAGCATCACAAAACGCTTTATGTGGAAAACATAAGCTGGTCGCATGAGTTATGCAACCTGCGCAAGCGCAGAACTCGCCACGGTCTGCTCTGGAGGTAAGCGATTCTGTAAAAATCTCACCGTGAAAACTTAGGTGAAGTGAGTTTGGTTTTGCTAGGAATTGACACTATTGACAACTCACTTCACCTAAGTTTTCACGGTGAGATTTTTACAGAATAGCACCGTAGTAACTTTATTAGGCCTACGACGTGCTTTGAGGTGGTAGGTAAGGCAGCAAGCATCTCGAAGGATGCGTCGTTACCATGAATGCATCCATAGTAACATACTAGTCGCAGCAACTGGCCGCGTCGGAACCGTACAGTAGGTACCCAAATACACAGTTAGGAGCATACCGAGTGCGGCGGGGACTCGGGAGGCTCGCGCGGCGCGGGCGCATAGCTTTCGGCACACAAATAAACAAACCAGTTCCAGCGCCCCCCGCCCCCTGCGCTATCTATACCAGGCTCCTCGCCGCGCCCCGCGCCGAACCCCGCACACACCTGCAGCCTCCGCGCCGTGCCCGTTTAATGCACGAAATGAACTTTTGGTATCTGTATCTGCGATTCTGCGCCGCTGCCTGCGCTGTAGCCGACCGATGCTCTCCTTCATTTTATAAACATTACTAGCGAGCCGCCGCTGACCGCGCTGTGATCGCACGGGCGCGGTCTACTGATGTGGGGACCTACGAAAATATCGAGAAGCTAATATAAATGTGTACCTAATTATCTAGAGTCTAGATGATTTATTTATATATTTATTTATTACATCATGGAAGACTTACAGCTAAAAGAAAACAAAAAAACCGGCCAAGTGCGTGTCGGGCCACGCAGTGTAGGGTTCCGTAGTAGCCCGTTATCACAATGTAGTACGATTCTGTTGTTCTTTATTCTGAATATATACCTATATTTTTTTTTTTTTCATATTTTGTTTTTCAATGCAAGTCTTAAGTCTTAACCCGTTATAAACAAGCAACTACTTCATCTTAGTCACTTTAAAGGATTAATGCTAAGGATTTTGTATTTGGTACAAAATTATCCAACACCCAAGTTCAACGACTATTACTGCTAAACTAATAAAGTTATCTTAACCGCTATATTTTTCCTTTAAAGTTCATGAAATGCATTATGATCATGAATTTTTCCAGATTTTTCAAGCCAGCAGTTTAGGTTTTAGAGGGGGGGAATTTTACTGGAACAAAAATTTGCTCTTTAAAGTTTAATATTTCGTAAATGGAGCATTAAATCGAAAAAAAATTTAGCAACCCCCAAGTCATTTTAGAAGACCTATTCAACGATACCCCACACGATGGGGTAGACGACGAAAAAATATTCATCCCCACTTTACATGTAGGGGAGCTAACCTAAAAAAATTTTTTTTCCAAAATTTTATTTTACCACTTTGTCGGCGTAATTGATATACACACTCCTACAAAATCTAAGCGCACGGCAGTGCGCCGGCCAAGTTCTAGCAAGAGCCGCACGTACACCGATCACTATTTACCCGAACCGCTTCGAGCTACTTTTGACCACCCTGTATCTAACTATTTGTCACACGAAATCGAATCAAACTTCACATACATAATACCATGGCTGCTGTTAGTTCGAATACCAAATTTCATAACTGTAGCTATAATAGATTCGAAGTTATGGACTTTTCAAAATAGCTAAAGTGTCACTGACTGACTGACTGATTGACTGACAGACTCACTCACTTAGAGCTAATCAAAATCTTTAGGGACTTCTAGTAGGCCTAGAAACTTGAAATTTGGCACGAAGCTAGACATTAGCATGAAACTAAAGGAAAAATTAAGAAAATGGTCAAGTGTGAGTCTGGCTCGCGAATAGAGGGTTCCGTATTAAATTTTTATTCTAGCCGGCCTAGAAACTTCAAATTTGACACGAAGCTAGACATTAGCATGAAACTAAAGGAAAAATTAAGAAAATGGTCAAGTGTGAGTCTGGCTCGCGAATATAGGGTTCCGTATTAAATTTTTATTCTAGCCGGCCTAGAAACTTGAAATTTGACACGAAGCTAGACATTAGCATGAAATTAAAGGAAAAATTAAAAACAGGTCAAGTGTGAGTTTGGCTCGCATACAGAGGGTCCCGTATGAATCTTGGCGGGTTTTCAGAAAACCATAAAACAATTTAAATAGAAAACCCGCCAAGTTTAAATGGAAAAATTTTATTGTATTGATATCTAAAAAAGTTTCAAACACAAATTACTTACAACAGAATTGCAAAATAAGGCCGGTGTAAAGAAAATGGTTTAAAACTTGGCGTTGGTTTCGATTTCAACTCTTTTGCTGGTCAAACATCTACATGAAGTAACGAACTTGGCCTTCTTTTTCAACATTATGTTTTTGGTGGGATTACAGCTTTCTAGTACTAACGGTCTCTTAGCAAAACCTCGGACAGACAGACAGAGGGACATGACGAAACTATAAGGGTTCCTTGTAGGAACTACGGAACCCTAAAAAAGGAAACAATAATGGTTAACGAACCCCATGAAGATCCATTGCCTAGTTTAGAAGAACTAAGCGGACAACCAGACAGACAGACACGAGAAACGACTTTGTTTTGTACTAATTAGATGTCTCGAAGCTATATAATATACGCGCCTACTATCTGCTGCTCGCGAGTACTGGGGACTGGGGGTCTACTCCGAAGCGGAAAACCACTGTATCGGCCGAATGTTCGGTCATTTTCTGATTCGAATATTGTTGTCCTACTACGAATTTAAAAAAAAAAAGTATGGTTCTAAAAAGGTTCGGATTGGCACAGTTTGGTCGGGACCAATAGTTAGGAAATTAATGGTAGTAGAAAATGACCGAACATTCGGCCGATACAGTGGTTAACCGCTTCGGAGTAGACCCCCAGAGTTGTACACCATCATGGTCCAGTTATTGTTAAGTAGGAAACATGTAAGACTTTAGAGACACAGATGTCGGTCTTTTTGCGATACTATGCGTATGCAGGTCGTTTGCCAAATTAATGATACTCGGGGAAATAACATTTCTAGACCAAAAGTAGGTGTCGCTCGTGCCGGAGCCGCGGTGGAGCAGGAGACGAAGCGGGAGGCGCGTTGGGCTTGGGCACGTAGCGTCGCGGGCGGCGGCGGCGGCAGTAGTCAGTACGCGGGTGCACGCGAGCGCGACTGGTCGCCGCTTTGAGCTAAGAGCGGCGCGGCCGCGGACTGTGATGCGAGCGCGCCGCCCGCCATGGCCACGCTCGGCCTCTCCAAGGTGTTCATTCTCGACAAGTACTTCACCGAGTTGCAGCGGTTCTGGGAAACGGAGAAGAAGCTGCAAGGTGAGCGCGCGCCCCTCCCCCCGCGCGCCGGCCCTGCGCCCGCGCACTCTGCGGCCACGGGACTGTGATGATTATTACTTTTTGTGTCGTGTTCCGAGCTCGAAAGCTCCGCGTTACTTAGTGTGCGTGCGTGCGTGTGTGAGAGTGTCTGTCTGTGAATGTGTCGAATTGCTTTTAAGCTGTTAGAGGATCAGGCTCCGAGGAACGCGGCAGGCCGTACACTTGCTGTTCGGTCGCTGTTCTAGGGGCTCGCGCAATCTGTCTGTTCTAGTCATTGAGCTAAATAACTAGAGAAGCAAACCTCATTAAAATGTGTCAAAAAAATGTAACCACTATTTAAACGCGACGACGTAGCTTTGACACCACTACACATTTAAAAGTAAACATCTATCTGTCTCACTTATCAAGTCGCAAGAATAATACCGTCGCGCGTCGCTTAGATTAGACAAAGACCGCAATGTAAACATGCAATGGCGGGATGGGGTTGCCTAGCCATGCGAAATTTTACCCAACTTTTTAAGCCATAAAAAACGCAAAAAAACATTAAACGTTATGAACGTTATTTTTGAATTATGTATTTAAATATTTAAAAACAATTATTTTTATGTTACAATGTTATTTTTTTGGACTCCGCTACTGAATGTCGAAGTTTGAAATGTCGACGTATGTTAGTTCTAAAGTACAGGATCTCGATGTACGCCACTTCGAAAGTTCACTGGAGCGAAGTATGCAAGGCCGACGTATCGTTAGTTAGAAAGCATACGAGTGCGATGTACGCCAGTTCGTACATCGCACTCATTCATTATAATCGTTTGTTTCCATACTCCATCCGAGTTTTGTGTTGCCCTTTTTTTTTTTGTGGATGTGAAATCATCAAATGAGTCCTCCCGCTCTAGGTGGAGCGGGAGTGTCAGACTCTTACTGACTAAAACCCACCCGTGTTCCTTCCTTAGCCCTTTATGTTCCGGGCCAGCGGTAACCCTTTCGGACAATCCCGCTGAACCACGTACACGCCGTCCGGTACGGGCCTGGTCCTGATCGGACGGTGAGCTACCCATTACTCTCCGCCCGCAGGCCCGCGCCTACGGTGGCCGGGAGTTGTCACGCGGCTCCCGACGCGACGCCCGGAGCGTCTCCCGCGGGCGGCGGCTGGGACGGGAAACTCTCTCCCTGAGCCGTCCCGCCACCTCCTTCGCTAGCATGATTGCTTCGCAGAAGGAGGTGACTGCCTCCCACTCCCTCTTGCCCCGGACCATGGCTTGCACCAGGGCCGGACGCGAGAGGTCGCCGCCGCTGCCGATCGCCTCTACGAGGACACGGCGGTGCTCCGCCCAAGCGGGGCAGAACTCCACTGTGTGCTTCACCGTGTCCTCTGGGCGATCTTGGCAATGGTGACACCCGGGCGTTTCCTCCCGCCTGATGATGTGCAGGAACCTCCCGAAACTTCCATGTCCGGTGAGGACCTGCGTCAGGCGGTAGGTGAGGGCGCCGTGGCGCCTCTCTAGCCACTCCTCAAAGAGGGGTCTTATCGCCGCTATCGCGGCGTGCCCTGCGCTGGGTTGCGATAGTCGCTCTTTCCATGCCACCATGAGATCGCGCCGGAGATCCGTCCGCTCCGCAATGATTTGCCGCGGAAGCGGATCTTCCCCCCGGCTAGAGCCTCCGCGCGCCACTCATACAGGCGCGCGAGGCCTACTATCGCCTCCAGATCCCATGGCGGCAGTCCGGCAATGAGGCTTGCCGCCTCCCCCGAGATCGTGCGGTAGCCCCGGATGATCCTTACGGGACGGATGATCCATAACACGGGGGTGGTAAACGCCACTACTTAGTGCCAGTCATCACCCCGACGGCAAGCTCGAAGGGGGCAGATGGGAATAAATGATTATACTGTTATAGGAGTAACTGGCGTACATCGAGATCCTGTACTTTAGAACTAACATACGTCGACATTTCAAACTTCGACATTCAGTAGCGGACTCTTTTGTAACACATTGTCACACATTTAGTTTTATAAAATATTTTAAATCACTTATTCTATAAATTAAAAACTCCCACATAATGTGGGAATCTAAAACTAAGTTTTTAGTTGTAACACTGATCCCAATTTACAAAATTCTAAATTTTATTTATTTTTATTGCGTTTTCACGTAGATATAAACACAGAAATAATAAACTTACGTGTGGAAAGTAATTTCGGTTAATTTAATCGCACTCCCACTAGGTACGCATTTACCCATTTTGGCGGTAATTTTTGGTCGCGTGTCACTCGGTTGGATAAACTTTCCATTGTGGACCAATGATTTGGAAGTTCATATTTTTTTTTGTAGATAGTACTCATAAATAGAAATATTTTTACAAATTTTCAAGTTGCGGAGACTCACGGTTTACGAGATATATTTTTTCAAAGTTTCCATACAAATTGGAAAATAATTATGACGCCATTTGCAAATTTTTAGGTTGGATAAATTGTCATGATAGACGTCAAAGTTGACATTTCACTTTCCGTTGACAGTAGACGTGTATTTTATTCAATTTTATGTCATATTTTTTACTTAAAAGTATATAATTTTATTTTTACTTATTATTCACTTATTAAATTTAGTGTGAATTTAATGTGCACAATAGCCGTGCAATACAAACACACACGTGCATACGTGTATGCAATTACATACATTGACTTTTTTACACAAAAAATAACGATTTTTTTTACACTGTGGAACGGAACGTGAAGCGACTGCAAGAGCGAGCGAAGGGCACCAAAGACTACAATATAATGCTGAAGGGCACCCCGAGGTTCGGTTTGGTTAGGTTCAATGATTTCATATAAGTCAATGGTTAGGTTACTTTAAACCCTTTACACAGAAATAGGAGCCACACGAAGCGGGGCTACGTCGACTTCGACATAGGATGCAAGAGCGAGCGAAGGGCACCCCGAGGTTCGGTTTGGTTAGGTAATTACTTTAAACCTTTTACATAGAAATAGGAGCTCCCGCGAAGCGGGGCTACGTCGACATAGGATACAAAAAAAAACTTTAACCATGGATATCTCCATAACCATGGGGTTCCGCGGGGTGGGGATGGTACAGGGGGCAAACTGGGGGGAGAGGGAAGCTTTCCCCCCAATTTGACTAAATAGTGCTATTCTAACCTAAAAACTTTAACCATGGATATCTCCATAACCATGAGGTTCCGCGGTGTGGGGATGGTACAGGGGGGTTGCCCCCTCCCCCCGCCCTCGCCGCACCATAAATCGATGTTCCATAATGGAAATTTTAACCCGGTCACGTTGCTACTCCAAATTTCGTTTGTGTTCGTGGAAGGGTCACGTACGGTGTTGAGCGGTGGTGTGTCGCTACCTGCGCATTGTTGTCGCCCCCCGCCACCCACTCCCCGCCCGCCCCGCCTGGAGGCTTCACTCAAGGTCCCTGAGGCGCGGTGACGAATTGCTCTAAAAACAAACAGAAAAAGGACCACAAGGTTTTCTTTTCCTTCTTATTTTCGATTCGTGTAGTCTGATTGTTTTTTGAGGGAAAAACTGTTAGAGCTTGTCTTAAACCTCGGCAACAACTCCCTTCTTGTTTCTAAGAACTAGCTGCAACCCCCCATACTCCCTGCTCACTATTATAATAATACGGAGTTCAACCTGCACTGGTAGGCTAATCAGAAGTGATGAGTACCTACATTGAACAAGAGTTACCAAAAGCGAACTGTCCCGAAAGGTTGAAGCGCTAACAGTAGCGACGTCAAGCAATCCCCAAATGTCAAGATTTCATGAAATAGTCATTCTTGGGGATTACATGGTCTTAGAGAGTTGTGTTGATGACTTTAATGATTATAATTCTGTAAATACATATTTGTTACGGCCGCGAATCATATTTTAATCAACGTACAACTTAATACTCTCCAGCAAATTTCAAAAAACGTAAAAAAAATTGAATTTCGCGGGCTACCCTGGCGCTTTCGCCTTAATATCGCTCATTTAGGAACTCTGATAAGCTGTAGTAGCATTTGGCTATAAGAGTTTTTTTTTAATGTAACCTAAACAACCTAGTGGGCAGCTGTTTCAGATGTGTTGGGAGCTTATTATAAATTTTTGGGGCCAAACAGAATATGCTTTTATGCATCAAAGCGGTGCTTGACCTTACTATACATAACTCATCCTTAACCCGACGACTACGAATGTTAACATCTGATTGTTTGTTAAATAGCGTTGGATTACTTTTAATAAAATTAGCGGCTTCATATATAAACAAAGAAGGAAGAGTTAATATTTTATGCTTAATGAAATATGGTTTACAGCTTTCGGTCATCTTTAGACCAAACATGGCCCTAACCTTTTTTGGGATTTAAAAATGGTTTCTTTATTGGTCGAGTTTCCCCAGAATATTACGCCATATCTTAAGATTGCGCCAATTATGCCATGATAAGCTGTAAGAAGTGCATCTATACTTATAATGGGTGCTAGTTTATAGAGTGCGTAAGCCGAAGAACTAATTTTCTTACATAATTCTTCTGTATGCGCTTTCCAATTAAGATTTTTATCAATTGTCACCCCTAGAAATTTTGTTGAATCTACTCTGTCTAGTCCTGTCCCTTGATAATAGATGTTAATATTTGGTGCGGCTACGCGTTGGCTGAAAAACATAATTTTAGTCTTTTCAAGGTTAATTTTCAAATTGTTATCATTTAACCAGTTGATTATTGATGTGATAGTATTGTTAATATCACTTTCATGTCTCATTTTCTCTAGAATGTATAATGACCGTACTATCATCAGCAAAAAGTGACATTGCAAAATTTGTTACTCTTGGTAAGTCATTAATGTATATGATGAAAAACAGAGGCCCCAGTACACTCCCTTGTGGGACTCCATATTTTACTAGTCTTTCATCTGATGTGTATAATATTTCATTTTTAGTAGCTATGTCTATTTTGGAAATTTTTGTATATTGCTTACGGTTTTTCAGGCAAGACTATGAGTTTTAATATATTTCCTCTAATGCCATAAGCTTCCAATTTGTGAAGCAGAATGTCATGGTCAACATGGTCAAACGCCTGTGACATGTCGCAGTATTATGGATGAAGTGTTGCACAAAATCTGTAATACAAACAAGTCCATCATCATTTGTGGTGATTTTAATGTTAATTTGTTAGAAAATTCTGGGTTAAGTACTAAAATTATAAGTTTGTTTCAGTCATACAATCTTGCAAACCAATTTTTGGAGCCCACTAGAATAACTCCTACTAGTGTCACATGCCTAGATAACATTTATACAGATGTTATACCAACCCACAAAGGATCTGTATTTTAGTTTTTTTGCCACCGACTTCCGAAATTAAAGTTATTTTTCACTTTGTAGTGTTTTTTTTGGAAGTCGGTTTTTCTTTTTTGTTAAAAAGTTTTTATTTCCCGTTTTTTAGTGGGTCTGTTTATAATTTATCTAAGTTACAATAGCCTAATGTCAACTTGCTCATCGCCTTTACCAAAATATTGCTTTTCCCGATGCAGGGAAATTCATTGTTGAGAGTTCTCCTGGTATTTCACCATCAGCTCCATTTCACCATTTGCATTGTGATGAGTATAACTTGCTTAGCAACCATAATAAAGTAATCGAATCGCAACCCATGAAATACTTATTATTGAGTAGTTCCGGTGGCCATCTGTGGTCTTCATCATCAGTTCCACTTCACCAAATAGTGCTTTTCGAGAGCAAATGCACGAGTTACTATAAAAAATACCCAAATCGCTATAGGTGTGCCTATAATATTTGAAGAGTTCCTTCGATTTCTCCAGGATCCCATCATCAGATCCTGACCTGATGTCAATGGGACCACCTGGAAAGTATACCCTTTCAAACAAAAAAATATTTTTTGAAATCGGTCCAGCCATCTTCGAGTAATCGGGGAACATACATAAAAAAAAAAAATAAAAAAAAAAAAAAAGGTTCCGACGAATTGAGAACCTCCTCCTTTTTGAAGTCGGTTAAAAAGTTACTAAAAAAGATATCACTGTTAATCCAAAAACAACTAATCGCTTGGAAACATTTAAAACTAAACTCATGGGTAAATTTCCACTTTTGTTCACTAATGATGACCCTAATCAACAATATAATGATTTTTTTAATATGTATTGCACACAATTTGATAACACATTTATTCCAAAAACATTATCGGTTAATAGTATTGCTTCCTTCAGTGACTGGGCCACCATTGGTATACATAAAAGTAGAAAACGACTTTATGAATTATATGAAGAACGGATTTGTATAAACACTGCTGAATTTAATTTATATGTTAAGAATTATTCTAAAATATTTTAAAAAGTTTGTAGTATTGCCAAGTCACGTTATTTGAGTTCAAAAATTAAAAATAGTAGTAACATTATTAAAACGACTTGGAATGTCATTAATAGCGAAACGGGAAGGTCATGCACCCGAAGTAGTGACTACAGCCTTGTTATTGATGACAATATAATTAAATCAGATTGTCAAGTCGCCGCGGCCTTTGAAAATTTCTTTGCAGAGATTCCCGTATCAACTGCTAAATCTCTTAACTCATCACCCGTTGCTGCAGAGTCTTTACTTAAAGAAAACGTTCCAGTTTGCGATTCTGAATTTCACTTCCAATATGTAACCTGTAAAGATATAATTAAAACTTTTCACACGTTAAATGTTAAAAAGACCGCAGATCTATGGGGTAATTCTGTGGATGTTGCTAAGTCGATTATAGACATTGTAGCACCTACTCTAGCTGTTATATTTAATAATTGTATTGACCGTGGTGAGTTTCCTGATCTTATGAAAAACAGTAAAATAATACCGTTGTTTAAATCGGGTAGTACATCAGACCCTACTAATTATAGACCTAATTTAGTACTACCTACCTTTAGTAAAATTTTTGAAAAACTTATTTTAAATCAATTGCAAAGATTTTTTAATAAAAATAAATTACTACATAACAAACAGTTCGGATTTACAAGGGGTCGTTCGACTACCGATGCAGGAGTTGAACTTTTAGGACATATTTATAATGCATGGGAGGACAAATGCGATGCTTTGGGCATCTTTTGCGATTTGTCCAAGGCATTCGATTGTGTTCTTCATGAAACATTAATCAGGAAACTGCACCACTACGGAATCCGGAACGCCTCTCTGGATCTTCTTACTTCTTACTTAAGTGATAGGATTCAGAGAGTTGATGTTAACGGAAAAAGGTCACCCGGATCTGTAGTAAGAATGGGGGTCCCCCAGGGCTCAATTCTCGGCCCATTTTTATTTATATAAATGACTTGCCTTACCTAATAAGGGATGAACATGATATAGTGTTGTTTGCAGATGACACTTCACTTTTATTTAAACTCAAACGTCAGCAGCTGGTTACTAACAATGTAAATAACGCCCTTGCAAAAGTAGTTAACTGGTTTAATGTCAATAACCTACTTCTTAACGGAAAAAAAACGAAATGTATTAAGTTTACCATACCCCACGTTAGACAAGTAGAAACTAGTGTTCTCATTAAGGATGAAGAGTTGAAACCTGAAGATACCACAGTATTCCTAGGCATAACGTTGGATGCCAAGCTTCAATGGGGCCCCCATATAGATATTTTGTCAAAAAAGCTTAGCTCTGCAGCATACGCCGCCGTTAGAAAAATTCGTGATTTAACTGATTTAGAGACAGCCCGTTTAGTATACTTTAGTTATTTTCATAGTGTGATGTCGTACGGTATTCTGTTGTGGGGAAATGCCGCCGATATTCAGACAATTTTTATTTTACAAAAAAGGGCAATTCGTTCCATTTATAAATTAAGTCCCAGACACTCCCTCAGAGACAAATTTAAAAAGAATTAATATAATGACTGTGCCTTCTCAGTACATTTATGATAATCTTTTGTATGCACATAAAAATATTAATCTGTTTAAAAAATACAGTGATATCCATAACATAAATACTAGGAACAAACACAAATTTGTTGTTCCTACAACAAGGCTCAAAAAAATAGGTGGCTCGTTTAGATGCCAATGTATACGTTTTTATAATAAACTTCCTAGCCACATTCAAGAACTAAGCCTTAATAAATTCAAATCTTTTATAAAGCGAAAACTATGTCAGAAAGCCTATTATACTGTAAAAGACTATATTGAGGACAAAAAGGCTTGGGATTGAGCTGCTCCAATAGGTTTAGAATGTTGTTTTTAGAAAATTATTAAAGTGTAAACTTGGAAAAAAGAAATGAAATCCCACCAAAAACATAATGTTGAAAAAGAAGGCCAAGTTCCTTACTTCATGTAGATGTTTGACCAGCAAAAGAGTACGAGTAAGAGAACCATTTTCTTTACACCGGCCTTATTTTGCAATTCTGTTGTAAGTAATTTGTGTTTGAAACTTTTTTAGATATCAATACAATAAAATTTTTCCAATTAAACTTGGCGGGTTTTCAGAAAACCATAAAACAATATAACGTAAATGCTCCTATTACCGCCAGTTTTAGCTGTCTTAGGATTCACTTTAAAAAAATAGATATAAGCTGTTATGTTAGGAAAGATGTTATAATTTATAATTAATCTCAACGAACTATTCTTTGCAATTTAGTACTTAAATTCAATATTCAATAACACAATAGTTACTAAATAATTATTTAATCCAAAAGAGTAGTTGATTCTATTACCGACCCATAGAATGCGGCAAGATTCTATTACCGATTTTTCTACTTCTTTTACCGACCGCTACGAAGTTGTCACTTCTTCTATAGTATTAAATAAAATAAAAATCGTTTTTAAGGTATTTATTATATAATAACAATAGTTATGAGATCAACATTATTACAATATGAACATGATTATTTATTGCAACGCTTAGAACATTTACTTTTTGTTATTTTAATTTATAAAAAATATAATCAGTCTCAGAATATTTCTCTTGTCACGCAGAGTTGTCCTCGGTATGCCATAGGTTTTTGAAGCATCGTATATGCTGGTCCCTTCATTTATAGCTAGAAGCGCAGCTTCTAGTTGAGCAGAGGCGTACTGCTTGCGCTTCTGCGGCTCCATGATTCTATAAAAGAACATAATCTTTAAAGAGATATAGAATTTAATTCTTCGAAAGAAGCTTTAAAAAGTTACATGGCCCCCACTCCGTCCCGCCATTTTTATTTGATTTGAAAACATGTGAAATATAGCCAATGCCATGAAGCCATGAATGAAACTGGATAGCAAATATTATTTTACTTTAAGAATATGTCCTGTGACAAAATCTCTCAAAACGTCACATATGCAAGAAATAAGCCAATTTGTTCAAAAATATACATTTTGTTTTTGTGTACTGTAATATTACCAAAAATATCGTCACAGCTGTGAGTCGGTAATAGAATCAAGTATGAAGGTTACAATATTCTATTAGCGACCAATAAAATTAATAATAAACAGATAAAATATCCGCTTTATGGAATACTGTTAAATTCGATCTCATTGCTATATTATTTCTTTTAATGTCAGTTAGTCTTTAATTCAGATAATAATAGTACATTATGATACATGTGTGCTAAGTTGATCATTATGCACGAGGCGATATTATTCGCGCGAGCCGCAGGCGAGCGCGATAAGAAAGCCGAGTGTATATTGATTAATGCACACGCGTTTCATACGACGTTTTTCAACACACTTGCGAGGAAAAAAAAACAGACTTGTATTGTTAAATATTAACTTGTATGGAAAATGGCGCGCTGGTTTTGTTTTCCCGCGCGCCGTGCTAGCCAGCCAGCACTAGCGATGCGCGCGCCGGTGTAAATAAAAGCATCATAATGACTCTCATTTTAAATATATTAATCTACTATGGCACAGACAAAACCGCTAAACTGCCTATAGAAAAAATATAATAAACACAAACTAGCTAATGTTTAGACTGATAGTAGTGTTGTACGTCAAAATGTAGTTTTATTTGTGGAATTAGAAAGTATACTATTGGCATAGAGAAATATACATTCGTTCAGTGAGAATCCGCAATAATAGAACGCCAGTCAGGGTCTTTTCCGTTTGGTTTCGGAAGGGACCCCGGTCAATTTAAGGTATTCACCTTATTATATATCAGGTTGTATCTTGATCAAATATGATTCGCGACTACCTATAATGTAAGTATATGTATTTACAGAATTATAGTCATTAGAATTTAATCCTTAAGTTAGATTAATTGTTCCTTAAAAACTTTTCCTTAAGAGATTTTTTCTTAAGGAACAAATCTAACTTAGAAAGATATATTAATGTTTCTAATGATTATAATCATGTAAAGAGGTACCTGTTATAGCCGCAAATCATATTTTGATCAAGATACAACCTGACACCGACCTGAAAATTGCAAAAAACCTAAGTAAATTTGAATTTCGCGGTCTACCACTGCGCATTCACCTTAAATTGTCTGTGGTCCCCTGCGAGTTCATTTTGCGACCAAGGACAATACAGACTAATTAAAAAAAAATTGAAATATAGCCCGCGGATTTTTTTCTTTTGGCATGAAGTCTCTTAGATCGCTTTCCGAATTAGCTATAATCGCTCACTTCACAGCGCTCACATCATCTCACATGCGTTCATATTGTAGTCTTTGCATGCGTTCCGATTTAGATATTACGATTATGACTGCTAAGAGCTGGCAACAATTCGGAACGTGAACGCGCTCACAGTGCTTACACAATGTAAAAAAGATATTATTACAGTATTTCTTTGTATAAACACCACATTTCTTCTTCAGTTCTTCTTCTTTGGTTAGGTGGCGACTGTCAGCCAGAAGCACAATTTCGAAAATGCCACGTTAGTTTAATTTAAAGATGATGCAACTCAAAACAAAACACACAGTGACACAACCTCATACACACACTGTCATTTTTGACAGCGCTCTCGGTGATATTATTCTAGGGCATGGTCGGCATTATCGCAAGATGGCGAATGTCATAACGTCATCTATGACGATTCACGGGAGATCGTTATCGTTATCGCGCTCACGCTAATTTGGTTATTTCCCAATTCGGAACACATCGATTATTTCCCAATTCGGAACGCAGGGTTTGATGAGATTAAAAAAGCGCGCATCTCCGACTAGTAAAAATAGTTATCTGTGGTATTACAGCACATGTGGATTAAAGTAAAGAAAAAGCACGCGTTCGTAATACACTCCATTATGGACCTAAAAGCGGTTCATTATGAGCCACTTTACGAGCAAGTGTGTTGAAAAGGTCATTTACAGTATAATATCATTATAATAATAGGGATATTGTCTAACGTTGAATCGAGTTTTACACAAAAACTTTAAGAAATAGCTTTGTCGTTAATAGATCTAACGAAGTAAAATAATTTAAAGAATTGAACAAGAAAAAAATAAAATCAAATGAGGTAGTTTATAATAGATATTATTTTAAAATACTAATTGTTCTCAAAATTTAACAACGCCATGGGTCGTTATTAGAATCAAGTTTTGAAATTTGGATTTTATTACCGCCTTAAATTAAAACATGATTTTATAACACAAAAACCAATAAAAAGTATTAAATTAAGAGTTAGTTTAGAAAACGAATATGTACAGACGCCAGCAGGTCAACCTACCCGAAACTGTCAGATTTTCCCAATCAACCTTGAACCTTATGCTTTAGCAATAAAGTCGAAAATCTAATAAAGAAATCTGACAGATTGTAGTAGGTTGATGTGCTGGCGTCTGTACGTTACAGTTGTAATGTGATAGCAAGAAGACAAATCCATTTTTAGTGTGTCATTTTCCTTAAGTAATATTTAGGTGTACTTACGTGGCTGGAGACGCGACACTATGAAAAGTGCGTCCGCTTCGGGCGCGTCCCACTCAATGTCAAATTATTTCTTTCACTGGCTATTTAAACACACAAACTTTACTCTTTTTGTTGTCCAACAAAAATACGTAACTAATTTTTAAGGTATGACTTTTCTGGAACCTTATATTATGTCTAATATGAGTGATTTAAAAATTAGATCGTTAATAGAGTATACATTTTAGGGGGTCGTTAATAGGAGCTTTTACGTTAAATAGAAAACCCGCCAAGTTTAAATGATTTTTTTTTATTGTATTGATATCTAAAATGTTTCAAACACAAATTACTTACAACAGAATTGCAAAATAAGGCCGGTGTAAAGAAAATGGTTTAAAACTTGGCGTTGGTTTCGATTTCAACTCTTTTGCTAGTCAAACATCTACATGAAGTAAGGAACTTGGCGTTCTTTTTAAACATTATGTTTTTGGTGGGATTTCAAGTTTCTAGGCCGGCTAGAATAAAAATTTAATACGGAACCCTCTATTCGCGAGCCAGACTCACACTTGACCATTTTCTTAATTTTTCCTTTAGTTTCATGCTAATGTCTAGCTTCGTGCCAAATTTCAAGTTTCTAGGCCTACTAGAAGTCCCTAAAGATTTTGATTAGCTCTAAGTGAGTGAGTCAGTCAGTCAATCAGTCAGTCAGTCAGTGACACTTTAGCTATTTTGAAAAGTCCATAACTTCGAATCTATTAAAG
This sequence comes from Oligia latruncula, assembly GCA_948474745.1. Classification (NCBI taxonomy): domain Eukaryota; kingdom Metazoa; phylum Arthropoda; class Insecta; order Lepidoptera; family Noctuidae; genus Oligia; species Oligia latruncula. Next base: position 19,344,134 of record OX419695.1, on the reverse strand, counting down.
CTACAGTTATGAAGTTTGATTCGATTTCGTGTGACAAATAGTTAGATACAGGGTGTCAAAAGTAGCTCGAAGCGGTTCGGGTAAATAGTGCACGGCGTACGTGCGGCCTCTTGCTAGAACTTGACCGGCGCACTCCCGTGCGCTTAGATAATAAGGGCGAGGCCACAACACTGCGTTGCGGCGTCGTATCGCAAAAACGACGGCGCACAGTACAGTGTCGTAAATACAATGGGTCGTAGATTTTTTCGATGCGACGCCGCAACGCAGTGTTGTGGCCTCGCCCTAATTCAGCCTGGGTAGTCGCGCTGCAGCGCTATAGGTTCCATTTGCTGCATCTGCCTAGCGCTAGCCTAGATGCATCTGTATTTACAAGCGTCAGACCAAATAAAAAGTCAAGACAGCGCTGCGAACATTACAGTGAAGCATGCAAAAACTACACCTCCGCCTGTGCATACACGCTCACACGCACACATTTACAACCTACATGGTCCTCAAAGATTATATCCGGATTTTTTTATATACACATTGACATTGATGAATTCTATTTAGACAATGACATGAATATTTACTTTATGTAATTTTATTTTTTATTTAATTATTGTGAATGTGAGGACTATGTGGGTCATTTCTTTTTTTTCCTTCTTAGTTTTAATCATGATCTGGCAGTTTAATCTGGTATTGTTCGTCGAATCGTTGAGCTCCTCAAGTTCTGAGTTGAGCTGCACGATTTTTGACAAATGCGTGCACTGATTGGACAGGTCCGCTCAATCTGTGTGGTTCTTTCCTCAAAAGACCATTTCAGACACCAATCTACATGGTCTTCACACGATCTGACCAAGATTTTGTCTGGACTTTAAAAGAGACTGTGACTTCTGAGTTTGTTTCGGCCTTTCTTCTTTGAATAGTCAGATAGGAAACGCCGACCTCATCTTCTATCTTTTTTATATATAAAATGGTAAACTGACTGACTAACTGTTGATATATCAACACACAGCCCAAACCGCTGGTCCTAGAGACATGAAACTTGGAGGGTGTGTTCTTTGTGAAGAGTAGGTATCCACTAAGAAAGGGTTTTTCGAAATTCCACCCCTAAGAGGGTGAATGAGGGGAGGGTGAAATTTCACGCGGACTTCAAAAACAGGACTTCAAAAAAAGGAGGTTATCAATTCGACACGTATGTATGTAATATTATTGGAATTGCATTATATTCACATCATCACATAATGACAAAGCAATGTATAGCGAAACTGAAGTGGAGGCAATGACTTCCCAGTCACCGCCGGTGGCGACTGGGAATTTTTATTCCCATTTGCCTCCGCTGGCAATTCCCGCGGGGGCGACTGGGAATGAACGAATCTATTTAGGGAATAGTGCAAGTTTCATTAAAATCGATTTAGTAATTTTCAAGTTATGGACTAATACGTGTAAGTGTGACGGCCTGGCATATTGATACGAGCTACGGGTGTAGTGTCAAAGGGAAAACATCTCAAAACCTTGGTCAAATTCTAGTGCAATATTTACAATAAAACTATTACCTACTTATTACAAACAAATATTCCAGTTTTTACTTAAAACTAAAAATTACGAAATAAAAAATTATTTAAAAAAATTAAACCGACTTCAAAAAGAATTTAACTCAAAATTTTGAAATAACTTTAATTTCGGAAGTGGCAAAAAAAAACTAAAACTAAAATACAGATCTCAAGACACCGACTTCCGAAATTAAAGTTATTTCATAAATTTGAGTTAAATTCTTTTTGAAGTCGGTTTAATTTTTTTAAATTATTTTTTTTATTTGGTCTGAGTTGTAAGCATTGGCAGGCGCAGCGTAACCTTCGATCTGCCCGTGCGCCGCCGCGCCCGCGTCGTGCGGCTGCTAGTATTGAGCCACGAGCCCCTCCCACTACTAGAGCTTTGGCGCCTATTTTGGCCATACTATGACTCCTCAATACACTGAATCAAATCAAATCATTTATTTTTGCCAACATGGGTAGGGGTATAGCTGTTACACAATGTTTTGATAATGTTCTCCATGCTCTGCCGTCACATGGGCATGCAAAAGGAGAATGACCGATTGTGGTACCAAAAAGTCTCATGCCTCAAGATCAAAATATTATAGTAATTATTTTCATATTTTTAGGGTTCCGTACCCAAAGGGTAAAAACGGAACCCTATTACTAAGACTTCGCTGTCCGTCCGTCCGTCCGTCTGTCTGTCACCAGGCTGTATCTCATGAACCGTGATAGCTAGACAGTTGAAATTTTCACAGATGATGTATTTTGGTTGTCGCTATAACAACAAATACTAAAAACGGAATAAAATAAATATTTAAGGGGGGCTCCCATACAACAAACGTGTTTTATTCGGCGTTTTAGCCTTGTGGTACGGAACCCTTCGTGTGCGAGTCCGACTCGCACTTGGCCAGTTTTTTTACGACATTACGCGTCGGGGATTTGATTTTTGAACAGGGAATTTAAATTAAAGTAAAAAAGTGTTGAGATTTTTTTATTCCCTTTACATGACGTTCCATTTCAAATGATATGATCAATATAACATTGAATGGAGATAGTTTTATTTATACTTAAAAAAATGTAACCAATTTGAAAATGGTCGATTTTTTCAATAAAGTCCAACCGGGATCACGAAATCGTAATAAAAAGAAAATATTTTGTTAATGCATTCAATTGATTCAATTCCGAATATGGTCGTCAATACCATATTTGATCACTATCTGACACTGTCAGAAAGACAGTGTCAATTAATTTTAACGTTTCTTTCGAATTGAATGAAATTAAATACCTATTGAAATTAAATTAAATACCACAGGAAAACAGAAATACCTACCGTATTTCTGTTTTCCTGTGTTAATCGAAGGATTATAATGCATTTACTCCAGAAGGATGTTGTGTTAATTAAGATTTCAACTCAATATGCGAAGACATTGTCCGAAACTGCTGCAGATGTGCGATTTTTGCCGTTCGTGTATGACATGTCAAACAAAATAAAGTAGATGCCTAGTCTTTCGGTTATTTTGATTTTTTTGAAAATCTCCGAAACCCGGGTTTTGTTTACAAAAATAACTTTTGTAGGAGTTAATATGATAAGTGTAGTCTATAAAAACAAAGTTTGACTTTGACGCAAAATGGTACGGGATTCCATACATCCAAGAGCATTGTCCTTAACACATAAATTACAATCTACTTTCAAGATACCTACTTATCAAATAATATTACAAAATTATCAAATTGGAAAATCATTTTAACCGTATTTTCAATGTCAAGGAGTATTTGTAATTAAATAAATGTCAGATTAAATGAATAAATAAAAAAAGTCCTACTATAAATAATTGTTGTATCACATGTCATTTCTATGATTGTAAATCTGATTATTAACTATTGGCCATAAGGATTCCCTTTTAGATATTCCTTCACACTGTAATACACTTTATCAGTTAGAAATTCCTTTAGCTTCCGCTTAAATATGTGCGAGTTGTCAATGTCTGTAATACAACATGGCAATTTATTATAAATCTTAGATTTCATGCAATATACACTGGAGTCCATATGAGTTTTGCAGGGTACAGTCTGAACTTTATTTCTATATCTAACACTTCGGATTTTTTCATACATATGTATATTACTTTTGACAAAGACTGATATCTCGTAAATGAACAGGCTATATAAAATAAGAATCTTAAGTTTTTGAAATATGGTTCACAGCTATCAGTGGTCTTTAGTCTACACATTGCCCGTATGCACTTTTATTGTGCTTTAAAAACAGACTCCCATTCCGTCGAGTTCCCCCAGAAAATTACACCATATCTCAGCGTGGACACCACATATGCATGGTAGGCTGTTAAGACAGTGGATAAATTTTCAATTTTTGTGAGTATGTATAACATATAGGAATATTTATTTAATTTCAAGCAGACAGATTCCGCATGTGATTTCCAATTCAAATTACAATCTACATTCAAACTTAAGAATTTTGTTACATCAACTTCATTAATCTTTGTTCCAGCATAATTTATGTTTAAGTCTGTTGGTGGTTTATGTTTAAGTCTGTTGGTGGTTTAGTCCTGTTTCTGAAGATCATGAAATTAGTTTTCTGTAAATTAGTTAGAAGGTTGTTTAACCAATCGACAATGCGTGCTAATGTGGTGTTAATGTCATTTTCCAATGATGCATAATCTTTGTTGCAAAATATGACTGTACTATCTATGGTCTGCAAAAAGAATCATTGGAAAGTCCACGGTTTTCGGAAATTCATTAATGTAAATTAAGAATAATAATCCCTTATTATTCTTAATTCTAATTCTAAATCCTAGGACACTGAATAAGGCTCTCCGTATATTATATGAATTTAGGACATAAGAGCCGTCAATACTTCTGCTGAAGTATCGGTTTTGTACAGATTCTGTCTTTTTGCTTGCTTGGTCATCCCGCTAATATTGTGTTAACTAGTTTTAAAATATTGACCAAAAAATTGTCGTGTAAAACTGTCTTAAAATACAATTACGGAAATAAAAAAGTTATTTAAATAAAAAATTTAACTCAAACTCAAATCATTTATTTCAATTAAACCTTGTACAGGCACTTTTGAATTGTCAAAATTAAATAGTCTGTCAGTTAGTCAGAAAGTTGAAGCTAGTTGCCCCATGGACGTAATATATAGAAGTAACTCTATATATTACGTACATGAGTTGCCCATTCCAAAGCGTAGATCTCTATGGAGAAGAACGGGCAAGAAACTCCATGGACACTCTTTTAAATCAAGATATTACAAAATCCTGGGTACATTATTCTTGTTGCTTCTATATGTGAGAACAATGTAAAAAAGACAGAAATGAAGAAACAATTCAAGACATAAGATTAAAAATAAGCCTTGGCAGTTAAGAGATGACCAGTCTCAACCGACGGCGCCCGTTCACGAACATGACGCGTGGATCAGCACCATCCAGCTCAACCATTTTGTAGGGAACCGAATGATCCAACACACGCGCCACCATCGGTGAGACATTTAAGTGAGCATGACACGTTCTCAACTGCCATGCTATTTCAAGTCAACATCAAAAAATCATAATAAACGGAAACATGGTTCTTACATTTACAAAAAAAAAAAAAAAAAAAAATGCTTCTAAATTATACAAAACTACAGTTTGCAATTTAAGAGGTAAATAGAATTTTATTACCTACCAAACAGGAAGAGATATTTAATATTGAAGTATTCAACAATTAAAACTTGATTGAATAAATTAAAAAAGTTATGTTCGTAATGTCAGAAACACAAAACCGGCTTCAATAAGAAATGAACTCAAAATTATGAAATAACTTTAGTTTCGGAAGTCGGTGTCTTGGGATCCGTATTTTAGTTTTAGTTTTTTCGACTTTCGAAATTAAAGTTATTTCATAATTTTGAGTTCATTTCTTTTTGAAGCTGGTTTAATTTTTACCGACTTCAAAAAAAAGGAGGTTATCAATTCGACACGTATGTATGTAATATTATTGGAATTGCATTATATTCACATATGACAATCTATTAGGGGTTCCAAACAAATATACATATAGACGTATGCATGTATGTATGTATGTTTGTCCACGCATTTCTCCGCAACTATTAATCGGATCGTGTCCATTTTTTAACCGACTTCAAAAAAGGAGGTTTTTAACCGACTTCAAAAAAGGAGGTTTCTCAATTCGACCGTATATATATATATTTTTTTTTTTATGTGTGTTCGCGGATAACTTCGTCTTTTATGAACCGATTTTGATTATTCTTTTTTTGATGGAAAGGAGATATGCCAAGGGTGGTCCCATGATAAGGAAACCAAGATCTGATGATGGCATCCCAGTGAAATCGAGGGGAACATTCGAAAATCGTAGGAGCGACTAGTGCGTTCGTTAATTTTTTCATTAGGTATTTTAAAGCACTACAATGTAATGAAGGCCTGAAGTCGATCTGATGATGGAGTCGAAAGACAGTCGAGGGGACTCCTCAACGATTTACAGCAGTTACCTTGTGTTTGGGCTTGATTATTATTTGTATTGATGTGAACTTTACACCTACATGGTTGTGACTGTCATTCGGGGTCTGATGATGAAGACGAAGGACAGTTAAGGGAACTCCTCAACAGTTTACAGTAGCTACCTTGTGTTTGGAGTTGAGTTGAGTAATCACGACATTTCTAGCAATGCTCTTTCGTCGTGTGGCCTACTCAATAATTAAAGTAACTTGAGCATTTGCTCTCGGAAATCATCATTTGGTAAAGTGGAGCTGATGATGAAGACCACAGATGGCCATCGGAACTACTCAATGACAAATATTTCACGGGTTGCGATTCGATTACTTCAATATGGTTGCTAAGCAATTTATGCTCGTTACAATGCGTATGGTGAGTGGTTGTTAAGGAGTTCTCCTGGCTCTTACCAGGAGAACTCCTCAACAATAAACGTCCCAGCATCGGGAAAAGCAATATTTTGTAACATGTGATGAGCAGTTGACATTAGGCTATTATAACTTAGATAAAAAAGTTTGTAATTACAAACAGACCCACTAAAAAGTGAAAAATAAAAACTTTTTACAAAAAAAAACAACCGACTTCCAATAAATACACTACAAATTGAAAAATAACTTTAATTTCGGAAGTCGGTGTCCTTAAACGAAAATGCGGAACCAAAGACACCGACTTCCGAAATTAAAGTTATTTTTCAATTTGTAGTGTATTTTTTGGAAGTCGGTTGTTTTTTTTTTGTTTTTTTTGTTACTTCAAGGAACAGTGCAAGTTTCATTAAAATCGATTCAGTAATTTTCTAAATACTAATACGTATAAGTGTGACGGCCTGGCTTATTGATACGAGCTACGGGTTGCAGTACTATTAACAAATCCTGCACGATATTTGTTTGTCATCAATACTTCTTGAAGTTGATATTCAACCTCATTTTTAATAACCAGAAATTACTATCTACGTAATTTTTAAATTATGAATCGTTGATACGTGATGGCATTTTTTTCATGGTAGCACGACGACTTGAAGAAAAGCTTGTGACCACCTTGTGACGAGATACGATTATTTTTTGGAACGAACGCCTAAATTATTTTATGTTTATTTGTGATTCCAACAAAATATGTAATAACCATACCTATTGTTTGCTTAGGTGGTTTTGTGTTGATTCAAGGTTTCTCGCTACAAATGTGGTTCTCCCAACGAGTCCACCGCTGATGAATTAAGGGTTTATTCGTTCCTATTTATGCTTAAGGCCCGAACTTTCTGCAAGCCGATTCATTTGGTTCTACCCTACCCGGACTCCTGCCGATTCATTTGGTTCTACCCTACCCGGACTCCTGCCGATTCATTTGGTTCTACCCTACCCGGACTCCTGCCGATTCATTTGGTTCTACCCAACCAGGACTCCTGCCGATTCATTTGGTTCTACCCTACCCGGACACCTGTCGATTCATTTGGTTCTACCCTACCCGGACTCCTGCCAATTTATATTTGGGAAATTTGCCGGAGGAGCAGCTGATCCGTACCGATCAGAGCTGAGCCGAGCTGACCCGGATTTACCGGTCGTTAATATTTAACGCCACGAATGAAGAAGAAGACCCTACTTAAACCAGATATTAATTTTTTCCTACATTTAATAGATTGTCATAGATATTGATAAGCAACGACAAATACAGCGGGTATGATACCTTTCTTTTCTTTGCGGTCCGTTTTTGTTTAACCACGCGCACGATATTCCTGGTTGCAATCTAGATTAAAATTCGCGTCTCGTTACCAAATTCTTCCTTAATTTTTTTGGTACAGAGGCCAGCACATCAAGCTACCCGAACCGAAACTGTAAAATTTTCCCAATCCACTTTGAACCTTGTGTTTTAGCGATAAAGTTGAAAATCTATTAAAGAAATTTGACAGATAGTAGTAGCTTGATGTACAGTCAACAGCAAAAGTAGATGATCAAAGTCAGAAATTCAATACTAATGAACGGAGTTCGCTTGAGAACTGTGTGGCGTCGAAGTGATTCAAAAGTATTCTACGTAGTAAGTATTCTAATTTCTAAGTAGTAGTACTTCGACGCCACACAGTTCTGACGCGAACTCCGTTCATTAGTACCTATTGATTTTCTGATTTTGATCATCTACTTTTGCTGTTGACTGTACAATCCTAAAGTATCCTCTTCAATAACTTTTTTTTTATAACAGTTTTGTCTTCAAGTGTTTTTTACCGTTTCTTTCTTATTATTTTTTTATTTTAACTCCAATATTCGGAATTTTGGCTAAATAATAACAGCCGCGCAGGTCGATCGATCAGGTTAAGCTACGCTTGCCGCGGTTGGTCTGTGGATGGGTGACCATCTCCTTACCGTGACCCCTCCGAGCCTCGGAAAGCACGTTAAGCCGTTGGTCTCGGCTGTCATTCGTGTCTGACAACCAGTCTTACCAAGGGGTCCACCAGTCTTACCCAGTAACTGGGTTGTGGAGGTCAGATAGGCAGTCGCTCCATGTAAAATACTGGTATTCAGCTGCATCCGGTTAGACTGGAAGCCGATTGATGGGAAAAGGCTTGGCAGATGATGATTCGGATTTTTTTTCATAGAGAAATTATACGTATTTTTAGTGGTGAAGTCTTGCTTTTCAATTATTTCGCTACAGGGTGTAGTGTCAAAGGGAAAAAACATCTCAAAACCTTGGTCAAATTCTAGTGCAATACCTATTTACAACAAAACTATTACTTACCTACTTACAAACACATGTTCGAAATAAAAACGTAATTTAAAATAAAAAAGTAGGTAATTTAAAAATATTAAACCGACTTCAAAAAGAAATGAACTCAAAATTATGAAATAACTTTAGTTTCCCATATTTGGTTACACAGTGTAATTCGAAAACATTGTAAAAGCTAATTATTTTTAAAAAGTAACCTGGAGGTTCTTTCCGGCTCTTCTCCATAGGAAACGACCAATTGGCGCACATCATAGGTTCTGACGTTTTTTATGTGCCCATTAAGGTTTATGTGAAATAAAATATTTTGAATTTGAAATGATGTATACTGTACAGTGTACATCATTGTTTAAACTAGAGAGGCAGCTATGAACTAACGTAATCAATATCCCAATGTTTGGTCCTTCGAGGCGGTTCTGGATGGATGGACTTTTTTAACGTAGGGAGGTCTTCCCTGTGAGGGTGAGGAGCATGTGCCGCGCGGCCTGCAGTGGCGCGCTCTGTAACCGCAGGCGACTGCGTGCCATTTACTGCGCAGAGATCGTGAGTTCGTGACTGACTGCACGCCGTGGCACTGTCTCCTGTACATATTCATCGCGAAAGCTCTTTGTGATGCACGGTGCGGTGTGCAGTGTGGGACAGTGCCTGCGACTGCGACGCTGAAGTTAGCGGCCATCCGAGAGCGAGCTTCGCATCGTTGGCGTCGTATGGCCGCAAGGTTGGCGGTCTCGCCGCCGCGCAGCGTTGCTGCACTAGCGCAGTTTGATTATTTAGTGTTCGAGTGAGCAGTGTTATGCAAAACTGCATCTGCACTAAGTCGTGGGCGCGCGCCTCCCCGCGCGGCGCCCCCCGGCCCCCGTCCCCCGCCCCCGCCTAACGGCACGTAATAGATACAAGCGCGCCGCCACACTAGGTCTCTACCAGCATTGAGCTTTGTGGATAGTCAGTACTGTTACTACTTATATGTATATACATAATTTTTTTCTAGTCTAACCCAGTCGCTTATTTCTTAAGTTATGGAATGGCGATATACCCATGCACTTGTAAAGCTGTTAGGTACATGACTTGGATTCAAACATGTCATCGATTGCTGGACAGATTTGAATGAGTATAATTAAAAAAAAAAGGATACAACAAATGACAGGCAAACGCGAGAGAAAATCACGCGCCAGCGCGCACACAGCGTCGCTGCGCGCTGGCACCATCCGCGACTCTGCTCATCGTGATGTAACCCTTGTCACATCCGGCCGGCATGCGGCACTGCTATGCTAGATTCATTCCAAAATACCCTTATTATTACTACTACAATTTGTCAACGTATTCGTTCGAAGCTCTTGATATGGAAAACCTCAAGAAATTCGTGTTCCTCAACCTCCATTCGAATGATTCCTGTCGACCAGTTCGTCATTACGGTCACGAGTGATCAGTCAATTTCATTTGGTTTTAACTCGATCTAATACTTGTTTGGACTAATGACTCAGCATTTATTCAACCTTTATCAAGCGCAAATCCAAATGGAGTAGGAAGCTCTTCAAAAAAAAAACTAAATCAAAATCGGTTCATCCGTTCGGGAGCTACGATGCCACAGACAGACACACACACACACACACACACACACACACACACAGACACGTCAAACTTATAACACCCCGTCGTTTTTGCGTCGGGGGTTAAAAATATCTACTAATAGTTCGGATTTGTCCGTAGGTCCTAATGACGATAGATTTGTCCGTAGGTCCTAATGACGACAGACTTTGACTAATTGGCCAATCTTATGAATGGCCCGGTATATAGTTGAAGATTTACAACACAATTTTAAAATATAAGGATCTAGGAATGATGAAAACGCTAAGCCATGTGCTATGTTCTTGTTTCGTAGGCACCGGCGGCGGCGGCGGCTGCGGCCGGCCGGTCGCCCTCGAGGTGCCAAGCCTACACCTGTTGGGGGGCGTTCTCATTAACATATACACAACATACATGCGCGTGAGGAAGTGGACGGACGACCTATTGAATGCCAACGACGCGCGGAGAACGCACCGAGCGCGCACCCTCCGCCAGATAGGACATACCAACCAAACTCACATACATGCATACTCTATAAATTATGTTTACTATGCATACCACAACAACATGTCTCTTTTCTCTGAAAGGGTAGGCAATGGTGTAAAGTCCCCCCACATGTCGCGAGATAGCTGGAAAACCTTCTGGGTTTTCAGTTGTGCTTCGCGATCATTAGGCCCACGTAGTTTGTTTAATATGGATTGTAGGCGTTCTGCGCAACGAGTCGGCTTGTGCTCCCATGCTTCAAGTCTGGCCGGTGGATCAGTAGGCGAAGCCATGGGCTGTTAGCACTGCCACCGCGGCGGTGCGCGCGCGCGCCGCTGGCGAGACTGCGTCAGATGTGACTAGCTGGTGGTACCGTTACCTCTGATCGTTGCTCTATCCGCCACATAACTCCCATAAAAAATTAATAGTGTCGTGTATGTGCGCGTGTGCTACACGTGGTGTGCGTGTGCTACACGTGGTGCTCGTGTGTGCGTGTGATCGGCATCCGGTGCAATTATCGTCGGCTCGGCGGGCGGCACACGCGCACTCAGTCCTGTTTTTGCCCGCGCCGCGCTATGCGCTCGCTGTCACTCTGTAGCTAACATTGTTGTATGAATTGTTATTACTGTGTCGAATACTTTCGAAATACCTCCTGATCTCGGATAGAGTGGCGGGCCGTGTGTCGTGGCACGACCCATGGGGTGCCTCACGCTTCAATAGAGGGGCGGGTCGTGTATCGTGCCACGTGACACGCGGGGTGCCACACGCTTCAATAGAGTGGCGGGCCGTGTGTCGTGGCACGTGACACGCGGGGTGCCACACACTTCAATAGAGTGACGGGCCGTGTGTAGTGGCACGTGACACGCGGGGTGCCACACGCTTCAATAGAGTGGCGGGCCGTGTGTCGTGGCACGTGACACGTGGGGTGCCACACGCTTCAATAGAGGGGCGGGTCGTGTATCGTGGCACGTGACACGCGGGGTGCCACACGCTTCAATAGAGTGGCGGGCCGTGTGTCGTGGCACGTGACACGCGGGGTGCCACACGCTTCAATAGTCAATACAGACTGTATGAAGGGTAAGGGGATAGATAGATATACCTAATAAAGAAAAATAAGGTTGTATTCATAAAAATACGTTACTTAACAGCCGTTTTGTTTGCGTTTGTTTCCTTCGCGATTCAGGTATAGGCACTGACCTCTATAATACATAATTGTACAATAGAGGTCAGTGGGTGTAGGTAATCAGCGCGAACCTGCGAAAAAAAGTCATAATAAGTAGGACAATTAGGTATTAGTCCAACAGTAGGTACGTAATGTTTTTTGTTTTTGGGGTTGGTATCTCGCAGTTCAACCTATGAGGTTGTCGACTTGTCGTCTGCTTAACCGGACTTGCCTGTGGATGCCTCAATAAATTAAGGCCTTCAGCCCAGAGCCGCAACAAACTTAAAAACTAAGCGACTACACGCTAAGGGCACCCCCTGTGGGGTTCGGACCTCGGCTTAGGGCGTCGCTGGGAGAGGACAACAAGGGACAGGCTGGATCGGAATTGTTTAGGGAGAAATTTAAAACTACAGGCTCAGCGGCGCGGGCTGGCTCGAGCAAGGGTCGGGGCGGGCATGGTACGGGGCGTCGCGACGGGCCTAGACGGCGATGGCGGAAGGACGGCTGACGGGATTGTACTTCCTGAGAGTACTGGTGGCCTTGCTACTCTCCTGTAGGAGGGTAGTGGCGTCGTCGGGGATAGTGAGGACGTGCCTTGGTCGGTGAATCCTATTTATGCGGGAGGGAGTGTATAAGGAGGCCGCAGCTATCTGGGGATTGGGGTGCTTAATGGCAGTATCAAAGAAACGCTTAAAGAGGCGTTTCATGAACTGCTGGACGGTGGGCAGTCTGAGGTCTAAGTGGAGGTTCACATTTCTGACATAGAAGGGGGGCTTCCGAGACCTTTCTGAGGAAACGGTTTTGGAGGGTCTGCATTTTATACAGATGGCGAGGCTTGGCGTGTGCGAAAATTACGCAAGCATAGGTCATGATGGGACGGATGACCGCAGTGTAGAGGCGCAATTTTCGCGTAAGTGACAATTTGCTGCGGGCAGTCAGAGAGGAGCCTACCGAGAGCGAAAGAGGCGCGCGAACGCGCCATCTTTATGTGCTCTTTGAAAGTGATATTCTGATCGAGAATGACACCTAAGTATTTGGGCTTGCTTTCCCTAAGGGATCGGCTTGCCGTACATAGAGATCGGGCTGGGACAGTACGTAATGACGAGTTCATTTTTTTTATTTTAAAATATTCGTATTTCCGAATTAGCAAAATCGGAAAAGTTTCCCGTGAAATTATCAAATTTGGAAACAATTCAACGTCCTTTTTCCTTTGGGGCTTTGTGTCAATTTTTTTTTAAATTTGGCCATGGCAGCCGTCTTGGTCTGTCAGGTCAGCTAGCATGTATTAACAAAGGGTAGATATTTTTCGTTAAACTAAGTAGTCAAATCAAATCATTTTTATTTGCATTAAAACATGGTATTACAGATGTTACATTATTTTGACTTTAGTTTGACTATCCGGAACAGAATTCCTCGTGGTCAAATCAGTTTGACCATTAAGTTTGACCACGATGAAGGAACACTCATGACATGGTGTTTCTCTTACGGTTACAAAAGAAAAACCTATCGACAATCAAAACAATTTTTTTTTCGAGTTTCGGCCGAATCCCGTTATGTTGTTCGGCCGAAAAAAATCCACTGTCCGTCGGACTCTACTTATAAGTGACTACAACGACGGCCCGAGACCGAGCGCGCGGCCGGTCGGCCCCCCAGCGCCCGGCCGGGCGGCCCCCCGCGCGCCTTCCAAGCTCTACCTGTAAAAGACTTCAACGCGCTGTCACGAATGCGAAGATTCTGATAATTATTATCAAGCTCACTTTATAACTACATCCAATATATTTATTTACATCTTACGTCATCATTGAAGGGTTTTTATTTAACCTAGGTAATTCGGGCTGGTTTCCGCAACTCCACGTCAATGCGCGTATTTTATTATTTGAATTATTCCGATCTGTCACCCCGCTTTGTCCCCTTAGGGGGGACAGAACCTAAGTAATGCGACAGTGGCAGTGTACTTATTTAATTGTACAGTAATATTATAAAATGATTACTAAATGTATATTATATACAATTTCACATGCATAGTTTAACACTATATACAAACAAACATTGTGTTTTGAAGTAGCCTACGTGAGCTGTCATTTCACCTTACAGTCCATTCCCAGTTAGTTTACCTCTGGTCTTGCATCACACAAAAGCATAATGATCTTCATTGTCGTTGTGATAAGGTTGCTGTTGGGATGCTGCCATTGACAAGTCTTTCAAAATCACATTGATCTTTACTGTCGTTACAATAAGGTTGCTATTGAGTTGCTGCCGTAGGAAGTAAAATCCCACCAAAAACATAATGTTGAAAAAGAAGGCCAAGTTCGTTACTTCATGTAGATGTTTGACCAGCAAAAGAGTTGAAATCGAAACCACCGCCAAGTTTTAAACCATTTTCTTTACACCGGCCTTATTTTGCAATTCTGTTGTAAGTAATTTGTGTTTGAAACTTTTTTAGATATCAATACAATAAAATTTCTATTTATATTGTTTTATGGTTTTCTGAAAACCCGCCAAGTTTAATTGGAAAATTTTTATTGTATTGATATCTAAAAAAGTTTCAAACACAAATTACTTACAACAGAATTGCAAAATAAGGCCGGTGTAAAGAAAATGGTTTAAAACTTGGCGTTGGTTTCGATTTCAACTCTTTTGCTGGTCAAACATCTACATGAAGTAACGAACTTGGCCTTCTTTTTCAACATGTTTTTGGTGGGATTTCATTCCTTTTTTCCAAGTGGGTAGATACACGTGTAGGATTTAATTGTATAGCCTAGGTTTTATTTTTTTTATTTTTGTGGTTTTTTATTATTTTTTCTTTTACGAGGTGTTTTTTTATTAAATGATGACCCCGCTGCAGTCTGAACTGCGGCAATGTTTGGACGTATAGACCATTCCCTATCAGCTGTTTTTTTAATAACTTATTCTTTTTCACACATATGTTTTTTAAATCCGGTCTATAGAGCGACCTTAATCTGTTGTACTAAACAATAGCACTTTCTTGTGCTTTGATCTGGCTAGGATCGATATTTATCAAATGGACACCACTTAATTTTTTTACCCTAGATAATGCTACGTAGGCTTGACCACAAGTGAATATAGGAGAACCAATATCAATTAAAACATTGTCCAAGATCATACTTTGACCCTTATGAATGGTGATTGCGTAAGCTAAACATATCGGAAACTGTTCCCGGTAAACAAAAGCACGGCTCAAAACTTCAAATTTAGTTTTCACACTCTCGAGATCATAAACTAAACCATGGCTGAATCTAAATTTAAGTTTTTAACTTTAGTCCTGTTCTCAATGTCCCACAGAATCTTTTCTAATGTACCAATAGACCCATTAACACCGTTTTTTATTTTTTTCTTTTAGTTTCATGGTAATCTCTAGTTCCAGCTAGAAAAAAAAATTCATACGGGACCCTCTGTATGCGAGCCAAACTCACACTTGACCTGTTTTTAATTTTTCCTTTAATTTCATGCTAATGTCTGGCTTCGTGCCTAATTCCAAGTTTCTAGGCCGGCTAGAGTAAAAATTTAATACGGGACCCTCTGTATGCGAACCAAACTCACACTTGACCTCTTTTTTTTATTTTTTCCTTTAATTTCATGCTAACGTCTAGCTTCGTGCCCAATTCCAAGTAGAAGAAGAAGAACCGGTTAGAAGTTTCTAGGCCGGCTAGAGTAAAAATTTAATACGGAACCCTCTGTACGCAATCCAAACTCACACTTGACCACTTTTTTAAATTTCCCTTTAGTTTCATGCTAATGTCTAGCTTCGTGCCAAATTTCAAGTTTCTAGGCCGGCTAGAATAAAAATGTAATACGAAAGCCTCTATTCGCGAGCCAGACTCACACTTGACCATTTTCTTAATTTTTCCTTTAGTTTTATGCTAATGTCTAGCTTCGTGTCAAATTTCAAGTTTCTAGGCCGGCTAGAATAAAAATGTAATACGGAACCCTCTATTCGCGAGCCAGACTCACACCTGACCATTTTCTTAATGTTTCCTTCAGTTTCATGCTAATGTCTAGCTTCGTGCCAAATTTCAAGTTTCTAGGCCTACTAGAAGTCCCTAAACATTTTGATTAGCTCTAAGTGAGTGAGTCTGTCAGTCAATCAGTTAATCAGTCAGTGACACTTTAGCTATTTTGAAAACTCCATAACTTCGAATCTATTAAAGCCACAGTCTTTATGAAATTGTTACGGTGAGTTCTAGATACATTAGATCGGCAGGAGGTCATGACTCATCACCAACAGTTTACACTCTCTGTCAAATGTCACTTGACCAACAGACTACATTCTCTGTCAATGTCACTTGACCAACAGTTTACACTCTCTGTCAAGTGTCACATGACCAACAGTTTACACTCTGTCAAGTGTCATATGACCAACAGTTTACACTCTCTGTCAAGTGTCACTTGACCAACAGATTACATTCTCTGTCAAGTGCCACGTGACCAACAGTTTACACTCTCAGACAAGTTTCACACGACCAACAGACTACACTCTATGTCAAATGTCACTTGACCAACAGACTACATTCTCTGTCAATGTCACTTGACCAACAGTTTACACTCTCTGTCAAATGTCACATGACCAACAGTTTACACTCTGTCAAGTGTCATATGACCAACAGTTTACACTCTCAGTCAAGTGTCACTTGACCAACAGACTACATTCTCTGTCAATGTCACATGACCAACAGTGTACACTCTCTGTCAAGTGTCACATGACCAACGGTTTACACTCTGTCAAGTGTCACATGACCAACAGTTTATACTCTCTGTCAAGTGTCACATGACAAACAGACTACACTCTCTGTCAATGTCACTTGACCAATAGTTTACACTCTCTGTCAAGTGTCACATGACCAACAGTTTACACTCTCAGACAAGTGTCACATGACCAACAGTTTACACTCGCTGTCAAGTGTCACATGACCAACGGTTTACACTCGCTGTCAAGTGCCCATGTGCTCTCACTTGTTACCGTCAAACGGGGTGAATAGGGATGCAGGGGTGAATCGGGACGAAACTTTAAAAGCGATTTTAACATTGAAATAATATAGTTTGTTGCCAAAAAGGAGTCTAATGTGTTTATTGAATTATAATTAACGATTAAGGGTCCTTTTCGGCAACAAACTGTATTATTTCAAAGCTTATAATTTATTTTAAAGTTTTGTCCCAATTCACCCCTGCATCCCTATTCACCCCGTTTGGTGGTACTTTACACTCTCTGTCAGTCTACCACATGCACCGCGTGTACCTCTAACAACATGCTGCATGTGCCCACGTGCTCTCACTTGTTACTTTACATTAGGAAACTTAAATGTTCTTGTCGTGCCTACTATTATGTTCATTTATGATCTCGGAATTCCATGTAAATCTGTTTCAGCGAGCTCGATTTCTCGACTAAAGAATTTTGATCCGCGAACTGGTTTGTGAGTCATAGTGGCGTTCACATTGGTTTAGGATTCCTTTGTCAAAGCTACTTTCTATAATATAGTACGTCGTTGTCAATGTTTGAGAGTTCGAGAGCCGCTCGGTCGCTTTCATAATATTACGAGCTGCATCGTGAACTAAAGGCAAAACCTTTGTTTTAATATTGCACCATCATGTTCGTATACAATCACCCCTTCCTTTTCGGATTTTTTTTTTCCTTGCCTGCCCTTCAGATTCTTTCATTAAAAAATCCAACTATGCCCAATATATGTATAATAGTAGATTGTTGCATCGAGCGCAAATTGAGTTAGCAATGCACGAGAGTTATGTTGGTGCCCGAGCGCAAGCGAGGCCGCGAGGCCGCGAGGCGAGGGCACTAAATTAACACGATTGCATTAATTACTCACTTTAGCAAGGTGCGTAATCTACTTTTCTTTCAACTACCAATCTACGTACCGTGATAAAATATACCTACTAAAAACTCAAGTTAATGAAAACAAAGTTTTCCTAAGCTTTTAAATATAATATATTTATCCCGTGACTTTTGCGGTAAAAGATTTTTTTTTTTTTTTTCTTTGGCTTCGCACGATTTGTGCATTTAGCCAATGTCACGTTCAGTAAAAGGTTATTAATAATTCCATTTGCAGCTGTTTCTATACTTTCTGGAGTTGCATTCGCTATCGCCGTCTATTTCCATTTTAAAAAATCTTTTCTTGCTAAATATGAAGTATTAAAGTTTTACAATAGTACAAAATGCGAGCCATTTGTTTTTTTTTTTTTCACCAAGTCGCTAGTCGGTTTTATTCAGCCGATTTTTATTTTCAGCCAGTATCTTTTTGATCTAATGCATACATTTTATATGGGAGACATTAACACTCTGTGGTAAAGGACTTTGTCCGTTTTCGGCTTCGCGTGGACACGATGCTCGATAAGAAACAAATTAATCAAAAATCATGTTTAGTTTTTAAACGCTTATTTATTCTACACTCGCCGTCACAAAAAAAATCGCACCTCTCCGAAAATAAGTTTCAAGCATCTCCCGCCATCAACGAATGCATTAAATCCAATTAATATGGGTATCAATTGAAAGTATGTATAACGACCTTTAGATTAACAACAGTTAGAATTCCTAAACACAACAAATCACATTAGCACGTAACGTTAACAAAAAATGTTGTCAAAATACGCATTACAACGGAAATTAATTGCACCAGGTTACAAGGGTATAAAACGGGCGACCCGGGTCAAATGTGGGTCTTTCGCTATCTAACCTTTGAAGTGAACACACGTGAATAGCTGTAGCAAGAAAAATACCCTTGAAGATGGATACAACTGCAGATGAAGCCCCTCCAGTCATTGCACTACTGCAATCAGGGATGCAGCAATGTGATGTTGCTCGACAACTGAACTTGAGTCGTTTTTCCGTTCGACGAGTGTTCCAATGCTTCCAAGAGACTGGTAGCTTTATCCGAAGACGTGGATCTGGAAGACAACGCTCCACATCCGAAAGAGACGATAGCTTCATTGTTTCGACGTTTTTAAGTAATCGGTTCTCCAATGCTGTTGAGCTGTAACAGCAACTTCTATCAGCTCGCAGAACTTCTGTAAGCGTCTCCACGATTAGTAGAAGTTTACAGGAGAAGAAAATTGCAGCTCACAGGGCTGCTACAGGGCCAAAATTGACTGCATAGTATAGGAAAAATCGGTTGGAAGTTTGCTTACTGTGCTCTTCTCGGACGAGACGAGGGTGTGTCTTTTCTGCAACGACAGGCGTAGAAGAGTGTAAAGGAGGCAGGGTGAATGATTCCCACAAGCCTGTATTCAAGAGATAGTGGAATACGGGGTTGGCTCGTGCATGTTCTGGGGCGGCATGTCAATCGATGGCAAAACGAACCTTGTGTGTGTTTCTCGGACTGAAAGTGCTCACGGGCAAGGGTCGCTGACTGCTCCTCGGTACATAACAGAGATCCCAGAGGAGCACGTGGTCCCTTATGCGGGTTTTGTTGGCAGTGGGCTCATGTTAATGCACGATAACGCCCGCTGTCGCACCGCATTAATTGTAAAAGACTACCTGCAAGAAGCCGGGATCCCTGTTATGCGCTAGCCGGCGCGAAGTCCAGACCTGAACCCTATTGAGCACCTTTGGGATGAACTGAAACGGCAAGTACGGGCACGTGATCCTGCCCCTACCACTCTCCAAGACCTCCAAGATGCCGTCGTTGCAGAATGGGACAACATTCCTCAAGAGACTGTTGTAACATGAATTAGGGCCATGAGAGAACGCATGAATGCAGTCATCAGGGCTAGGGAGGGGGGGGGGGGGACACTAGGTTTTAAGTTGTTTTTAAGGAGTTTGTTGTAATTTTTGCTGTTAAAATAAAACGACACGTTTTAATCATTTGCATTAACTTGCTTTTTTTTTATTCCCTGGTAAAAAAAAAAAAACCAAATCTATGGCTTTATTCTGAAATTTAAATTAATTGCCTTCCCAATGATACCATAAAATCATATGTTTACATTGATTAATACGGTTAAAATTGCTTTGAAGGGAATTCTTAAAGAGGTGCGATTTTTGTGACGCCGAGTGTATATTTGTGTATCAACTTGCGCCCACGAATAGTGTATTTAATAAGTACTGAAATTGTTTTATTCTTCGCTATTTTTTTTTTTCTTTGGCTTTATTGACAGTACTCGATCTTCATTAGTTAATAGTGATTAGTGGATGCAGTACCGGTTCCTTCTTAAGAACCGGGACTGAATTTTCGGTACTGGACTTGGAACCGGGATTTCCCGGGAAATTCGGTACTTTCGGTACTTACGTACAAATGTCGCTATTAATTTATTGTATGAAGGGCACGTGTGCGTACACTACATATAATTATCTAAATCTGTTGAAAAATGAACTTATTACAAATGTGGGTTGGTGTAGTTAATAAAACTATGTATTATTCGTAAATCTATAATTGACAATAATCATCAGAACACAATCACAACCGAATTTAAATGCTTTTTTGAGGTCAAATTGGGAAAAATTATCAAATAGAACTTAAATTCGAGGTATATTTTGAATTAAAAATAAGCTTTTTATCGTCACGTAATCACTTTGTTTTCCTCTGTGTCTGTTGTTTTGTTTTGACTCTACACGCCCTAACTTCACAAACTCTACACCTTAGTCAAAATATGAGGCTTGGCCGTTTCGCTACCACCACATGTATATAATAACTTTAATTTCGGAAGTCGGTGGCAAAAAACTAAAACTGAAATACAGATCCCAAGACACCGACGTCCGAAATTAAAGTTATTTCATAATTTTGAGTTAATTTCTTTTTGAAGTCGATTTAATTTTTTTTAATTACTTTTTTATTTTCCTACATATTTTGATACCTTTTGAAATCCATTTAGATTTTTTATTTAAAGTTTTCGTTATTGTTTTGTAAGGAAAACACAAATTATAGAAACAAGAACAGATTTAGAAATCGATCATAAGCTTCTTTAGGGTCATTTGTCAGATAAATGTCAGAAAATTTGATGATTAATTAAATTTAATGAGGTTTTCCTTGCTATAGTCACGTCTTCTGATACGCCAAGATTTTATCACACATGTTTTTTAAACCGAGAAATTTAATAATTGGGCTGTATGATCCGATAATCTAAATTCAATTATATCACATTTGCATCTATGAGCATTGTGAGCAAAATTGTCAATGCAAGTGTTACTGATAAGTCTAGTGGGATCTTTAATTCCTAGTTTCAAGTTATGGCTTTCCAGAATATTTTCAAAGTCTAGAGTTTGTCGGTTCCTTTTTAATATATTGATATTAAAATCTCCGCATAAAACAATTTTCTTATTAGTGTTATCGCAAATTTGGTGTAATAACTTTTCTAAATTATTATAAAATATAGTAATACATGAGTTTGGTACTCTATAAATACAAACTATTATCAGACTATGTTCCGTTAGTTCTATATAACTATATTCTATGATACCTTTAATCGAATGTTTATTATTTATTACTATACCTACTAGCTTCTGCCCGCGACTTCGTACGCGGATCCTGTTGCTTATGCCAGCGACAACGGGGTAGTCAAAATCGAAGATCTGAAACGTCTGATGTCGAATTCTAAGAACCCGGGGACTGGATAACAACGGGATGCGCGAGACGATTCGAGACGTCATTTTCAGGCAATAATGAACCAATAGGGTGGTAAACTTGGCCTTGCACTTTGAATGTTGGCATAAATGGGCCTTCTGAAATCTGTTTCGCAACAAAAGATGCCATTTGAAAGGCATTATTGTACGAACGTATGTTGTCCAAGAAATGTTTTGACTGTGATGGTCACCGATTAGCAGTGATCTTAATATTTCTGGAGGATTTTGTAATATTTCAATATGTACTTTCCCACCTGAGCAACACATACCGTTTGTTTCTTTTTGCTATTTAACAGCTTCACAAAAAGTAAAATTTTTAACCATACCTCCGATGGCGGAATATGTGGCGTAGTCAATCATAGGAGTATACGTAAATACACTCCGTTCCTTATCAACATAAGGAAGGTCGCCATGCCCTCCGTTCCTTATCAACCCAAGGAAGGTCGCCATGCCCTACGGCTATATCTTGAGACACATCCGATTCTTCAGATGATATCGACATTCTGTTCAGAGAATGTCGAAGTCGATCAGAATTCAAACGTTCGTTGCGCTCTTCTTAATCTGTCTCTTCATGCCGTACTCCAGCAATTCTTTCTTTCTCACTTTCTGTTTATGAATATTTTGTTGTGTGCGTGTTAGGAACAATGTATGATAATCTCACCGTATCAGCGGTCAGTCGCGCATCATATTCTTCACTGATCTCTAGAGATCTGGATGTAGATGCGTAAATACGCTGAGAACGCAGGCGTGCTTCGCGATCCGAAGAGGTTTCCACGGAGCGAGTTGCAGCCTGATGTTCTCAAACAGCATCAAGTCTCTCCTGACGCTCTTCGGCAGATTCTTTGGATCTTATGATCCTCAATTTTTTAGCTCCTTTGGAACATTGGGAAAGATTTGACCTCTTTCTAGGCATGGTTATAGTTTTATTATGAAGATACCTGATCAATTAAAATCTAAGTGACTGCTCCCCTACCAAGGGTGCCCAGACACGGGATCGTCTGGCGCCCATGTGCTGGTTTGGTCCCTGGGGTGGTCACGGCGTGCTATGTGTTCTGGTGCGCCGGTGATGGGGAGTACTCCCCAGCGGAGGGTCCGGTGACGGACAGCCGCGGCGGGTTCACGGATGAGTGCTAACGCGTGCCCATGTTCCCGCCGTAAGCGGCAGAGGAGGACACAGTGGAGTTTTAGTGGGTTAGAGTCCCACATAACTGCACTATCTCCCCGTGGTAGTGCAGAATGCATGAGCATTTCTTCACGTTAAAAAAAAAAATGGGAGTTTTGGCCAGTAGAGTCAAATTTTCAATGATATCCACATCAGATGTTTCTGATCTTCGATTTTTATAAGTCAACAGGAAATGCCCATCAGACCGAATAACTTTTACTAAGACGTCATTCCTTTAAGTGTTATGGTGTAGCTGGGCTCTTGGAGTTCCCCATCAGGTGTTCCAGATCTTCAAATTTATTCTCTCAGCAGAAAATCCTTATCACGTGGAACAATTTTTGCTATGGTACCATTTTTGTATCTCTTATAGTTAAGCTGGTCTGTTTCGGTTCTGCATCAGGTGTTCAAGTTTCCAAGAAAAATTATAGCCTGAATGTTGTCCAGCCATATAATAACTATACAACAAAAAAAAAATCATTCAAATCCGTCCAGTAGTTCCGAAGATCGGACGCGCAGGCCCGAGGCGTGTACGTACTCTGATACCTTAACAAATGTTCGCCGTGATTCTTTAAATTGACATAACTTTTTTACTTATGAACCGATTGACATGAAATAAACACTAACTGTTAAGTTAAGCCTACTACAATATTTTAGTGAAAACCGCATCTAAATCGAATAAGCCGTTTCTGATATTAGCGTGCACAAACAAACGGACAAACAGACAAAAAAAAAATTAATTACAATTTCGGGTTCGGCATCGATATAATAACAACCCCTGCTACTTTTTTTTTATATATTTCCATTGTACAGACACCACTTTTCTACAAATTTATTATATGTATAGAAGATATAGGGTGACTGGTAATTAGTGACCGATACTTAAACAAGTGATTTTACTCATCATTATGAACAACTTTTACTATGGGACCAAACCTGAAATCGCAAAAAAAAATCAGCTGTTCCCTACATTTATGTTCGCTTAACCCGTCAAAATGTAGGGAGCAGCTGATGTTTTTTTCGCGATCTCTACCAAAGGAAATTATTAGAGAAAATTAACAAGACCATAATAGTAGGTATCCCTAATTTGTTTAAATTAGTGACCACAGTGGTTTTCGGATGATTAGAATAGAACATACAAAATGAAGGACATCAGAATGAAAACTTTAACCATGGATTCAGTAGGTACATACATAATTCTAGACACCTTAACGTAGAATTTATTCATCCGCTTAAAAAATCAGCTGTATACATTGGTACATTTTAATCGTGTAGGTATTGCACTTATGTACAGAGCATCTGGCTTTTTTTAAGCCGACAAGCGGTTTAACACTAGAGAGTCTAGAATTATGTACTAATTTCATGATACAAGTTTTTGATACGATGTTGTGGAAGGGATAATACCACCGTGTATTTCAGATTGAGGGCCCCTGACTTTTTGTAGGAGTTTCGTAAACGGGGTAAGATGGAAAGTTTTATATTATCATCTTACCCCGTTAAATTTTGCAGGGGTAATTTGAAAGGCACCATAAATCTTAAAATACGTGAAATATACCTACTAATCACCACATTATAGAGCATATTACATTTCAAATCTAATTACAAATATCAAAACAAAATGTTTGTTACTTACCTGTGTAAGGAGATACAGCGAGCGGGGTAATATTGAAAAACTCAATTTTACGCGGGAAATGTAATGTACGGAAAAATGCCAAATAACACACGAGTACCCTCACTTAGCGCAGACTGCGGGGCGGGGCAAGACAAAATGGTGTCCACAACGATATTGCCAGCATTAAAATAATTACCTGGTATTCGGCGTTATTATATTTATTTATTTTAGTACATGGAGGACTTACAGCTAATAAAATCAAACAAAAAAGCAAATCATAGTCACCCGAAAGCCAATTACAAATCCTCACGTATAGAATTATAATAATAATTTATGGTGTGAACACAAAAACAAAAAAAAAACGCATCGCCTAAATTAAAGTAAGAACTAAAAAGCAATTTAAATACTTAGTTTGCAATTATTTGCCCAAAATAATAGAGAAAATAATATAATAACAAAATCAAATTATATAACCTACCGCTACTTGAAAAATTACACCTTCTGGCCAAATTCACACTAATTGTGAATTTTCCAGTATTAGCTTACCGGCGTTCCTGTCTTCTGTCCACAGCACTGAAAAGTTGACCGGGAAAATTTTAGCCCCTTGCCTAGTCGACTCTGAAGTGCCGTGCTTGACCGACGCGGTGAACGCCTGGAAAGCGGCTTGCCCGGATACAGATCGGCCCGTAAACCCATCTTCCCAGAGACAGTGGGATGAGCCGCTCTGCAGGTTGGTACGGAATAATCTTATTAATACGTCCACCAATTCTGCTGAGCGTGCCCGCCTGCTGGCTGTGGGTGAGTGGGAGTCGGGTCTCTGGCTTCAAGCACTCCCGTCACCCAACATAGGCACTATGCTGGGTGACACCACCTTCCGGCTCGCTACCTGTCTGCGTTTGGGCGCTCCTTGCGGGGCTCCGCATCGCTGTCAGTGCGGTGAAGCTGTCGACTGCCTCGGGCACCATGGCCTATCTTGTAGTAGGAGCGCAGGCCGGATAGCACGGCACGCCAGCATTAATGACATCATCCGCCGTGCTCTTGTCACCGCCGGGGTGCCAGCTGTTTTAGAACCCAACGGCCTGGCACGCGACGATGGGAAGAGACCAGACGGAATGACCATAATGCCCTGGAAGTTAGGCAGACCTTTGGTGTGGGATGCAACATGTGTCGACACCCTTGCGCCATCCCATCTTCCTAGCACGGTGGGCTGTGCTGGGGCGGCTGCTGCAGGTGCAGAAAACCTCAAACGGCGAAAATATTCCAACCTGATTGGGAGTTATATGTTCGAGCCGTTTGGGGTTGAAACACTAGGGCCATGGGGTCCGAGTGCCCACTTGGTTTTTCGAGATATCGCCAAGCGGTTAGTCGACTCTTCACGTGACCAGAGGGCTGGCCTATTTCTTGGCCAAAGAATTAGCATTGCCATACAACGTGGCAATGCTGCCAGCCTTTTGGGCACTGTTCCTGTTGACAGCGATGCGGACGAATTTTTTGATGCCCTATGATCATTTTGCTAATTTTTTTTCATATAAATGTACATATTATTATTATTTTAAATAGGTATTAGCATAAATTATGTAAATATTAAATAAATTGTGAATGGATCAAAATCATATTCCTTGCATATGTCATTGAAACTACTGCTTGCGGGCACAATGTAACTGTTCTGCCTATAATTCGAAGATGTATGAGGTACACGTATGGGTGGATTAAAACGAAGTGCTTTACTTGGCACATTAAAATAAAATTTTGAGAATAACTCAGGGTTATCAATATTGTTATTGAGGATTTTCAGTAGGAATAAACAATCTGCAATTTTACGTCGATCTACCAGTGGTAGCAGATGATACTTCTTACAAAGTCCAAGATAATCGGTTGACTGATATGGAATCTTTTGATGAAAGTAAAGATATTTTATGAACCGTCTTTGGATGTTTTCCATGCGGTCAATGTATTTATGATAAAAAAAAAACAAAAAATATTGTATTGCACTTTTGTAAGCTGACTTCTTACAAAAGTGCAATACAATATTTTTTGTTTTAGCGTCAGTAAAACACTTAGAAAGACGTATTATAAACCCAAGCAGTTTAGAAGCTTTTTTAACAATTGCATCAATGTGTGTGTCAAAAAGTAACTTACTGTCTTGATGGACGCCCAAATCACGAATAGTGTTGCACCTTGGCAAAATCTGGCCCGCCAAAGTATAAGTAGTTGCTAGGACTGCACGTTTTCTAGTGTAAGTGATCACCGAACACTTGGATGGGTTGAGATCAAGTTTATTAGCCCGACAATACTCTTCAAGCCGATACAAGTCAGCTTGTAGTGCTACTCTATCTTCGAGCGTTGAAATAGTGGCAAAGATTTTCATGTCATCGGCAAAGCATAATAGTTTGGATGAACGGAGGCACTGATCGATGTCGTTCACATAGACTACAAATAAAAAAGGAACGAGCAATGAACCCTGAGGCACTCCACTGGGCACATTTACCCAACTGGACATATAATTATTGAGTACTACTGCTTGTGACCTGTTATCAATGTAAGAAGAGAACCACCTCAAGAGGTCCCCACGGATGCCCATGTAGTTTAGCTTCATTATCAGGGTATCGTGGTCGATCCGATCAAATGCCTTGCTATAATCTGTGTAAACCACATCGACCTGCTTACCATTATCCATAGCATCCGTAATGAAATCATTAAATAAAATCAGATTAGAAGTGGTAGACCGTCCTTTAAAAAATCCGTGCTGAAAGGAGCTGAACGAGTTAGCAAGGGCGGAATATAACTGGTTATAGACAATCCTCTCAAATATTTTAGCTATAATGCACAGCTTGGATATAGGCCTGTAATTAGTAATCTCGGTTTTAGGCCCCTTCTTGTGTACGGGAGTAATAAAAGCAGATTTCCATACTTTGGGGACTACACCTTCAGTCAAAGACTTGGAAAACAAAATCGAGATAGGTAGGGCAATGGAAGGCGCGCACTTGATTAGAAATTTAGATGATATTTTATCAGGGCCAGCACCTTTAGTTGGATCTAAGTTACGAAGTAAATCGGTCACAACATCAACAGTCACTTCTATGTGACAGATGTCAGATGAAGTTCTGTTAGTATCAAGAAGGACAACAGGAGGTGGACTGGGAGTATTAGATGAAGTGGGGTTGAGAAAAGTCGACATGAAATAAGACGAAAAAGCCTCACAAATTGAATCTCCAGTCAGTTTCCGCAACTCCACTTAGGTATAGTATTAGCATTGTAGCGATTTTTAACAAAGGCCCAAAAGTGTTTAGGGTTAGCTTTAATGGATTTTTCAGTTTGATTAAGATAACATTTATAGCAAGAAGCTTCCATAGTCTTGACTCTGTCACGCAAATATTTAAAAGTTATCTCGTCAGATTTATTTCCGTAAACCTTGAATTTTTTTAAATATTTATATTTTTCTTTAATTGTTTTGACGAGTGATGGGCTGAACCAGGCTGGGTATTTATTATTACATACTAGCTTTTGTGGTATATACTTGTTTTGAAACTGTTTTATAGTGTCTATAAAGTACTCCACCGACTCATCCAGTGATCGGATTGAAAACTCTTGCTCCCAGTTAGTGCCAGAAATCTCGTTATTTATAGAATCAAAATCGCCTTTGCCATAGATATATCGCAACCGGGGCGCATGCTCAAGAGGAGGTATTTCAAAGATGTCAATATTGATTAACAACGCAGGATGATAGGGATCAATAGGCACTAGAGGGTCAACACATTTACTAACACAAACTAACTTATTTGAGAGGACTAAGTCCAACAGTTTCCCGTACCCATTAGCTACCCCGTTATACTGTCCAAAGTCCAGCGTACATAACTCGTCCGCGAACAAACGTTCGTCACTAGTGGCGGGGTTCACTGGGACAAACGAAAGGTTATTATATGGAGGTTATTTTTTTATCTTACCCCCAGTCACCTTAATGATGTTTTGAATTTTGCTGTTTGTGTATGTGAGATTAAATGTTTGTAAACGCACCCACGATACAGGAGAAATTCCTAGTGTGGGGCAACGTTAAAAAAAAAAAAAAAAATTACAAACTTAGTGCACACGATGTTCTAAATTCAATTTACTTTATCCTCTAGCGGATACAAACGGCTTTTGCACTCAGATATCAAAGAGCAAAAATACTCTTTCCGATGGGGGGATGAACAATTCTTAGCTTTATTCTCAGCTGTTTCCTTGATGTACCGAAAAACATATCCCCGAATGGAACCTCGGTATCGAGCAGAGCGCGGCAGGTCGCACCGGCCTAGCACTGCACACTGTACTGTTCCCGTAACACATGCTCGTCCCGCCAAACGTGTGTACCGATGTGTCTGGTCTGGGAGGAAGAGAGCATTCCTTGCAGGGATGTGCGCAAGGTGCGTGTCTTCCGAGCTCGTCACAGCACGCCTATGATGACCTATAGGGATACCCTTACTAAGAAATCTTCTAAAATTCTAAAGGCTCTGATGATAAAATCTCTTTTTGATGGCTTTTTACTGCTACTTTCAGTCGTATAATAAAAACAGCATTGAAGTAGTCACATATCCGTACAAACAAATACAATTAGATAGGTATTCTAATGCGAGAGTAAATCTGCCTCTCTATGTTTGGCCCACAGGTACACCGTGAACAAGGTTAGGAGTGGGACATAGGATCATTCTTTTTATTCCGATAATACGTTCTCATGGATTAAATTCCGACATTCAAGCGTCCGCGAGGGCAATACCGCGGCAAAAAGCTTGTAGGCAATAAACATTTTTGCGAGTCAATAAGTAGTAAAGTAACGCATGACATATAAGCAGCCCTGAGCCCCGGACGGCTGGCGCGTGCTAATGCTATTGTTTTTGCGGCGCGAGCGCGGCTCGACGCGGGCTTGTCGCGTGATTAGATACGTGCGTGCTTGCAACTAATGGCCGTCCACTCCCTCCACGACCAGTGACGATCAACTTATCAACTATTTGTCAGCCAGTCTGAGCAGATAATCAATCAATCAATCATTTATTTGCTATAAATATGGTACATGAGTTGTTATAGTAACATTTATAGACCGAGACATATATCACCTAAATTACAGGTATGCAAATATTAAAGAATATAAGTAATAAAGACACGAATTAATGAATATTGATTGAACATAAATACCGGCCAAGTGCATGTCGGGCCACGCACAATGTAGGGTTCCGTAGTAGCCCCGTTATCACTATAATAATATAGTACGATTGGTCGACTCTTCACGTGACCAGAGGGCTGGCCTATTTTTTGGCCAAAGAATCAGCATTGCCATACAACGTGGCAATGCTGCCAGTCTTTTGGGCACGTTTCCTGTTGACAGCGATGCGGATGAATTTTTTGATGCCCTTTGATTATTTCCTTTCCTTTTTACATACTAGTACGATTCTTTTGTTCTTTATTCTGAATATAATGAATATAATTATGTAATGGTAAAGATATTAGGAGTTTATGGTTATATAATAACAATATATGCAAGGGTGTCCAGAGTAAAACAAAACTTTAACACATAACGTATCAACAGAGGTCATACCTTGCAAGAAAATCTTAACACCGCGATCTACAAAAGTGACGTCACGGCACAACGCCATCTGTTATCGAATAGCGATACGACACACAACAAAATATTGATTTTCAAAGATAATTATTTAAACAGATTAGACATTAACTAATAAGAACCACTTTCTTCCTTGTAAAGCTAAAAAATAAGAGTACGATTGCTGCCAAGTTATTATTTCAATTCACAAAATTGTAATTCCATAATTCCATCTAGCGGCAGTATTGTGAAACTTATGATAATTTATTATGGTTTTTGAAGTGAAAACTTCTTTAGCGGCGTTGTACACTTTTTTTGTAATGGGTAAAAAATGTTAAACTCGCGTCAGGACACGTGACCTGATCGAAAATTCGTAAGACGGATGGAGAGTGCTACGGCGTAGGTCACACTGTGCTACGGCGTAGCTCACACTATGCTACGGCGTAGTTCACCATACCAGCATACCAGCGAATATGGCTGTTTTTTGAATAAAATATTTCGTTTGGCATTTTGAAGCTTTTTTTAGATTCTATAATTAGACTCAAGCTATTTTAAATAGATATTTAGTTAAGAGAGTTTACGCCGTGCGGCATTTTATACAAACTTTCAAGCCCTTATTTTTCGAAATGAATGAACCGATTTTAATGAAACTTCATACGCATAAGCAGGATACAAAGGTCTAAAAATACAAACTTTTTAGACTTTTGTATCCTGCCTAACTCGCGCCACTGTTACCGTAAGCGACACCACGCGTGTTTTGTTTATAAGACGATTAAAAAAAATACCCGCTTCGGATGTGTTCGGCTGTCCTCGGGATGTACTCGGTTTTAATGTATATCCGATATGTCAGTGAGTGATGGCAAAGTATTCTTTTGTGTTTTGTTTTCACTTCTGTCGGCTCTCCCGGAGTGCCACTGTTTTTTTTTATTTCATATTTTAATTCAAGTCTTTACCCGTCATAAACAAGTAACTACTTCGTCTTAGTCACTATAATATAGGATTAATGCTAAGGATTTTTTATTTGGTACAAAATTATCCAACACCCAAGTTCAACGACTATTACTGCTAAACTAATAAAGTTATCTTAATTCCTATAGTTTTCTTTTAAAGTTCATGAAATGCACTATTATTTTGAATTTTTCCAGATTTTTCAAGCCCGCAGTTTAGCTATTAGAGGGGGGGGGACGCCCTACTGGAACAAAAATTTTCACTTTAAAGTTTAATATTTCGTAAATTATTAAATCGAAAAATATGTTTAGCAACCCTCAAGTCATTTTAGAAGACCTATTCAACGATACCCCACACGATGGGGTAGACGACGAGAAAAATATGCATTCCCACTTCACATATAGGGGAGGTACCCTAAAAAAAAATATTTTCCAAAATTTTATTTTACCACTTTGTCGGCGTAGTTTATTGTATACACTCCTGCAAAATTACAGCTTTCTAGTACTAACGGTCTCTTAGCAAAATCTCGGACAGACAGACGGACATGACGAAACTATAAGGGTTCCTTGTAGGTACTACGGAACCCTAAAAACGTTCATGCGCAGCCTTCTGCGCTAAGTTCAGGCCCGCCAAGTTACGTCGGTCGTATTGTACATACCTAGTGTTGTCAGCGGGCCGCGCACACGAGTCGCGCACGCCTCGGCCGCGCACGCCTCGGCCGCGCACACGAGTCGCGCACGCCTCGGCCGCGCGCCCGATGTGGGGCAAAGCCTCGTTTTTTGTGCACTGAGTCAGCAGCACGGGCTGTTCTCACGGTTGAGTCAGGTTTGGAATCCATAAGATTCGATACACTTCTTGGGAATGTTTTATATTAGGTACGTAGTTATTATATTTTGCAAATTATTCTATTGCATAGGTATATGATCACAACATCTAATAGTCAGATGTTAATCAAGTTCCTCATACCTTATGAACTGCTTCTCCGATACTGTGTGACTAACGTTACATAAGACTGGCACAGTCAGATTATCAAAAATGTAATCTTTACTGCAAAGAAAGACTAAACTTTAGCTACTCCGCGTACCGCGAGGACTGGCTCGAGGTGGCGCGGGAAAAGAGTTCCAGAAGTGGGAAAGACTAAACTTTAGCTACTCCGCGTACCGCGAGGACTGGCTCGAGGTGGCACGGGAAAAGAGTTCCAGAAGTGGGAAAGACTAAACCTTAGCTACTCCGCGTACCGCGAGGACTGGCTCGAGGTGGCGCGGGAAAAGAGTTCCAGAAGTGGGAAAGACTAAACTTTAGCTACTCCGCGTACCGCGAGGACTGGCTCGAGGTGGCGCGGGAAAAGAGTTCCAGAAGTGGGAAAGACTAAACTTTAGCTACTCCGCGTACCGCGAGGACTGGCTCGAGGTGGCGCAGGAAAAGAGTTCCAGAAGTGGGAAAGACTAAACTTTAGCTACTCCGCGTACCGCGAGGACTGGCTCGAGGTGGCGCGGGAAAAGAGTTCCAGAAGTGGGAAAGACTAAACTTTAGCTACTCCGCGTACCGCGAGGACTGGCTCGAGGTGGCGCGGGAAAAGAGTTCCAGAAGTGGGAAAGACTAAACTTTAGCTACTCCGCGTACCGCGAGGACTGGCTCGAGGTGGCGCGGGAAAAGAGTTCCAGAAGTGGGAAAGACTAAACTTTAGCTACTCCGCGTACCGCGAGGACTGGCTCGAGGTGGCGCGGGAAAAGAGTTCCAGAAGTCGGAAAGCTCAGATTATAGAATAAAGACAGATAGACCATAAGATATTAATAATTTAAGTATGTAGGTATGTGGATATTAGAGGTGTGCCTAGTCATTTCGGTAAGATTTCGTTTTTTAAACTCCCTGCTGATCTTGAAAGGTCGATTATAAGTACCTATGACAATAAATCATTCTTGATTTATATCTAACTAATTTAATTTGACCCTGTATACCTACACATACACCTAAGCACAACTCTATCATGTCCCGATATAATTCCATTATTTTAAAATTTAATAAAAATTAAATATTATGGGTAATTTTTTCATTAGCCAGGCAACCGCTACACGCACACAGAGGCACGTGTTCTTATAGTGATGTCACGCACACAAGTCTACAAACGTGCCTCACTTATTGGCGCGGTCTATCTGTCTTTCTACATCTACACTAATCTACACTAATATTATAAATCTACACTAATAATCTACACTAATATTATAAAGAGGAAAGATTTGTATTTTTGTGTGTATGTTTGTAATGAATAAACTCAAAAACTACTGTGCCGATTCAAAAAATTCTTTCACCATTAGAAAGCTACATTCACCCTGAGTAACATAGGCTATATTTATTGCTAGAAAAGATTAGGGATCCTTACTAAAACTTTAGTAACGTAACCCAAGGTGTAAAAAAAATGTCATAAAAAAGTAATTTAAAAAAATTAAACCGACTTCAAAAAGAAATTAACTCAAAATTATGAAATAACTTTAATTTCGGAAGTCGGTGTCGTGGGATCTGTATTTTAGTTTTATGCCACCGACTTCCGAAATTAAAGTTATTTCATAATTTTGAGTTAATTTCTTTTTGAAGTCGGTTTAATTTTTTTAAATTTCTTTTTATTTCGTAATTTTTAGTTTTTGCACTAGTATTTGACCAAGGTTTTGAGATGTTTTCCCTTTGACACTACACCCGTTGCTCTTATCAATAAGTCAGGCCGTCACACTTACACGTATTAGTCCATATCTTGAAAAATACTGAATCGATCTTGATAAAACTTGCACTGTTCCCTAAGTTGAAGAAAATGTAAGCCAATAAAAAAAAAATTGGTCACGATCCGATTAATAGTTCCGGAGATATGCGTGGATAAACATACATACATACATACATACATACATACATACATACATACATACGTCTATGAAATTTTGTATATTTGTTTGGAAGCCCTAATAGATCATCATATGTGAATATAATGCAATTCCAATAATATTACATACATACGTATCGAATTGATAACCTCCTTTTTTTTGAAGTCGGTAAAAACATCTTTCGTCGCATGCGCTGCGGAAACTATTGATGATAGAACTAAAGTATGTTTTACAATATTAAAGAACATATCAATAACTACAAAAAACTTCGCGATACTATATGTCCAACTATTATCGTTATGTCACAATAACCACTTTTTACATTTTGAAAGTTTATAGAAATACCGACCAAAATTAGACTATGTTAGTCATACTTAATCATAAATCATAATTATTGTTTTCAAGACTGTCTCAATTCATGTTGGTACTTATATTATTTTTTTAAATTGTTCAAATTGGCTATTCCATTCAATAGATATTACGAATTTAATAAGTCATAGAAATAGAAAAAATAAACACATCTATGAAATAGGTCCCTACGCAGCGGACGTTACCGACATTGAACATTTTTTTGACTATTTTATTTGCAATTTATTTTTTCCAAGTTAAAAAGTTCTTCTCAGAACTAATTAAAAATTGTTTATTCACGCATTACTGTTTATTTTTAATAGTATTCTCTCACTTATTCAATAGTAAGTATTTATCAAAAGTTCTAAGTATTCTTATTTTATCTGATTTAAAAAAAGTCAACAATATGTAATCCGGTTAAATTTTATATGGGCGTATACCTGAAATAAAATGATTTGATTTGATATGCCTAGGGAAAAAGGTCTCAACTATCTAAAAGTTGCTCCCAAGCGAGATTAGCAAAAATACGACGTATTGGAGAATCATCTTCTGAAAATTCAGATCGTCTCGCAAATCAGAGAGCGTATGCGTCGTAATCGCGGGCCACAGAATTTAGCGCCGAACGTTCACAACGCCTTGCTGAAAATAGTGAACGAATCTCACGAACACACGTACCTACAAGGGAATCTAGCGCCGAGCGTTCGCAACGATTGTTAAAAATAGTGACAGAAAGTCACAAGCACGCGCGAGGGAATCTAGCACCGAACGTTCGCTTCGTCTTTCAGCACAAAATGCCCGATCATCACAACTACACGAACGACAATCGAGTGCTGAACGTTCGCAGCGACTTACAGAAAATAGAGCTAGAAACTCGCAAGCACGGGCAAACGAATCTAGCGCAGAATGTTCGCTTTGCCTTGCAGAACAAAATGCCAGATCATTCCAACTATACGAACGACAATCGAGTGCCGAACGCTAGCAGCGCCTTGCTGATAATAGAGTTAAGGAACTCGCGAACGCGTGCCCGGGAAACCTAGCGCCGAACGCTCGCAGCGACTTATTGCACAGAGAGAAAGACAACAGTCGTTAACAACTAGGACGCGTAATAGAATTTTAGCTCATAGTAAATAGATCCGCATTCAGTTACGATCCACATATTGATTATGCTCATCAGAACAGCATCAAAAAATATAAATTAAAGGTAAAAATAAAAAAAAAATCATGTCCACCCGTGCGAAGCCGGGACGGGCCGCTAGTATTCTATAATCTAAGTGGGAAAGTATGGGCTAACAGAAAAAAATTACTACAGAATTACAGATATTGATTTTGGTAGAAAACAAATAGGTATGACCGACGGTGACGCCTCAACAAATATAATACTTGGTACAAACAAAAGTTGGTTGGATTTCAGTCGCAATAGACAAACCGCAGTAGTGGTTATGAACTTGTAAGTAGGTAGGTAGGTAGGTGGGTCAACCAACACGTGATTTTGAACGCTTGCTTGAACTTGCGATTTTTTATTTCAATAAGCTTTTAAATCTCCCTGTAATCCAAAATATAATATGTTGCTGCGTGCCGTAGAGTGTGGAGGTGGCCGACAGACGCCCATATTAATATTACGCTGCGCGTCTCCCTCGCTGCGCGCTTCGCTGAAAGTAAAAGCTCGAGCGCACGAGCTCCGCCTCGCGGCTGTCGCGGCTCGCGTTCGATGCGCTGCGGTTTTTGTGCGCAGCGCTATGAAATTGAATTAACTCACACCGCTAACTACTCACCGTAAAAAGAACACGTTGACGCTTTTACTTGTTTACACAAGTTTCCTTTATAAGCAATTGTGTGTAACTTTATTCTCGCTTGACGTTAGTCCATCCAACATTTACCAAAGCTCGCAAGCTTTATCAAATGTGATGGACCAACGTCTATTTATTTATCAAATGTGATGGACCAACGTCTATTTATTTATCAAATGTGATGGACCAACGTCTATTTATTTATCAAATGTGATGGACCAACGTCTATTTATTTATCAAATGTGATGGACCAACGTCTATTTATTTAACGATGATTTATGATGTTGGATACCTATGTAGGCTACGATTCATTGAATACTTGATCTTAGTAGGTTCGGAGGACCACGCAAAAAAACTAATGCAAGCAAGAAGGTATACTTAGCTGACTCGATTCTGGAGCGTACAATGTGCATCAGAGCCAATTGTGAATTGTGTTTCACATCACAATGTGCAAAATGAAACATTATCGTAGTCCGGGGCGGCGCGCGCCGGCGCGGCGCACTCTTCGCGGGTGAAGCCGCGCGCCGCTACATCTTAAAAAATAGTATATTTCATTACAAGTGCGGAAAGGCTGTCATTGCAAAGAGTTCCGACAAATGTCTACCCGAGCCGAGGCGCAGCCGAAGGCGAGGGTTGACAGTCGGAACAAGTTGCGAAAAAATGAAGCAATTTAATAAAATAATAAAAACACAATAAACTCAACTAACTAATCATTTTTTCTGGAAAATGGCGCCAACCGTAGAATATAAGCAGAGTTTTTTTTTCTTCACCCATTTTGGTAGGCAAAGGGAACTATCCATACAGCTTAGTCTTCAGTATATTTTTTTTATTGATATGAAATGAAAATGAAATTTAATGAGATGAAATGAAATGAAACCTAACCTAACTCATTCAATTAATTCATTAAATCTGATATTGAAATAAATTAGTAGCTTCTTTTTAGAAATATACGTATTTGTATGAATCACAAAAACTCTTTAGTAAAAACTTCATGGTTGGTTTTTCTTTTTTAATAGACATTATTTTGACAGTTGGGAAAGAGAACGCACGAGTTCGGGAAAGGTAAAAAAAAAGCACTAGAATGTAATAGCCCACATCCCGAACGCTATACGTCCCTGCAATACACCATTTTTTGAGCAACTGTATTAAAAAGAATCTTAGGTACGCCTCGACAGTTATTTCTTCAACTATATTCTTTCTGGCATGATCGGGCTCGTCACGCCAAACATTTTGATTGACTGCTATGACTATTCTTTCTTTTAGTTCCGTTAGATCAGTAGGTACAGAAATTGTAAGAAAGGAACCCTTACCATGGCACGTCCTTCTCCCCGAACAACTGAAATTTCAACAATGCCCGCACGCACTTGATCAGTTTTTTCAATACAGAATGCGCCGAAAAACAGTTATGAATTTGGCCATTTTTAAACATAACGTTGAAATAGCACTAAATCTTATCAAAACTACAGCACGTCGGAGTTATGGCTGTCTGTGGCTGTTACCAGGTGGACCTGGTGCGTGCGGGGCGCGGGCGGCGGGCACGGGGAGGCATTCCGCTGGTAACGCAGCCCCCGCGACAGTGGCAGTTAGCGCATCATCTCATCAGATCGTGCTCTCCGAGATCAGCGCATGATTGTGTTCCGTGGGCCACAGATCTTATACGTTTAGCTAGTTCTTGTAGTTGGAAGAAGCTTAATGATCGTCTATTAAAAAATAAATTAAAGATACTCCTTCAAGGGAAAGCACATACCTATTACAGTATTCTAGATTTTCTTAACGACAACATTTAATAAATATCATGTAACAATAGTTATTTGTGCAACAAGAGAGCAAAGTCGTTTCTTGCTGCGAGTGCTGATTTTGAATCCTGAGCAAGCGAAGGATTCAAAGATTGAATCACGAGCGTAGCGAGTGATTCTAAAGTTGAATCCTGAGTGTGGCGAGGGATTCAAAGGCACGAGATGCAAAAAGCTTTGCTCTCGTGTAACACACATAACTTTTCACTTCAGCAGCGAGAACACTTTGTAAGGCGTGTTCGGAAATAGCACCCATGATATTTTATTATTCAAAATATATTACGTAACATTATTGAAACTAGAAATAAATATTTACAGGTTAAATATCAGTTTTATTTGCAGTAAATACTTATTTTCGTTTAAATACAATAATAAGTTAAAAATTCAATAAATTACATTAAAAGACCAGCTTGGCAAAAAAGTCGTGAAAATAATGGTGGCGCCACTATCGTACATATTGTAACCCTGTATAGTACGACAATAACGGTTTTGATACTTTGCATTTTTCAAATTGAATTTTTATTTAATTTGTACTTTGACGGGTTTTAGAGGAGCTCGGGGCTAAATAACAATCTTCAAGGTTAAGTCGTGCTTAACTAGGTTGGTCTGTGGATGGGTGACTATCTGTCATAGTTTCCTCCGCGCCTCGGAAAGCACTAATAGCCGTTGGTCCCGGCTGTCATTTGTAAATCTTTACTGTGAGTAAACTAGTAAGAAGCCCAAAAATCTGACAACCAGTCTTACCACGTGGTATTGTATTACCTAGTTACTGGGTTGTGGAGGTCAGATAGGCAATCGCTCCATGTAAAATATTGATATCCACGCTGCATCCGGTTAGACTGGAAGCCGACCCCAAAATTAGTTGAGAAAAGGCTGGGCAGATGATTTTGCATTACCTACTTAAACTTGAAATAAACATAATTTTCTCTACTCGTTACATACTCACGCTTTTGTATGATAATGCGCAGATACGTGTGTATATTGATTGACATAATGAGAAAAATAAAATCTATGATTTTTTTAAAGTGTTTTTTTCTTTAATAATAAAGTATATTAAATAGCTATATAGATTTTACAGATGTGTCAATCAGAATCTAACATGTTTTCGTCTAAATATTCCACACCGGAAAGCTCGTCATCCATGTCTGTC
The DNA here is from genome assembly GCA_948474745.1 of Oligia latruncula. Classification (NCBI taxonomy): domain Eukaryota; kingdom Metazoa; phylum Arthropoda; class Insecta; order Lepidoptera; family Noctuidae; genus Oligia; species Oligia latruncula. The sequence continues at coordinate 19,305,388 of OX419695.1, read as the reverse complement.
TCTGTACTGCTGCTGTCATCTTGCAGATTTATGACTATTTTGTCTATATCACTATACAGAGTTTGTCCCCTTTGATAATACTCTTTCTATTTTCATAACATGTTCACAAGATTTTTTCCAGTCATCGACAGAGATGCTTGCAAAAACTTGTTCAGCCACGGCCTACAACAGTAAAAAATAAAGACAATTAAACTTTTGCAAATACTTATTTTAGTTATTTTTATGAATTTAAAATAAAAGCAGTTATTTTAAAATACATACCTTGATGTCAACTGATCCAACATTTTGTGAGGCAATTTTATGTTTTGCAATGCCCCAGATTAGTTCGATAGGGTTTAGGTCACAGTGACAAGGTGGGAGCCTTACCACTGTGTGACCATGCTCACTTAGGACTTCATCTATTTCATAGACTGGCTTAGGTTTGTGTTGTTTAATAAGCATGAGCAGGTTTGGCTTCCTTAATGAGTCTTCAAACGGCACATTGTTCTCGGACAACCATAGCTTTATTTCACTAACTTTATTTCACTAATGAAGAGGTAGGTGCCTTATTGCGAACTACTGAGTGGTAGGGAGCGTTATCCATTACAATTATTGAAGGTTTAGACAAATTAGGTATTAATTTCTCCATTACCCATTTAGTGAAATTTGTCTTATTCATCTCCGAGTGGTAGTCTTCATTTTTATTTTTTCCACTAAATATTAATAACGCGTTCGGCACAAAGCCATTTTCATTCCCTGTGTGTACAATTATGTACCTAAAAAGAAAACAAAATGATTAAAAAAAATTGGTATTGATATGATTTATTAGTACCTAATTGCCTATGTATGCTTCAGCAACAACTTACCTTTTGCCTTTAGACACATTTTCTTTTATTCCACTAACTTGAAGGGATTGCCAGCATTTTTTTAATTTGTAGGAGGCATGAATATAGCTCTCATCTAGGTAAATATTATCCTTTCTCAGATCATCAGGTAAGTTTCTGTTTTTAATAATAATGTCCAAGTAGGTTTCACGCTTTGCAGCAATATTCTGCCTTTCCATCAAAGCTTGCCTGTCTAATTGACACTTTTTATATCGAAAGCCCAAGGCTTTTAGTACCTTCCGCAAGTGTTCACGGCTCCCATCAAATCCAATATCGTCTCTGACTACAGGTAGAAGGTTTCGTAGAGTTGGTGCCTAAAAAATATAGTTAACGTTAGCTCTCAGCATATCCTTGATAGAAAAAAATATAAAAACACTTTAATCTCATAACAACCACGCAGCCCAATTCAGCCATATAACAATAGAAAATTAGTTGTATTTTATTATATCTCATAAATGGTTAAAAATTCGACAATCTTTTTGACAGTGTAGCAGAACTGAACTTTTTGTCTGATTGCGCACAAGTCAAAATCATCCAATTCTTTTTTAGGTCGCCCCGCTCTATGTTTCCCTGGAGTGGAGAAAACGCCTTTGTTTGTTTGTCCTTCTTTAGCAATTCGCCGTATGGTACTTACGGATTCACCTAGAAAAATAATATACTTACCCTGCGTTCCGAGATGGGAAATAATCGATGTGAGCGTGCTTAAACCCGTACCGAATTAGCGTGAGCGCGATAACGACGTCCAGTGAATCGTCATAGATGACGTCATGACATGCGCCATCTTGCAATAACGCCGGCCATGCCCTAGAATAATATCACCGTGAGCGCTGTCAAAAATGACAGTGTGTGTGTGAGTATGTGTCAGTGTGTGTTTTGTTTTGATTTGCATCTTATCATAAAATTAAACTAAAGTGGCATTTTCGAAATTGTGCTTCTGGCTGATAGTCGCCACCTAACCAAAGAAGAAGAAATGTGGTGTCTATACAAAGAAATACTGTAATAATATTGTTTTTACATTGAGTAAGCACTGTGAGCGCGCTCACGGGCGTTCCGAATTGTTGACAGCTCTCAGCTGTCATAATCGTGATATCTAAATCGGAACGCATGTGAGATGATGTGAGTGCTGTGAGCGATTATAGCTAATTCGGAAAGCGCCCTTAGTTATTTTTATTCTGGAAGTAACACAAAAAGTATCAAAATTATAGGAACGTGCTTCTTTGTAAATGCACATAACCTCAAATTCATTGATGTATTTTTCAATGTAAATACTAGTTATATAATGGTTTATGTCTATCTATTGCAAGTTTGAACACACATATTACATCTGATTACTTAGATAAAATAACATATTACCTGTCATTCGGCAGTTCTTTTATAAACATCGTTGATATCCGATAAAATTTGTCCAGCTTCAAGTTCCGCCAAACATCTTGCATACACTTTATAAATTATCTCCCTAGCGGAGCTGCGAATAGTTTTTCTGTTCATTTTGAACCCTTTGAGTCACAAATTCAAACACAATAACAAAAAATACGCGAAAAACAGCGATCGTAAACATGAAATGACATTACATGTACTGACTAGACGTGACAGTACCTAGGAGAAGTTGCCAACGATGAAATTTTTTAGTTCCGTTTCAGGACATTTTTGCCAAGCTGACGAAATTCCGAACGTGTTTGTCTTTGAGGTCGAATTCAAAATCGGAACTTCGAAATGGCTGGTCTTTGTCTCTCTCTCTTTCTAATGGCGGGAAAGAGATAGAGTGTGAATGTTTCGAATTGTATGATTAACCCAAAGCTGAATAAGATATTCGCGGCTTTCAGAAAAAAATAATTAAAAAGTTACTTTGTCTCACTCAGTGAGCAAAATCGCATTTTGCTCACTGATTTCAGGCAGCAAAACCTACATGTTTGAACTAGGTACTGAAGTGAAAAATATATTATCAATGCATCTTTGACATAATCATAATAATAAACCATATTAATGATATAACTAATAATTTAATTGACATTTTACAATTGTAATTGTCTATAGGACTATTTCTTTTCAAAATTGACATTTAACTATTTTGTTTTAATTTATTAATTTATCCAATTATTAAGTTATTTACTGACATTTAAATATTTGTACGCCATTATGGCCAAACATGACTGATCTAATAATGTATTGTGATAACTTGCATGCTCTGTATGTATACTCATGTTTCCACAAATAAAGACTCTTGAATCTTGAATCTTAGCACTTGTTTTCCGGTTTAACGGCTTGAAAGTTGTTTAATGTTTTCAGCCGTTTTTCCGGTTTTCGTTTAGGTGGTTGGTGCCGTCTCCGCATGGAGCCACCCGCGTTGCATATCTAAAAAAATATTACCTACGATTACGGTGTCCTGTCATATGATAAAATACGAATCACTTTTATTATTTATTTTTAATTTTTTTTAACTAACTCGGGACCATGAGGTCCCGGACCATTGAAAGGCGTACGAGGGGCCGAAGCCACCTCGCAGACCCTGGGGTCCCGGACCATTGGAAGGCGTACGAGGGGCCGAAGCCACCTCGCAGACCCTGGGGTCCCGGCCCTTTGGAAGGCGTACGAGGGGCCGAAGCCACCTCGCAGACCCTGGGGTCCCGGACCTTTGGAAGGCGTACGAGGGGCCGAAGCCACCTCGCAGACCCTGGGGTCCCGGACCTTTGGAAGGCGTACGAGGGGCCGAAACCACCTCGCAGACCCTGGGGTCCCGGACCTTTGGAAGGCGTACGAGGGGCCGAAGCCACCTCGCAGACCCTGGGGTCCCGGACCATTGGAAGGCGTACGAGGGGCCGAAGCCACCTCGCAGACCCTGGGGTCCCGGACCATTGGAAGGCGTACGAGGGGCCGAAGCCACCTCGCAGACCCTGGGGTCCCGGACCTTTGGAAGGCGTACGAGGGGCCGAAGCCACCTCGCTGAGGCCCGTTAGACGTGTTCAATGAAATGAGGCACCAACAGACGATTATCCCTGTTCGAATTATGCAAGTGCAGCCAAGGACAACCCCCGGTTGGTGTAGGACTAGTGCAAAACATGGAAACAAAAATATTGGATTATGGGTTTTAGTGGCTAACGTGAACTGGTTATCTAGGACTATGGAAAAACTATAGCCCCTGCCTGACCGATGTTCTATATAAATTACACAGATAAAATGGCAGGGGGTGACTTGTGGGTCTCGAGGTGGCTTGGGTCTCGAGGTGGCATTGCACAAGTCCGAGGCCATGTCGTTTCATGGGCCCCGGAACGCGCCACCATCGGGATCCCAACTAACGGTAGGAGGGGTTCACATCGGCGTCGAGACAACGATGAGGTACCTGGGTCTCGTCCTCGACAGCCGGTGGAACTTCGTCGAGCATTTCCGACGTTTGGCCCCCAAACTCGTGGGGTCGTGCGGTCCATGGCCCTATACGGGGCCCCGGTGTGGGCGCGTTCACTGCGGCGGCGAGCCGCCCACTACCTGAACGCGCCCCAGAAGGTGGTAGCCGTAAGGCTTATCCGGGGCTACCGCACGATCTCTGGCGAGGCGGCAAGCCTCATTGCCGGACTGCCGCCATGGGATCTGGAGGCGATAGTCCTCGCGCGCCTGTATGAGTGGCGCGCGGAGGCACTACGCCGGGGGGAGGCTCCGCTTCCGCGGCAAATTGCTGCGGAGCGGACGGATCTCCGGCACGATCTCATGGCGACATGGAAGGAGCGACTGTCGCAACCCAGCGCAAGGCACGCCGCAATAGCGGCGATAAGACCCCTCTTTGAAGAGTGGCTAGAGAGGCGCCACGGCGCCCTCACCTACCGCCTGACGCAGGTCCTTACCGGACACGGATGTTTCGGGAGATTCCTGCACATCAGGCGGGAGGAAACGCCCGGGTGTCACCATTGCCAGGATCGCCCAGAGGACACGGTGGAGCACACGGTGGAGGTCTGCCCCGCTTGGGCGGAGCACCGCCGTGTCCTCGCAGAGGCGATCGGCAGCGGCGGCGACCTCTCGCGCCCGGCCCTGGTGCAAGCCATGGTCCGGGGCGAGAGGGAGTGGAGGGCAGTCACCTCCTTCTGCGAAGCAGTCATGCTAGCGAAGGAGGTGGCGGGACGGCTCAGGGAGAGAGCCTCCCGTCCCAGCCGCCACGGGAGACGCTCCGGGCGTCGGGAGCCGCGTGACGACTCCCGGCCACCGTAGGCGCGGGCCTGCGGGCGGAGAGTAATGGGTAGCTCACCGTCCGATCAGGACCAGGCCCGTGCCGGACGGCGCGTACGTGTTCCACGCGCGCCTCAAAGAGATGTCAGCATCGAGGAGGGGCCCCATAGGGCCGAAGCCTGCCGGATCAGCGGGATTGTCCGAAAGGGTTACCGCTGGCCCGGAACATAAAGGGCTAAGGAAGGAACACGGGTGGGTTTTAGTCAGTAAGAGTCTGACACTCCCTTCCGCTCCACCCAGAGCGGGAGGGGTCATTTGATGATTTTCCATCCGAAAAAAAAAGAAAAAAAAAAAAGGGGGTGACTTGCACACTCAATAATGGGCCCCCGAAAACGGTCGCTAGCACATAGTGTCTTAGCGACAAAGGGGCAACATGTCCTGAGGTGCTTAATTATTATTATTAGTTACTGTTGTTACGTTTCAATTATATGAGTGTATGGGTATTGCTACGGCAGTTGAGGCGGAGTAGCACCTAGTAGGCAAATTAGCAACTGTGCGCTATTTTATTTTAATTGTTAAGCTATTCATTGTAAATGTATCCCTTTTTATAAATAAACGATTATTATTATTATTTCCTTTATTACATTAACTTACACATATAAATTATATTTTTAAATATTGGTATAAAAAAAATATAAAAACATTTAAAATAAAAAATAGTAGCCCACCGGTATCGGGAGCAGGGTCCAAGCTACCGGTGGTAAGGGCTCCAGAGACAGGAACCTCCTCACAATGCGAGCCGTATCGAAGAGTACTGCCTTCTGAATCAGGCCCTTGATCCAACCGCCTAACGAGAGCCTCGATAGATGTTGATCGAGGCTTTCGGCCATCAGTCCATTGGCTGATACGACAATCGGCACAATGATAGCCGAGCTTATTATTATTAGTAGTAACAGGTATGTTAGCAGGTCGGCCGCACTTTATGTAGCAGTTCAAGTAACATTGACGTATGTGTTGCAGACGCGTCGTCCTCCAACGAGGCGGTCCACCTGCAGCGGCGGCTGCTGTGCCTGAGCTCGGACCTGGTGTCGCTGCGCAACCACCTGCTCGTGGGCTCGGGCGGCGCGGGCCCAGGGAGCGCGGGCGCAGGGGGCGCGGGCGCAGGGGCAGCGGGCGCGGGGCAGCCCGCCGTGCCGCCGCGCGCCCCGCAGCTGCTGCCGCCGCCCCCGACCGCGCAGCCGCCCGCGCCCCCGGCACCGCCGCCTGCCCCGCACCATCCCTTGCCACCTCCACCAGGTCAATATCCAAGTATACGTTATTACCGATAGCATTCGACTTCTCAGAAGTCACACGGGCGATTTTTTATTGTGACGATTTTTGTCGCGTACCTAATTTTCAACTCTTGGTTTTGAGCCGAGCCGGGAATCCAACAGAGTGCAACCCAGCGCGTCAAAAAATTCACCGTTGGATTTTCAACTGTCAGTGCTCAGCAGTGCGTTGATAATCCCATGCGTTATATAAAATAGCTCGTGGTTACGAGGGCTCAGGCGGATCATCACTAGTTTTCTAGGCGATGATGAGTTGTTGGGCAGCATCAGCATCAAGCGTTTTGAATACATTGACATGTTTTTGTGTGTAGAGAGCCGCTGGTCGCAGCCGAAGCCAGCGCAGACGGGCGCGGGGTCGTGCGGCGCAGGCGCGGGCAGCGCCGACGTGGAAGACCTCATCCACCTGCGTGGGCCGCTCACCGAAGACGCCGTCGTGCGCGCGCTGCAGGCACGCTTCTACCACAACAAGTTCTATGTAAGTGTGCCGGGCGCCACACTGCCGACTCTCATCTGTCCATGTACTTATCCGTATGTTACAACTTTACAAGTAAATCGTTGTTGACAAAAGGTTCAACCTCCTGGTATGGTCCAAATTTAAAATTACTTAACTTCGAAGGTTGTGACGTCTTTGCTCAGCATTTCGGCAGATTGTCTGTTCAGTTTCTCGTCTTCATCCTACCACGTGTCCTACACTTGAAAGGGTGTGCAATGTGTGCATACACCAGGCCACTAAGATAGTATTGCGAAAAAAAGTTTTTATGTATGAGAGACTAGCAAGTTATAATTAATCTACACACATCAAAAGTGTCTAGGGATCAAGCATTTTTATGCGGATTTCTTGAGATTGAGATGTGGCTTTGTAATAAATTTATGATTTTATAAATTTATATGGATCCTTTTTGGTGCATTTCATAATTTGAATCAGGAACTGTGAATCAAATTCGAGTAAAAGATGAAAATCAGCTGTCAATATTTTCCCTATAAAAACATACAACGCATTGAAGACATTATTAGTGCTACTGTTTCCCTACTACTATTAAAACCAACGTTATTATGGAGCGGCGACGTCATTTAAGCAGGGAAGAAATGCTCAGAGCCGTGGGAATGATAGAAGCTGGTTCCCGGCAACGTACTGTGGCTTTAGCTCTGAATACAAGTCAGAGTGTTATCAGTCGACTTTGGACACGTTACCGAAGCACTGGTACCGTGGCTGAGCGCCATGGAGGACGGTATCGCTGCACCACACGGAGACAAGACCGATACATTCAAATCTTAACTCGAAGAGCTCCAACAATAACCGCCATGATGTTAGCCGTGAGGCTTCATCACTCTTCAGGGAACTTAATTAGCGACCAAACAGTCAGAAACCGCTTGCATAAAGTGAACCTTCATTCCCGAAGACCGCTACGGGTACCACCTATAGCAATGCACAATCGTAGGATTCGATATCAATGGGCTCTTGAACACAGAAATTGGGCAGAAGAACAATGGCGTTTCGTGTGCTTTTCTGATGAGTCTCGTTTTGGTATGAGACCGGATACAAGACGTATACGACACTGGAGAACCCCTGGACGCCAACAGCGATTAAAATCCTGCCAGGAAGTCCATCCTTATAGTGGTGGAACCATCATGGTATGGGCGGGTATTTGGATCGGCGGAAGAACTGAGTTCATTTGGATCAGAGGCAACCTCAACGCTCAAATTTATGCTGAGACGATTGTATCAGACGTCATCGTTCCTCTACAAGTGCAAATCGGTCCCTTATTTCAGTTAGTGCATGATAATGCACGACCGCACACCGCAAGAGTTGTAAGACAGACTCTCGCCGCAGCTAACATCAATGTCCTGCCCTGGCCTGCTCAGTCGCCAGACTTGAACCCGATTGAGCATGCATGGGATATGCTACAGAGAAGAGCTCTGCCGAATATGGAGGGTATCCAGTCGCAAGAAGACCTTTTTTTGTTGTTGCAACGAACATGGGCGGCCATTCCACAGCGTGATTTGGATAAACTCATTTTGAGTATGCCAAACCGCTGTTCTTGTGTTGTTAGTGTTCGCGGTAGAAACACGGATTATTAATTGTTTAAGTTACCCAATAAAATTTTAAAGAAAACTGTTATTTCAGTCTTTTTTTCGAACTTTTGTGTTAGTGGTTCAAATGTCAAAAATCCCTTTATTAGGAAAATGGCAAATTTCTTTATTAATGCAAAGGTGACTTGGTTTATCGTTACTGTGACAAACGAAAACACTTTATTTGATGAATCCTTAAAGAAAATTTTAATTAATATCAATCAGGAGAAAAGTTATTGCAAAAATATATGTTGATCCCTAGACACTTTTGATGTGTGTATTTTGAAAATATGATTATTTGTAAGTTAAAAATAGGTACCTACGTTCCAATTTGTCCACAGACTACAATATAATGCAGGAATTTGTCCCTCCCATGGACGTACCAGTATAATATAATATAAGTAATTAATACAAAATATTAATAATAATAATACTTTCTAATATAATACAAATTATAATAAGTCCATTGTCCCTCACATCACTGACCTCCACAGACTACAATATAATGCATGGTAATAGACTTTTATTGCAAAAGCAAAATCTGGCATTCGCGCTGACAGACATTTCAATTAAAGTGTTACCAATGCAATAAATTCCCATTACATAATCAGCCTTTAACGTTCCCACTGCTGGGACACAGGCCTCCTCTCTGTGAGAGGGAATGGGCCGTAATCCACCACGCGGGCCCAGTGCGGGTTGGTAGATGTCACATGTCTTCGAATTTTTGATTCTAGGACATGCCGGTTTCCTCACGATGTTTTCCTTCACCGTTTTGAGAGCAGTGGTGATGAAATAATTTACACAACGTAAAGCGCCTGTCAGGGTTCGAACCTACGACCTATATCTCGTAAGTCGCGGTCATTAAATACATAGCAAACAGTTTGGTTTTACAAGGGGTCGTTCAACTACTGATGCCGGCGTTGAACTATTAGGACATATTTATAATGCATGGGAAGATAAATGCGATGCCTTGGGCATCTTTTGTGATTTGTCCAAGGCATTCGATTGCGTTCTTCACGAAACGTTAATCAGGAAACTCCGCCACTACGGGATCCGAAACACTGCTCTGGATCTTCTTATTTCATACTTGAGTAAAAGGATTCAGAGCGTTGACGTTAATGGAAAAGATCACCCGGATCTATAGTAACAATGGGAGTCCCACAGGGCTCAATTCTTGGTCCTTTCTTGTTTCTCATTTATATTAATGACTTGCCGTACCTCATAAAGGATCATCATGATATAGTGTTGTTAGCAGATGACACTTCTCTTTTGTTTAAACTTAAACGTCAGCAGTGTGTTACTGACGATGTAAATAGCGCGATCTCGAAAGTAGTCCACTGGTTCAATGTTAATAATTTGCTTCTAAACGAGAAGAAAACCAAATGCATTAAGTTTACGCTACCCCACGTAAGGCAGGTGAAAACTAATGTGTTGATAAAGGGCGAGGAATTGAATCATGAAGACAACACAGTATTCCTGGGCATAACTTTGGATGCTAAGCTTCAGTGGGGTCCACATATAGATAAATTGTCAAAAAAGCTAAGTTCTGCAGCATACGCTGTTAGAAAAATTCGTAATTTAACTGATATAGAGACTGCTCGTTTAGTGTACTTTAGCTATTTTCATAGTGTAATGTCGTACGGTATTCTATTGTGGGTTCTATCTTTGTTTTGCAGAAGCGAGCTGTTCGATCAATTTATAAATTAAGTCCGAGACACTCTCTCAGAGACAAATTTAAAGAGATTAATGTAATGACTGTGCCTTCTCAGTACATTTATGAAAATCTTTTATATGCCCATAAAAATATAAAATTGTTTAAAAAATACAGTGATATCCATAATATAAATACTAGAAACAAACACAAATATGTTGTACCTACAACCAGGCTCAAGAAAATAGGTGGCTCGTTCAGATGCCAATGTATACGCTTTTACAATAAACTACCAAGCCACGTTCAAGATCTAAGCCTTAATAAATTCAAATCTTTCATTAAACGTAAGTTGTGCCAGAAAGCCTTTTATACCGTTAAAGATTATATTGAGGACAAAAAGGCTTGGGATTGAGCTGCTTCCAATTTCTGCATTTTGAATGATTTTTTTCTTTTTTATATACACATTGACATTGATGATTTTTTTTTTAAACAATGACATTTGCTTACTTTGTGAAGTATTATATTATTTTTTCATTGTAAATGTGAAGACGATGTGGGTCATTTTACATATATATATATATATTTTTTATTATTCTCTCTGTTCTGTTTTTTTTTTCATGGTCTGGCAGTTTGAGTTATTTATGTGACCTACCCAAATGTCCTTTCTTTGGTATTGTTCGTCGAATCGTTGAGCTCCTTAAGTCTTGAGTTGAGCTGCACGATTTTTGACAAATGCGTGCACTGACTGGACAGGTCCTCTCAATCTGTGTGGTTCTTTCCTCAAAAGACCACCTCAGACATCGATCTACATGGTCTTCATATAACCTGACCAAGATTATGTCTGGACTTTAAAAGAGACTGTGACCTCTGAGTTTGTTTCGGCCTTTCTTCTCAGAGTAGTCGATAGGAAACGCCGACTTCATCTAGTTTTAAAAAAACATGATTGACGTGTAAAAGTGTTTGTACAAACCTACTTACAAATAAAAATCATTTCATTTAAAAAAAAATCATTTCATTTCATTTCATTACCACTGGACCACCACTACTCCAAACTTCCAAATTTCCATTACTTATTTAAATGAAAAAATACACCTTTCAGAACCGTATAACAAATCATTATAGACTTGTTGCACTTGGTTTAGGCTTAATTTTTATTGGGAACTAATTTTTTGAGCTGTTATTAAAAAATAAAAAATAAAATATTTTTAATTCAGATATCAAATATTCGAGATGTTATTATGATCAGTTGAAAAACATTACAATGTCAATTCTAAAAATAATTGAGTAGTCCAATAACTGAATGAGCGGTAAGCGGGGCTCCGTCGACATAGGATGCAAGAGCGAGCGAAGGGCACCCCGAGGTTAGGTTTGGTTAGGTTACTTTACACACGTAACCGCTCGTTCATTATTTTTTACCGCCCATTTAATTATTTTCCTGCTCAATTATATATTAACTGATCCATTTCATTATTTTTTATTACTCATTTTTGTTTACTTTACTGCTTAGTTTTAACTGCTGAACAGTAAACGTGCCATTTATAATTTTTATCTTACCAAAACCGCTATTTACAACTGCCTCTTTATATCAGTGCCATTTTTATTTTTGTTGTTATTGTCCAATATTTTGAGACAATTATTTTATGTGTGTGTTTGTTCGTCACACCATCTCCCGGTATCATCATTATATAATTTTAATATAAAAACAGTATTTTTCGTTTGGCTATCTCTCCGCTAGGGGCGCTAGGAGTAATAGTGTTCTGTCACTGACCTCTATAATACACTTGTACTATAGAGGTCAGTGTGTTCTGTGCATTGACATAGAAATTTCCTATCTCAATGGTTCTGTGTAATGTTGTACAATAGGACCGACGTAACTTGGCGGGCCTGAACATAGGCACTAAGAACTTTCGCGCATGTTCTCTCACTCGCACTCGCCTCATGTCACCATTTGATCCCTAAAAAATCTTACTGCGCAGCCTTCTGCGCAAAGTTCTGGCCCGCCAAGTTACGTCCGTCGTATTGTACATTTAGTATTTTTATCTATGGTGTGATGTTCCAAGCTGCCATAGCATGCTGACCTCCACAATGGACGTAATATAGTAGAAGTAAAGCCACAGACACATTACTGTATCGTGTTGTGTCGTGACTCGGGATACACCAATCAAACGAATCTGTTCAGGACTACCTCAAAATACAACGAATTTTGATTGGCTAACACTGCGTCAGGAAGCGTCCCGACACGACACGACACAGTAGTATAAATCCAGGGGGTCTACTCCGAAGTGACACATTCGAATGTTCGGAACGATCCGACACACGACCGAACCGAATATTGTTGTCCTACTACGAAATGTTAACTTCTATTAAAATACGTCCATGACCTCCACAGACTAAGAAGAGAATTTATTGACCTCTATCAGTGCTCCACATTGTTTGCGAGCTAATTTAAATTATCGTGTCGCATTAAAAAATGGATCTGCGCCGGGAACATTTGCGCGCTATGATTTTTTACGATTTCAAGTACTTCTCTACTTAGTTTGTGATTTCAAGTGTCGCCTGAAACCAGACGAATCGTACCATTAGACTTCAAATGGCATTCATGGTGCATTCATGGACGAAGGTCCTTCTAAGGCAACCGTGTATCGTTGGTATCTATAACGAATTCAAGCGCGGTCCGGTCGACTAAATTTGGGGGATGAAGAAAGAAGTCGTCGCCCTTTTATTTATTACTAGCGGCCCGTCCCGGCTTCGCACGGGTGGTCATGATTTTTTTTTTATTTTTACCTTTTATTTATATTTTTTGATGCTGTTCTGATGAGCATAATCAATATGTGGATCGTAACTGAATGCCGATCTATTTACTATGAGCTAAAATTCTATTACGCGTCCTAGTTGTTAACGACTGTTGTCTTTCTCTCTGTGCAATAAGTCGCTGCGAGCGTTCGGCGCTAGGTTTCCCGGGCACGCGTTCGCGAGTTCCTTAACTCTATTATCAGCGAGGCGCTGCGAGCGTTCGGCACTCGATTGTCGTTCGTATAGTTGGAATGATCTGGCATTTTGTTCTGCAAGGCAAAGCGAACATTCTGCGCTAGATTCGTTTGCCCGTGCTTGCGAGTTTCTAGCTCTATTTTCTGTAAGTCGCTGCGAACGTTCAGCACTCGATTGTCGTTCGTGTAGTTGTGATGATCGGGCATTTTGTGCTGAAAGACGAAGCGAACGTTCGGTGCTAGATTCCCTCGCGCGTGCTTGTGACTTTCTGTCACTATTTTTAACAATCGTTGCGAACGCTCGGCGCTAGATTCCCTTGTAGGTACGTGTGTTCGTGAGATTCGTTCACTATTTTCAGCAAGGCGTTGTGAACGTTCGGCGCTAGATTCTGTGGCCCGCGATTACGACGCATACGCTCTCTGATTTGCGAGACGATCTGAATTTTCAGAAGATGATTCTCCAATACGTCGTATTTTTGCTAATCTCGCTTGGGAGCAACTTTTAGATAGTTGAGACCTTTTTCCCTAGGCATATCAAATCAAATCATTTTATTTCAGGTATACGCCCATATAAAATTTAACCGGATTACATATTGTTGACTTTTTTTAAATCAGATAAAATAAGAATACTTAGAACTTTTGATAAATACTTACTATTGAATAAGTGAGAGAATACTATTAAAAATAAACAGTAATGCGTGAATAAACAATTTTTAATTAGTTCTGAGAAGAACTTTTTAACTTGGAAAAAATAAATTGCAAATAAAATAGTAAAAAAAATGTTCAATGTCGGTAACGTCCGCTGCGTAGGGACCTATTTCATAGATGTGTTTATTTTTTCTATTTCTATGACTTATTAAATTCGTAATATCTATTGAATGGAATAGCCAATTTGAACAATTTAAAAAAATAATATAAGTACCAACATGAATTGAGACAGTCTTGAAAACAATAATTATGATTTATGATTAAGTATGACTAACATAGTCTAATTTTGGTCGGTATTTCTATAAACTTTCAAAATGTAAAAAGTGGTTATTGTGATATAACGATAATAGTTGGACATATATTATCGCGAAGTTTTTTGTAGTTATTGATATGTTCTTTAATATTGTAAAACATACTTTAGTTCTATCATCAATAGTTTCCGCAGCGCATGCGACGAAAGATGTTTTATGACATTTTTTTTACACCTTGGGTTACGTTACTAAAGTTTTAGTAAGGATCCCTAATCTTTTCTAGCAATAAATATAGCCTATGTTACTCAGGGTGAATGTAGCTTTCTAATGGTGAAAGAATTTTTTGAATCGGCACAGTAGTTTTTGAGTTTATTCATTACAAACATACACACAAAAATACAAATCTTTCCTCTTTATAATATTAGTGTAGATTTTTTTTTTTAATCAAGAGGAACAACAAACAGCTACCATATAAAACATAGAAACCAAAATTACACAAAACAATAACATATACATAGACAATATTGAAGCCCACAACGCTGTTCACAGATTAACGATAGGATACAATACAGTGAAAGTAATACATTTTGACGGCTGTTACGGAAGAAAACGTGCTAGCAGTGAAAAATTTAATCCAAGACAAGAGGCGAGTAACGTATCAAGAGATTCAGCACATACTGCAAGTTGGATCGGGAAGCCTTCACGAAATTCTATGCATATTCGCGTGAGGAGGATGGTTTCACGCTGGGTGCCGCACAACCTCACCGATGCTCAGAAGCAGGCCCGGGTGGAATGGTGCCGTGTTAAGATAAACAAATTTGAAGCAGGCTCGTCTCGGCGTGTTTACGACATCATTACAGGTGATGAGTCTTGGATTTATCAATACGATCCAGAAACGAAGCGCCAGTCAACGGTTTGGGTGTTTCAAAACGAATCAACGCCTACCAAAGTGAAGCGATCTAGAAGCGGGGGGGACAATTTGATCGCGAGCTTTTTCCATTTGACTGGCTACTTAGTTTCAATTCCTTTACGGAACCAAAGAAGCGTCAACGCTGAATGGTATACTGCCAAATGCTTGGCAGAAGTTTTCTCTGTTGTGAGCAACAAGCGCCAAACAGGGCTCCGCGGGCTACTGCTCCACCACGACAACGCGCCGCACACCGCGCTCAAAAACTTAGCACCGTGTCTTCTTTTTATTCCCGAAAATAAAAAATCTGCTCAAAGCATTGATTTATAAAAACCCTAGATGCACAGTCTCGAAGAAAAGTAACGCTCGAAACTGTCGCCGAACACTCGCCAATGATACCTACGTACTTATAGTTATGCTATAAGCATAAGTTTTTGCAAATTCAACCTTACGCGAATTAGTTAAAGTTGTTTTTACAAAGCAGTTTGCGTAAAGCAATAAAATTTTACGACCGACGTTGGTCAGTAGGACAAGCAAAGACATTAAATTATTTACTATAGGCGGGACATAGCGAACAAAACCGTGATCCGATACTTGTTACCTAGGGGTAACGAGTCTCTCAGTCTAGTAAGGCGCTGCGCGTCAAGTCGCGTTCGTGTCCACGAGTCTCCACCAAAAGAAAAATATTTTCTAAGGAAATATGCCGAGTTACGCATTACGATTTTGCAAATATCGTTGTGGTAAAACGACTGGACCTAACTACGGTTTATTTTCGTATGAATTATTTATATTTACTCAGTAATTAGAATTAAATAATTTTTATAAAATAGATCTAGAAAATTTGCTAATTTTGTAATAAACGCCCTCTATGGTTGAGTAGCTTTACTACTGCCGCGCAGAGATGTGTCTATTGTTTATCGATTTTGTTATCGATAATATTTATTACTAGCTGTGCCCCGCGGTTTCACCCGCGTTAATTTGAGGAAAAAACCTAAAATAATTATATTCGATTACTGTAAGAGTATTATTACATTATGAATATTACTTATACCCTCATGACCAGCTGCCTTGCGGAGTTATTATAAAACAATGATATCTCCTAAGATATTCATCTTTCTCTTAACATAATCTTAATCATTCATCGAAATAAACCAGTCAAAACGACAAATTAATAAACAAATAATTATGTTTTATTTCAAGGACAATAAATATTTTTAATTTACTACTTAACGATTTATTTAACCATTTTACCTTTTATACTAATCGGACTTCGGTCCAATAAAAAATATTTTAATTATTACATTGTACAAATATCGACATTAAATAATCGAAATCTTGTCCACATCTCTAGCTGGTAGAAAAATAGATAACAGGTGCATACGAATATGACATCTATTTCAATGACGTTAGAGTGCTAAATAGTAAATTGGTTACAGCGCCCTCTAGCGTTGAGTAGCTGAACTCGGGATTGCTCGAATTTGATTGTTAGATGGAAAAATGGTCTTTA
Organism: Oligia latruncula; assembly: GCA_948474745.1. Classification (NCBI taxonomy): domain Eukaryota; kingdom Metazoa; phylum Arthropoda; class Insecta; order Lepidoptera; family Noctuidae; genus Oligia; species Oligia latruncula. The sequence continues at coordinate 19,288,964 of OX419695.1, read as the reverse complement.
TTGATTTTGACATGTAAAACAAAGACATTAAATTATTTATATAGACGGGACATAGCGAACAAAACCGTGATCCCATACTTGCTACATATCGGTAACAAGTCTCTCAGTCTAGTATGGTACGCCTACGCGTCAAGTCGCATTGACGCATTCGTGTCCAACAAAAGAAAAATATTTTGTATGGAAATATGCCGAGTTGCGCATTACAACACTGCAAGTCTCGTTATGGTAGAACAACTGGACCTAACTTCAGTTTATTTTCGTATGTATTATCTATATTTACTCAGTAATTAGAATTAAATAATTTTCATAAATAGATCTAGAAAATTTCCTTATTTTGTATTAAACGCCATCTATTGCTGAGTAGCTTTACTATAGTTGGGTAAAATGACAGCTTAAGTGTTACCACTTTTTAACGAAATTTAAATAGTGGTGTGACAAAATAATCGATTCATTCAAGTAACATTCAGTTCAAAATCGATCCATGTTAAATTGATTTTTTAAAAGAGGGTAATAATTATTAGTAGAATTAAAAACTAATTAAAAGTCTGAGTATACTGCCTTACAGAGATGTGATGTTGTATATCGATTTTGTTTTCGATAATATTCATTTAAATGTATGAATCTAAAGGTTATCTTAGGGAAACCACCTTTTAGACATAGAGTATATTTGTATTATAGGCACAAAGTTAGTTTAGGACACTTTAATTTTTTGTTTTAAACATTGGGAACGAAGACCCTTAATAATTATTCTTTCGCGTTACAATGGCGGCACGAGGGAGGCACGTGCCTCCCCCATTTATTATCCTACCGCGCAAGCGCGCGGTAGGATAATAAATACGCGTCTACGCAGTATGCGTCTGGGCAGCGGACTAGGCACCACAGAACACTATTACTCCTAGCGGAGCTGGGCACTGGTGCGAGGGGCGCGCGTTCCACGTGCCTTCATCGCAACGGCCTGGCGAGGGAAAGAGAGAGCTTATTCTCTATACCGTTCCGGAACGCGACCGCGTATTTTATTTTAAAATGTAAATAACTACTGAAAAACACACTGAAACCGATACCTTGTCATAGACGGAGATACGGACAATGAATAGTAGCGAATAAAATTGTAGAATATTTTTTCTGTCTGAGACAATTTTTGCCTAATTTGTTTAGTTTTCGATATTTATATAACTGATTCGATTTATATTAGGTTCTTCAGGCACCACTGATCCGATTTTCAATCCACCGATTGAAATCGTATCTGGCAACACTAGCCACACTGGCCATCTACCGAGCGATAGCTGAATCTAATTGAATAAATTGCCGCTCTAATTTGGCTATACTTAGCTAGATGGCGTCACTGAGACATGGGATCACAGTTTTTCTAAGACATTTCTTTGCATAGCCCCTCTATGTACCTATCTTAAATCTCTTTGATGTAAAATGAAAACAACATTCATGAATTGTAATAAGACTTAATTTTGAACAACAATAAATAAACTTTTCGCCAAATTTGCATTTATAATTTTCTATTCTGTGATTATGCCGCTCTAATTTTGCTATAATATGGCAGATGGCGTCACTGAGACATAGGATCACAGTTTTTGTAAGACATTTCTTTGCATAACCCCTCTAGTGTACCTATCTTAAATCTCTTTGAGGACAAGGTATTGAATGGAGACGAATATTTTTATACTTTTTTTTTTCTTAAGACATTTTGTTAGTATTATAAAAGTTTGTTAAATTGTGTTCTAAACACGTAATCATACTCTCATCTGAGCGTAAATATGTTTTTGGGTAAAACATGTGTGTATCAATTCGTTTATTCACAGACGCGACACTTCTGTCACTAGCATGCCGCATATCGCGAACCCATAAGTTATCACATAATGAATCGATATACTTATATTTACGAACATTAAAAAAAATCGTAAAATTGACTACCTCTTCATCATATTATATTATATAACGTATACATATTTGTTAAAACTAAACACAAAAAAGGTCGAATCTACATAAACTTATTAATAAAAAAAAAAACACAACATAAAAAGTAATTTAAAAAAATTAAACCGACTTCAAAAAGAAATGAACTCAAAATTATGAAATAACTTTAATTTCGGAAGTCGGTGTCGATTGGGATCTGTATTTTATAGTTTTAGTTTTTTGCCACCGACTTCCGAAATTAAAATTATTTCATAATTTTGAGTTAATTTCTTTTTGAAGTCGGTTAATTTTTTTTAAATTACTTTTTATTTCGTAATTTTTAGTTGTTGCACTAGAATTTGACCAAGGTTTTCAGATATTTTCCCTTTGACACTACACCCGTAGCTCGTATCAATAAGCCAGGCCGTCACACTTTCACGTCTTAGTCCATATCTTGAAAATTACTGAATCGATTTTGATGAAACTTGCACTGTTCCCTAAGTTGAAGTAAATGTAAGCCAATAAAAAAAGAATGGTCACGATCCGATTAATAGTTACGGAGATATGCGTGGACAAACATACATACATACATACATACGTCTACAAAATTTTGTATATTTGTTTGGAAGCCCTAATAGATTGTCATGTGTGAATCTAATGCAATTCCAATAATATTACATACATACGTATCGAATTGATAACCTCCTTTTTTTGAAGTCGATAAAAACAACAAAACTAATCAATAAACTCTTTTACTTATCAAAAATACGATATCCCATCCTTTTTTTTTATTAGCCTTCTTGACGTAATATTTTGATAATTTGTCTAAGAACACTTCGGCATTTTTAACGTGCTTACCTACACGCGAGCGATGCGATACTATTTGAAATGAGCGCACAATTCTAAATTGTGCGCTCATTTTATGCGGGCGGTTTTGAAACGTTGAGTGTGCATCTTGGGTTTTTATATATCAATGGCTCAAAGGGATACAATTTTCGTCGCCGGAAGATGCGCTGTCAGCGTTCGAGCAGGCTGTAAACGAGGTGTCTGCGGCGGACTGGAAAGTGTTTCGAAAACTGGTTCAGACGCATGAAACTTTGTATAGAGCTAGTGGAGAGTACTCGTACTTGAAAAGATTTAATAAAAAATATTTACTGAAAGAACATTTTTATTTTATTTTCGCAAAACTTTCTGAGTGTCCCACGTACGTTTCAGACGATGATCGGGCCGATCCTGGTGGCGGTGAACCCGTACACGGACGCGTGCAACGCGCTGACGCTGACGGCGGCGCGCGCGCAGAGGCCCGAGCTGGCGCGCCTCGTGCACGACGCCGTGCGCCACCAGGCCGACACCGGTTACCCGCAGGCCATCATACTCTCAGGTGCGCTCCACAACTAGCGCACGTTCGCCCTGCATGCCCGATTAATAGTGATCTTATAGGATTTCACATATTTTATTCAACAGAAGTTATTCATCTTTACACATTAAGCGACATACTGTAGGTTTAAAGATTGAAGATTTCTCTGGTGTCGATATCTCAGAAATGTGTGAAGAAGTTACGTAGGTACTACTTGAGAAATTTCAACGTCAGAGAAACGTGAATAATCTTTTAATTCGACGGTAGTGTTATTCTTGCGGTGTGTCGCGCAGGCGTGTCGGGGTCCGGCAAGACGTACGCGTCCATGGTGCTGCTGCGGCGGCTGTTCGACGTGGCGGGCGGCGGGCCCGAGACCGACGCCTTCAAGCATCTCGCCGCCGCCTTCACCGTGCTGCGTGCGCTCGGCGCCGCCTCCACGCCCGCCAACACGCACTCCAGCCGCATCGTAAGCATCGCGCCTCGGCCGCGCCCGCGCGCCGGCCCGCGCTTATCCCACTTGTGTCTCGCAGGGCCACTTCATCGAGGTGCAGGTGACGGACGGCGCGCTGTACCGCACCAAGATCCACTGCTACTTCCTGGACCAGACGCGCGTGGTGCGGCCGCCCGCCGGCGAGCGAAACTATCACATCTTCTACCAGATGCTCGCAGGACTCACCCCCGACGAGCGCGCGCAGCTCCACTTAGAAGGGTACTCGCCGCAGGACCTCAGGTAGGTACGGCGGGGCTCCGGGCCGACCGCAACCTGCGTACTATTGCGAAGGTCGCGATCTTATTGTACTTATTTTTCGATAGATACCTCGCGTCGGCGCACCACCGGAGGCCGGAACCCGAAGACGCGGCGCGGTTCCACGCGTGGAAGACCTGCCTCGTCATCCTCGGCATTCCGTTTCTGGACGTGGTGCGCGTGCTGGCGGCCGTGCTGCTGCTCGGCAACGTGCAGTTCGCGGAGGGAGGCGACGGGGCCGCCGAGCCCGCCAGCGAGGCCGAGCTGGCGGCCGCGGCGGCGCTGCTGGGCGTGGCGGCGCCGGCGCTGCTGCGCGGCCTGGTGTCGCGAGCCGCGCCGCGCGCCCGCGCCGCCCGCGCGCCCGCCAGCGCGCCCGCCGCCGCCGCCGCGCGCGACGCGCTCGCCAAGGCGCTGTACTGCCGCACCGTGGCCACCATAGTGCGGCGCGCCAACTCCCTGAAGCGCCTCGGCTCCACGCTCGGCACGCTGTCGTCGGACTCCAACGAGTCGGTGCACCAGCAGGACGCGGCAGCGCGCGCACCGGGCGCGGGCGCGCGGGGCCGCGCCGGCGCGCGCTCCATGGCGGCGCTGAACGACGCGGTGCGCCATGCCACGGACGGCTTCGTGGGCATCCTCGACATGTTCGGCTTCGAGGACGCGGCGCCGAGCCGGCTGGAGCACCTGTGCGCCAACCTGTGCGCGGAGACCATGCAGCACTTCTACAACACGCACGTGTTCAAGTCGTCGGCGGAGTCGTGCCGCGAGGAGGGCGTGTCGAGCGCGCTAGAGGTGGACTACGTGGACAACGTGCCGTGCATCGACCTGGTGTCGTCGCTGCGCGGCGGGCTGCTGGCCGCGCTGGACGCCGAGTGCGCGGCGCGCGGCTCGCCCGAGCAATACGTTGTCAGGATAAAGGCCGCGCACAGGTACGACTTCATCATTATTTTTGAAGTGAAAACTTCTTCAGGCGCGTTTGGCGTTTTTTGAGATGGGAAAAAACCATTAAACTCGCGCCACTGTTACCGTAAGCAACACCGCGCGTGTTTTGTTTATAATAATAATAAGTGAAAGACGGCACGGTTGACATCTGTCGGGCATGCCACCGGCCGGGAGAATCAATCAGGCAAATTATCTCCGGGTGTTCTCGTCTAGCTAACGGAGAGTACTTGCATAGACACAACCTTGTAGCCAGGATAATCCATCGGCAACTTGCTCTGAAATACAGCCTTGTGGAATCGGAGGTGCCGTACTACAGGTATGTGCCCGACCCAGTTCTCGAAAATGGTAATATCACATTATATTGGGATCGATCCATCATCACTGACAGGACTATTGTTGCCAATAAGCCTGATATATAGTGGTGGTGGATCGATCAGAGCGGCGCGCAATGATTGTTGACATAACCGTCCCGCTTCACGGGCATACTTGCTACTGAGATGCACGACACATTCGAGTCTCTTCTGGCGCCAACTTTAAAACTCAAACTCAAAGCATTTATTTCAATTAAACCATTTACAGGCACTTTTCAACTGTCAAGAAGTCGGTCAGTCAGAAAATATGAAGCTAGTTGCCCATTCCAAAGCGTAGGTACCTATGGAGAAGAACGGGCAAGAAACTCCATGGACACTCTTTTAAATTATATTTTTACAAAAATATTAGTTACACATCATTAATGTTGAATTTAAAATTATATGTGAGAACGATGTAAAAAAGACGTACCTACACGTTAAAAGCGTCCAGAGTACAGCAAATAGCAAAAAAACAACAATCCAAAAATAAAAATAAGCCGAGGCAGCTAAGTGATGACCACTTACGGCGCCCCTTCACGAACATGACGCATAGATCAGCACCATTCAGCTCAACTATTTTGAAGGGAGCTAAATGATCCAACACACACGCCACCGTCAGCGAGACATTTGTGTGAGCATGACATACTATCAGCCGCCAGGGCACATTCAAGTCAATGAAAGACATAATATGCCATCAAAAACATACCTTGTAAAAAAAGCCAAGTCTCGCAACTCAGTTCTTCTACCGTAAAAAGTTGTGAGATCCATGAAATACCAAGTCGGTTAATTTATTCACTCCCTACTTAAGGAACCTTCTGTCTTAAGTTATTACATAATTAGCTAACCTAACAACATCTTGTAGTGACCATCAATATTAAAAATCTTTTGTGTTTTAAATAAACAGATTGACTTGGCAATCGCACTGTGAGATACATTGTGTTTTCATGCGATGGCGATAGCCAAGTCAATTTATTTATTTAAAACATAGAAGATTTTTAATATTGATGGTCGCTACAAGATGTTGTTAGGTTAGCTAATTATGTAATAACTTCAGACAGAAGGTTCCTTAAGTAGGGAGTGAATAAATTAACCGACTTGGTATTTCATGGATCTCACAACTTTTTACGGTAGAAGAACTGAGTTGCGAGACTTGGCTTTTTTTACAAGGTATGTTTTTGATGGCATCTCACTTCTTTTTGTAGATAGTCCTACTTTTTTTCCTTTCCGGTACCTTTTTAACTTTTTATTTTTAACGTAATCCGTTGACCATTTTACAAGTTACCTTTGAACATAATTATATCTAGGTACCTATCTACACCTATTATTCCATTATATTATATACTAGCTTCCGCCCGCTTCTTCGCTCGATAAAAAAACTACCGCAAGTCCTTCCCCGGGATGCAATCTATCTCTCTGCCAAATTTTATCGAAATCCGTTCAGTGGTTTAGGCGTGAAAAGGTAACATACAGACAGACAGACAGAGTTACTTTCGAATTTATAACATTAATATGGATAATTGTTATTTTCCTCGCTAGAGAGCTCCGATAAACGCGTGCGATCGCTGCTAATCTTAAAGTGCTAATAGGGCGAAGCGCGTTTTTGTTTTTTGACTATGGCATCTCGTAGTTGACCTTATTCTTCTTCTTAGCGTGTCGATAGCAATCTAAATGGACTTGGCCCAGAATTCGGCTACTTGTTTGGCGACTTCACCAGCGTCCATCAGTTCCTGTAACGTGCAGCTGACAGGACACGCAGGACACGATATTAAGTACCATCTTTGCATGGGCAGAACGGCTCCACACGGGGCACGCGAATTCTCCCGCAGAAAAAGATAGCGCCAGTCCAGTAGTCTGCATAACTTCAGGCGAAGCACCCCATTTCGATGAGACCAGTCGACGAAGAAGACTGTTGCGAGTGTGCACCTTCTGCTTGATATTTTTGCAGTTTTTGCTGAATGTTAAAGACCTGTCCAGGGTAATACCAAGATATTTAGGGGAGTTGCTGAGCTCGAGGTACACCCCACCCCAAACGATGAAAGGTCGTGACTACTTAACCGTATTATCCTGTCGGTAAACTGTAGGTAAACTCACCAGCGCAACCGCAATTTCCTTACTTTTTAAATCTGTAATATCTTCAAAAATATTCATTTAAATTACATGCTTCAAAGGGCCAAATTGATCTATAGTAAATGCACAATGTATTTAAGGTACCTAATTGGATATAGATTAATGCTGTATTGCTTAAAATCGCTTCGTAAACAAGCCACTATTTCTCGTAAAAAGTAAAGGATAAAAAATGGTTATTGTGGGTTATCCCTAACAGATAGACATATACCATTGCGGACTTTTTTGTAGACCTTTTTAAGGTGTGCAATACTGTAGTACATTATTTTGATCTATCTCGTAGGGTTCAGCTAGCTTTTGCAATATAAGCGCAAGAAAATCTGTTTATTTACGACATCACATTAGAAACCTCTAAAATTATCAGTGTTTCTCTACTATATTATGCATGTATTATACAAATAAACCTTCCTTTTGAATCATTCTATCTATTAAAAAAACTGCATCAAAATCCGTTGCGCAATCATCCATAGGGACAGACAGACAGCGGGAAGCGACTTTGTTCAGGTACACTGATTCATTAACTGCAAATGTAACTTTGTAATTCTATATATTTATATGGGATTACAAAGTTATTTATGCAGATGGTGTATCTAGAAAAGTGGAACGAAATTGCAAAATATTTTAGTTTTTCCTTGATTTATACACTAAACGCTAATTGTGTTCTAAATTTGAAGCTTCTATGTCTGCTAGAAGTGCCTTAGAGTTTTGATGATCGGTCAGTCAGTCAGTGGCGCCGATTCTGTTGTTCACAAACTAAACTAAATTTAAGTTCAGGCATCTTTTTCTTTCTATTTCATTATGACAAGGACAGAAGATAAATATTAGTTTAGTCCTGTCAAATTCGTCAGCGCCTGACGTAAATTGACGTATTTTTAGTAGCCAATTTTTTAATCTTGTCTAAAGTTATCTATGGAGTATCTTAATTTGACAGGACTAAACTAATATTTATCTTCTGTCCTTTTCTTAATGAAATAGAAAGAAAAAGATGCAGGAACTTAAATTTAGTTTAGTTTGTGAAAAACAGAATCGACGCCAATGAGTGACAAAATTAAGAAACATTGACTAGTTATAATTCTTAAACTACTGGTTCAAGTTGAATGAAATTTGAAATATACCGTGTTTATACAATACCTGCTTGATTACTGAAAATTCAGGTCTCTAGTTTTATCCACAACGAAGTTATAGGGGGTCGAAAATGTCCTGAACTGCTTCGAGAAAAGGATGGTACGGCCGTGCCGCTTTTTGCTCGAATTGGCGGGGGCACTGCCGTGCCCCCAGATATCTAGGTACCTATCTACACCTATTATTCCATTAGATTGTACATAATTATACAGGTACACTGATTCATTAACTGCAAATGTAACTTTGTAATCCTATATATTTATATGGGATTACAAAGTTATTTGTGCAGTTTGTGTATCTAGAAAAGCGGACCGAAATTGCAAAATATTTTGGTTTTTCCTTGATTTATACACTAAACACTAATTGTATTCTAAATTTGAAGCTTCTATGTCTGCTAGAAGTGCCTTAGAATTTTGATGATCGGTCAGTCAGAACGTCCAAATCGTTGGCAAATAATATAGGTAATCCAAACTTACCTTTGAACATAATCCGTTGATTGACTATTTTACAAGTTACCTTTGAACATAATTATATCTAGGTACCTATCTACACCTATTATTCCATTAGATTGTACATAATTATACAGGTACACTGATTCATTAACTGCAAATATAACTTTGTAATCCTATATATTTATATGGGATTACAAAGTTATTTGTGCAGTTTGTGTATCTAGAAAAGCGGACCGAAATTGCAAAATATTTTAGTTTTTCCTTGATTTATACACTAAACACTAATTGTATTCTAAATTTGAAGCTTCTATGTCTGCTAGAAGTGCCTTAGAATTTTGATGATCGGTCAGTCAGTCAGTGAGTGACAAAATTAAGAAACTTTGACTAGTTATAATTCTTAAACTACTGGTTCAAATTGAATGAAATTTGAAATATACCGTGTTTATACAATACCTGCTTGATTACTGAAAATTCAGGTCTCTAGTTTTATCCATAACGAAGTTATAGGGGGTCGAAAATGGCTTGAACTGCTTCGAGAAAAGGATGGTACGGCCGTGCCGCTTTTTGCTCGACTTGGCGGGGGCACTGCCGTGCCCCCCGATTACCCGGTAAATGGTAAAAAAGGTATAGTACAATCACCTGCAAAAGTCCATGGATACCCTAATGTCTATTTTTACCGACTTCACAAAAAGGAGGAGGTACTATGTTCGGGTGTTTGTAAGTTTTTTTTTTTTTTTTTTAATATATTTGTTCATCGAATACTCCGCCAATTGTCGACGGATTTTCAAAATTCTTTTTTTGTTCGAAAGAAGATAGTTCTGAGGTGGTCCCATTGTCACCAAGTTAGGATCTGATGATGGGATCTTAGAGAAATCGAGGGCAATCCTCAAATTTTATAGGCTCACTTATTGTTTTTCGCATATTTTATGAAGTATCTTGTGTATTTGTGTATGGTTGTCACCATCTCAGGTAGCTGGGCTGATGATGGAAGGTACAACTCCTTAACAGTAAGAAGTTACTCGAACAGGGAAGGACTGTTTTAGTAAATTGTTTTAATGTTTGATTGTTTGATTTGCCACATTTGGTCTCATGATCATCAAGTCATGACCTGATGCTGCAGTCAGGATAGTCTGCAGAGTACCTAACTCCTCGACAACTAACAGCAGATATATCGTGTTTAGGCTCATTGAAAAGGGCTCGATGTGTGGATAAACGTACTGTTACTGAGGAACACCGAAGACCTGATGCTGAAGCCAGGAGCATCAGAAAAAGTACAAACCTTGAAATTACAGAGCACCGTAGTCGTGTTTGGGCTCATTTTAAACAGGACTAATTTTATGTTCAATGCAATGTTGACATAAGTCTGGCCTGATGATGCAGCCAGGGTTATCAGCATCTAATCTAAAAACTAATAAAAGGAGAACTCCTCAACAATTAACGTCCCTGCATCGAGAAAAGGAATATTATATAAAAAGGCGATGGGCAAGTTGACATTAGGCTATTGTAACTTAGATAAATTATAAATAGACCCACTAAAAAGCGAAAAATAAAAACTTTTTAACAAAAAAAAACCGACTTCAAAAAAAAACACTACAAACTGAAAAATAACTTTAATTTCGGAAGTCGGTGGCAAAAACTAAAATACTGATCCCTAAGACACCGACTTCCGAAATTAAAGTTATTTTTCAGTTTGTAGTGTTTTTTTTGGAAGTCGGTTTTTTTTTTTGTTAAAAAGTTTTCCTGTGAACGTTTGAAGTTCAAGTTTTCGAAAATAAACCAGATGGCGTTGGTAACTTCAAAACTATGAGTATTTTACGAAACGTAAGTAAGGAGTTGGGAAGAATTGTATTGAGCAATGAGTTAGGTACACAGCTAATACATTTATCTAATTATTACATTACATTTACCAGCTTAGCTTAAATTCTTGATTCATACGAATTTGAATCTGAACTGCCCATCCATTTTTGCAGCCGACCGTATATACATAGAACTCACATCTGTGCTATGCAATTATACAATACCTACAAAGGAAATTGAGTTTATACAATGCAAATATAGTCTTACAATCTTCAGCAGCTCCAACAGTATTTTCAAGTGTCAATTTTTATTTTTATTTTTTTATGAATTCTGTAACTTGGCAATCTGTGTTTACACAATAAGCCATTCAGATGAGGTATCTCGATCTATGTCTTGTGAGCGGAAGGAATTCCTATGAATCCCTTTCATCTGGTGTCACTAAATCTCACGGTAAGTGTAGGGACACTTGCCGTTTCAATCGGGAATGTGTAACACTTCCTGTGCCTTCTAGTTTGGATGCCAGTTCATTGACGTGAGTTGATATTCTCGTCTGATAGCTTTCACTATATCTAGCGATCTCTTGTTTGACGGTAGTGATCTTTAGGTCCTCATATATGTATTTGTTATTTACATAGTAGAGTATGTCTAGCATAGCTCTCTCAAGTGTTAATCAATTAGTTGTGGTTGTGGAGAATTCAGTTGAAGAATGTGGGGAGGTATTTTATTATAACATTTTAAACAGTACCCCATAAAAGATGAGTCTACTTTAGCCAGTTTGAAACCTGGTTGAACTAATAGGTCCCTATTTCTTGATGATTTGATTGTATTGCTAATGTACAGGGCTTTGCCTATTTTGCAAGTATTTCTAAAAAATTTGGAATATATAGCAACATACTTGCTGAAAGTTTCAGTATTGATGTAAGGCTTAAGGCCATACAGCTCGAACAGTCTTTCTCTACTTATCCTAATACCTCTAGTTGCCCAGTCACTAAATATAAAATTAGGGCAAATGTTTTTTGTTTTCTTTTCAAAATTTGTATTGAATTGAATGTGCACTACTGAAAAGAAATCCTCGTACAATTTATTTGCATCATCCATAACATGGCCCAGATCATTTAACTTATTATTTAGGGTACTATTGAATCTATTTAGTTTAAAAACAAGAAACTCACTCTTAGCGACATTATACCTAAGCCTTTGAGCCACCGCGTAGTCCTCACAGACCTTCAACAAACGTCTTGAGATGGGCTCAGCAAGACCATATCGTCCGCATAGCTGATGTTGTTCATAGCAACATCATCAACATGACAGCCGATGCCAGTACCTACTGCTGAGCTCAACAATCAGCTGGTTTACATTTAACAAATTGAAGAGGCGCGGGTTTATAAGACGACTAGCTGCGCCCCGCGGTTTCACCCGCGTAAATGTCGATCCCGTGGGAATATCGGGATAAAAAGTAGCCTATATCGTCGCCTTAGAGTGAAAATCTCGGTTTATTCCCGGTCGTCCCCACTGAGCACGAATGGGAAAAAAAAGTTTCCGTGAAATCTCCAATCCCCATTATTACATTTTGACTCTCGGTCTATAGCGGAGCGAGTGGAAAATAAAAAGTTCCAATCGTCACCACTGGGAAGGAACGAAACTTTTTCTTCCCACTCGTGCCCAGTGGGGACGACGGGGCGGGGACGACCGGGAATAAACCGTTCTGGATATAAAAGCGGGTTAAATTTCCATATTAATTAATAAGAATACAAAACCTCCTTTTTTGAAGTCTGATAATAATGTTACAACACGCAGTTCTTTCTTCCTCCTGAAATTTACACTTACGAGGTTTTCACTCTAAGGCGTCGATATGTTAATCACCCTGGATTCAGCTATCTCCATACAAAATTTTATCAAAATTGGTCCAGCCGTTTGAGCGTGGACAAGTAACAAACATATAAACACACTACACACACTCATGGGCGTACCCACGGTGGGGCAGGCTGGGGCGCTTGCCCCACCCTGCTCTCTGACCCGAAGCTAAGAATTTTTAGGCAAAATTAATATAATGACAAAATTAAATATTGATTTGGGTACCTACTTTAAAAATTACCGCGCGAAACAATGCAGGTATCTATGAATCGAACGCGCATGCTCATTGCACAGAGATCGAGTCGACTGATTTCTGATTTCCGATTAGTTTCACGATGGACTCTGACGACGAAACGCTGCTGTTAGTGTTACTATTAAAACGAAAAAATTATTTGGAAAAAGAAAAAAAAAGAAACCTAAGAAAACGTTGCCGTTACATATTGCATATTTCTTCCCAATCTTTTTTCAAAAGCAGCGCGACGGCAGCGCTGCAGCAGCGCTGCCCTTTGTGGCTTTGAAGGCGTTAATTTCCTACTACTTATTTTATTTACCACCCCTTAAAAAATGCTGGGTACGCCCATGCACACACCCCCACACTCACAAACTTTCACCTTTATAATATTAGTGTGATTAAAAAAATACCCGCTTCGGATGTGTTCAGCTGTCCTGGATGTACTCGGTTTTATTTTATTTATTTATTTTATTTATTAAACTTTATGCACAAGTAAAAACTGTACAAAGGCGGACTTAATGCCTTGGGCATTTTCTACCAGTCTACCTTAGGGTGATGCAGAGACAATACACAGTAGGTGCAATAACAGAAAACAGCTTAGAAAATAACTAGAACATAAAAATAAATACTTAGATACATACATACAACAAAAAATAATAAAATAAAAAAAATAAAGTTATGAGAGATAAATAAGAAAACCTGCAACAACTTAATCTTGAGACGAATCTGCCAACTTCTTGTGAATGTATTCTCGAGCTTTCATTTTAAATGTGAACTGGTTGGTTACCGTCCTGATATTCTGAGGGAGCGCATTCCAAAGGAAAACCGCCTGGACAAAGAAAGAAGACTTTATAAAACCAGAGCGATGAGAAGGACAACGAAGAATCTTGCTGTGTACAGAGCATAAATATTGACACAGAGAAGTCAGATAAGAAGGAGAATGATACTCTACTGACACTCAAGTAGAGCAGACGTGTGTTAGTAGTACCTATAAGCAATATTATTTATCATATGTCGTTAAAATATTTCCGAGTGATCTGTGACCTAGAAAACGAATCGCGCATTTTTATGCTAAGTTAGTGATTTACTTTAGTGAATAACAATTAGTTATGACAAACATTTAAGAATTAAGTATGTCAAATAGTGGAAACAGCCCTCGAAGTATCCCACCACCGAGCAGCCCTGACAGCAAATGTCAAATACCTGACCATGCGGCTGAAGAAAAAATTCAGGCAGTGGACACCAGGGAAATTAGCAACTGGTTGATATCAATTGAATCATGCCTGAATGAAGTTTGTACCATTGCTCAGGAAGGAAAGCTGAACTCCGAGCAAAAGCTGAGAATCAATTCCCTTTCGCGCAAGGTTGGACATGGAGTTTCACAAAAGGCAGTGTACTACCAGGACTTAAAGCTAAAGGCCCATGAAATACATAACTCTTAAAGTGTTAAGACAAAACAAAAAACGGAGGCGTTATAATCAGCACGGAGACGAAAGACGACATTTTACGACGTTGCTGTCCTCGCCCTCACTACTCTCCCCTGGTGGAAAGCACTCCTCATCCGAAATCAGATCGGACGGATCCCTCTTTGAACCCGCTGTTGAAAGAACCTCCAGCGCGGTCATGGAAGTCGCCAACTCCACCGCCTCCTCAATAGTCTCCATCGCGGGAGGCGACGGGGAACGTTCAGGAAGCGGTGAACCAGGCTCCCTCTCAGGCGCACCCGAGGCTGCTAATGATGTTGGCGCGGCGGCATCCTCCCTGGTACCACCCTCCTCCAGGAAGCGGATGTATATACTACCCATGAGGTAGTATACTCGCCTTTGTTGATCTTTTATGGTTTTAACCATGGGCTCCGGCACACGAAAGAAGAGACAGGTACCCGGGGGCTCCTGCCTAGCCCTTTCATGTGTCAGGGTCCAGGTGTTCATTTTGAGGTTCGGGTTCTGCCTCGCCAGCATCCTGAGAAGTTCTGTTGTGTCCTCGCTGTTCTCGGGGACGAACAACATGCACATTACCTTCTTAGGTATGTCAGCTTGAGGCCGAACGGTGAGCTTGGTCCCCGGTAGCGGGGACGGTATGTTATTTATGACCCCTTTGAGCCAGGCCATTGTGAAGTCGTCCTCACACCATGTCTTAAGGACGCCTTCAGCGAAGTGGGCCCGGCCTCTAAAATGGATCGCGGTACTTTGGTTTGTGTCCGTTGGTTCAGTTGGTTCAGGAGCCTTAAGCAGAGCCCGGAGCTGGTTCTCTATAACCTGGCGGATCCCCTCCGCTTGCTCCTGCGTCAATTCCAGGAAAGGCTCGGTCATGACGGCAACGCACCGCTCGTTGCTCCTGAATGACGCAGCCGCTTCGGCGTAGCTCACCAAAGTTCCGTCAACCATCCGGGAGCGAGCAGGCTTGCTCTTCTTGCTAACCCCAGTTGGTGTGACAGAATCCTCGGGACGCGAACGCTTCTGCGCCCTGGCCGGTGGTTCTGTGTTGATTTTGTTCGGGTTTTTCCGCCCTCTTGGCCTCTCGCTGCGCTTGCGCTTAGCGCCGGCGGCAGTTTGAATTTTTTGGGTGCAACCTTAGGCAGTTGCCGCTTAGGCGCATCTTGAGACGCAGCCCCTGTGTTGGATGTGGATGGCGCATCTGAAGACGCGGCCCTTGGAGTGTTTGTTTTTGAAAGCGCATCCGACGAGCGGGACGCAGCTTGTGGCTTGGTTGTTGAAATTTTAGTCTCTTTATCCGTTTGTTGGACGTTTTCTGATTCACCGTTGGAGCTCTCCACCCGCCACGGAGCCCTCAGTCGGGGACGTCGCCCGCTCAACGAGCGATCGCCAGAGCTACTCCTTCGGTAAAGGATCAACCTAGTAAGAAATTGACGAGCCCGCACGCGACGGAAGATCACGGGACTGTATACGACACGAGACTATGCCGCAACTCATCCCGAGACCCCACGCCACGCCGGCTGCCCTCCCCCACTAGGCCGATCCTCCCTTGACATCCCGCTTATGGGATGCCTCAGCCGATTGATAGTGGGTAGCTACCCCGCTACCTCCCGTGTAAGAGGAAATCCAGGCCAAAGTGGTGTGTTGTGTGCACCCAGGGGCATGACCTCGCCACCCCTGAGATAAGTCGCCCGGTGATTTCTGTTACGTCTAATTCATATGGAATTAGACCAATAACGGGGGGCAACCTCGGGAAGGAACATCACCAGACTTGCCTTGAGGATCTACATGACCGCTGCGCTCTCCCTCAAGACCACGCCACCCTGCCACCTCTGAAGGAGGAGGCAAGGTAGGTTTGCGTCTACAAAACCAAGCCAAGCAAGTAAGCAAGCGAAGCGTGTTGTTGAAAGCCAAAACATAAATTTGCAAACACAAACCCCCCCGACAAGGACAAGGGAACTGTTTAAAGATATTAACATCATGACGGTGCCCTGTCAATATGAAAATATCATGTATGTAAGGAAAAATTTACATCTTTTTAGTAAAAGAGGTGAAAGACATAATTATAGTACTAGAAATAGGGACCTATTAGTTCAACCAGGTTTCAGACTGGCTAAAGTAGATTCATCTGTTATGGGGTATTGTTTAAAATGTTATAATAAAATACCTCCCCACATTCTTCAACTGAATGAGACAAAATTCAAGTCTTGTATAATACGCACACTATGCAGTCAGGCATATTATATATAGGGGGATTATATCGCTGATAAAAATGCTTGGCTAAACGCTGCCTGCTCCATATGGACGCATAAATAAATTGATTAGCATTGGAGGATACTGTTAGGTGCTGAAGATTTTAAAATACTATTTTTCATTATATAAATTCAATCTCCTAGTATTGTATAATTGCATAGCTTAAGTGTAAGTACTTACTATGGTACATACTATAAAACTTCCATTTACTGGGTACGTCTTTCATTGACATGTCATGCTCACTCAAATATCTCGCTAATGGTGGCGCATGTGTTGGATCATTTAGCTCCCTTCAAAATGGTTGAGCTGAAAGCTACTAATCCATGCGTCATGTTCCTGAACGGGCGCCGGCAGTAGGGACTGGTCATCTCTTTGCTGCCATGGCTTATTTTAATTTAATTTTTATTACGGACGCTTTTAATGTTCTGCATCGTTCTCACATGCATTATTTTTAACATGAATTATGTAGGTAACCATATTATTTTTATTTAAAAAGTGTCCCTGGAGTTTCTTGCCCGTTCTTCTCCATAGATACCTACTACGCTTTGGAATGGGCAACATAGCTTCATCTAGCTTTCTGACTGACCGACTTCTTGACAATTCAAAAGTGCCTGTAATAATTAAATGACCTGTAAAACGATAATTCCAGAGGCCACCCGAGGCTAGCGGAGGCGCGGCCCCCTCATGCGCGCCGCTTCGCCGTGCGGCACTACGCGGGCGAGGTGTCCTATGACGCGGCCGACTTCCTCGAAGCCAACCGAGACGCCGTGCCCGATGACTTGCTTGCTGCGTTCGACAGCAGGACATGCGAGTTCGGATTCGCGACACATCTCTTTGGCGCCGAGCTCAAGGTTTGTTAAGTCTAGGTATCAGTGGCGTAACAATGGGGTGGCAGGAGGGGCAAAATACCACAGGTGCCCAGCCGGAGGGGGCCCCCGACCCGAGAGGGCCCTGAGCACAAGAGGATCCTAACATAAGTATAGAAAAACAAACTTTTTTGAAACTGTGCAACAAAGGACATCATCCAGGTTTTATTTATTTGTTTCCCCAACAATTGTACCTATACTTACCTACACTAGATAATGATAATAAGCAACTTAAACAAAAGCAACAAATCGGAATAAAGTGTAACAATCACATATAGGTAAACTCTGCATGCACACAAATCGTTGTCGTAACTAACAAAAAATTTAAATAAAAGACTAATTATGTGAATGTGTTATGTGTGTGTAAGTATGTTTCATGTGTGTGTAAGTTGCACTGATTAGAACTTAATAAATTAGTTAAAACAAAATCAAAACAGACTAAACTAGACAAAACTAGGTAGTACAAAAAAATAAGTTATACGTAGCCTTAATTCACCCACCACCCAGTGAGATAATGTTTCGAACATTTTGTAGGTACCCAAAAATTAAAGTACTTAGACAATTTAATTAAAGTAGCCATTTCCGTTGACAAGATTATTATTTAGGTTATCTTCTATGATGATGACATCCATGCTCCCGTCAACAAAGTGAAGTAAAACGCCCATTTGCACCATGGATGATAATAGGAACACAGATGGCAATGCAACGTAGGGACCGCGCGTTCCGTAGTTGCGAAGCGATAATTGACTGGCACCGTCTAAACAACGCGTGCAATTGTTGCACGATACCTACGTGCAAATTGTTGCACGATACGTACAAATTGTTGCACGATACGTGCAAATTGGCTGCCGTTCAAAACAAGTATCTAGGTGTAAACAATACAATTAAATCGAATTCAAATCTGGGATGAAAGATTTTTGTCATTCAAACATGGCGAACGAAATAAGTTAAAAAAAATGTTAAGAAGTCGTTCAATAAAATTTAATGAAATATTTGGCGGCGCAAATACTGGCAATAGATCAATTGTGCAAGGACGTGCAACTTTGTGATTAGACGCTTTTCTCTGACATGATTATAGATAGACTAATTTGCGTTTCAATGTCATAGATGCAAAAACCGGAAAAGGGAAGGGGAAGGGAATGACACATCTATTGTGATTTGTGCACTCCTTATCGCTGAGCCGGTTTTGGAGTGATCTCGTTATCGAATCTGTGATTTACATGCAAATTTTAATAACACTGTTATTTTTAAGTTTTTTTAGACTGGGACTATTCCTATGCAATAATCGCCTTGCAATAATTGCCTTGGTGTAAACAGAAGTCGCATGCAATTATTAATGACAAACTTGCATTCACACTGGAAGCTCGTCACAGGCAGGAAATGAGTAGAAAAGTGCTTTTCTACTTCGACAAACCGGCATTGCTTTGTTTATGTTTCGACCGCCATTTTAAAAAGCCAAAATTCAATTTTATCTTTGAGTCAAATTAATTTACATAATCAACCTATAATGTTCCCACTGCTGGGACACAGGCCTCCTCTCGATGAGAGGGAGTGGGCCGTAATCCACCACGCGGGCCCAGTGCGGATTTGAATTGAATTGAATTTGATATTGCAAAATCAGTCCTTTTAGTATTTTTCATGTGGCCCTGGAGATCTGGAAGCGTCGTGTGATGGATTGTTGAAGGGTTCGACAACACTATGACTGATGCATAAGTGTCGTCTGTCGAGATCGAGACAGATCACATTGAAGCTCCAATGGCTCTTTCTTCAAAAGGCCCTTCCAGACATGGCCCTGCATTGTTAGATTCACATAATATCTATCTGATGTTTAAAGTTTAAAAAAGGGCCATTATCTCATAACGCGACTACATGACCTAAAGCGCGGTCTTTGTCGGACTGCATAGAAAAGAAAGAGAAGCGCGATGACCTAATTTATTGCAAAATATGAAGCAATAATTTAATTACAAAAAATCTATTGCTT
This sequence comes from Oligia latruncula, assembly GCA_948474745.1. NCBI lineage: Eukaryota > Metazoa > Arthropoda > Insecta > Lepidoptera > Noctuidae > Oligia > Oligia latruncula. Next base: position 19,269,548 of record OX419695.1, on the reverse strand, counting down.
GGGCTAAAAAAATAAAACACTGGTGTTTTAGTATGCAGTTGCGTATAGAATAATCTGACAAACAATCAGGAATAATAATATTCAAATAAATAAAAATAAATAAATAAAAATAATGTAGGTATCCCACCAAAAACATTTTCATGTAAAATGTTGCCAAGACGAGACCACATATGGCTCGCACTGCCAAAAAGTTATTAGATCTCATGTAGAGCCAAGCTTCTAACTCTACACGCCCTAACTTTACAAACTCTACACCTTAGTCAAAATATGAGGCTTGGCCGTTTCGTTACTACAAGAACTATTGTATAACAGAAAAGTATTGAACCGTGAATAAATTTTTCACCTTACGCCCATGTGAAGGAAGCGCAAGGGCACTAGCCCTTACGCTTCGCTTGGCTCGTCTTGGCGGGGGCACTGCTGTGCCCCCAGATGTATATTATGGGTTTTTATTGTAAAAATAAAGTTTTTAGAGGTATCTTCATGATTTTTAGGGTTCCGTACCCAAAGTGTAAAAACGGGACCCTATTACTAAGACTTCGCTGTCTGTCCGTCCGTCCGTCTGTCTGTCACCAGGCTGTATCTCAAGAACCGCGATAGCTAGACAGTTGAAAATTTCACAAATTATGTATTTCTGTTGCCGCTATAACAACAAATACTAAAATAAAATAAATATTTAAGGGGCTCCCATACAACAAACGTGTTTTTTTTCGGTGTTTTTGCGTAGTGGTACGGAACTCTTCGTGTGCGAGTCCGACTCGCACTTGGCCAGTTTTTTTTCTATCGTATCAAATTATCTGTATTATGTTTTCAACAAACTATCTACCTAGCATGTATCCTGAAGAATGTCATATATTTTTCTGATTTTGTTTACTGTAGTCGATATACTTTTATTGTTTCTAAAACTTGCGTTTTTCGTGTTTAGTTCCTGTAAGCCCTTTAAGTTTTTCGTGTTTAGTTCCTGTAAGCCCTTTGTTGGGGCGTAACTCCCAACAGTGAAAATGTTATGGTTTTGTTATGTAAGGTACGCACTTGTAAGGTGCGTTATGTTATGTTATGTAAATAAGTAGACGAATGATTTCCCTTGATGGATTTATTGCTACTGAATGTAATTATACAATTGTTCTACTTAAATGCTATGTTGAAGGAATGCACAGCTAAACAATATTGATGTGCATAAAGACATGTGTGACGTACAAACTACCTCAAAGGTCAATGTACAGCGTAGCTCGTACATATTGCCCACTCACAAAGAGTAACTGTAAGAGAACAATAAAAATAAAAATGTTATTGTTAAATAATAAATGTTAAAAAAGGAGATAAAATGTACAAGGAAATAATCTAATCCAAGCCTTATACTATTAAATCACAACGCGCAATAGGAGACGTTGCTTTGTTGAGTGTATGCGCACTCGATAAATGCGCTACGCTGTCGTCTGTGACGTCAGATACAGCTGTGTTGTCCACGATGCTTGCAGTCGACCTCCTCCGGGGCGGTGGATTGGGAACAGGTGATGTCTCAGGTTTCTCTTGACTCGTGCAATGTTGGCGAAGTCGGTGGTAAGCATATATTGCACCTGCTGTCGCTGCTACTGCTGCCAATGTGTATATGACAACATATTGGTGAACATCGTGGTATGTCGCCCGATCAGAGATGATGTCTTCTGCTGTCGCGGCTTTCATCTGTTCTATCTGTTTTCCCAGATCTTGCAGTAAAGATTTTTGCTCCATTACCGTCTCATTCTCGGGTTCGTGTTTCAAAACCGGTACCGATAGGTTGAAGATCCGATTAATTGGAGGGATTTCCAGCGTCAGTTCTTCCACCTGGGCATGCATTATGTCCATCAGTTGTCTGTGGGAATGTACAGTGAACGTCTCACTTTTCATAGTGCAGTCACTTCCGAGTGTCATTACCCCTGCGTTGTTAAGTAATTCAGTTGAAACTTGATTCCCGCATATGACGCGTATTTTGCAAGCGTCACAGCAAAAGTATAGATAGCTGTTTATGTTGCTAAGTGCCAACCACGTGTTTTGACAGCTCTCATGTTTTGTTTTGCAGCCAGACGAGTCTTGTGTCTTCTTGCAGAGGCTCTCGTCAGACTGCATGTGGTATATGGGTGACTTCATGGTGCACAGTAGAGTCGTACTGTCGTAGTGCATGCATTGATGTAGGTCAGTCCCAGTCATCGGTAGGTATGAATCTTTCTGTATGTTAATTGCTAATAGTTCCGCTATCGGCAGTAGGGTGACCATGTCGATGTTTTATGATTAAAAGATAAATATTGGTTTATATTTTAATAGCTACCAAACACTTACATGATGAACGCAGATGACCAATGACATAGAACCGGAGTGGTCCATAGACCAGCCCAATCATAGATAATCTATACCATAAAATAATCTTCTAATCTAAGGTACTATTCTAGAACACCTCCCCCTTAAGCATTATACTTGTGAACAAACCCAATCAACAATAAAACAATATCAAACATAATTCAGTCTAACCAACATTGGTCACTCATTACAAATCTAAAAAGCATTATACTTGTGAACAAACCCAATCAACAATAAAACAATATCAAACATAATTCAGTCTAACCAACATTGGTCACTCATTACAAATCTAAAATCTGTCTAGGCTTAATAATTCTGCCAGATCTAGTCTGATGCAAACTTAAACTATTATTAGTCATATTATGAGAACTATTTCCATTCGTCACATCAGGCGAAACACTTTGTGAACAGCTAGGTAAACTTAATCGACAATCATTATCACTTACATCTATAAACATATCTCTAGGACCACAACATACATTAGTTTGAGACTTTTTCATGTGATAAGTATTTCGTCTTACTGGTTTAGAATTACCGCTTACTATGTAAGATCGAGGTTCTTTAGCTTTATTTAATACTATTCCCTTTTTCCAAATATTTTCCTTATCAGTCTTATATACTATTTGTTCCCCTATCTCAAAATTTTGTTCCCTTCTTCTAGCTTTTCTATCATGAAAGTTTTTAGTTACAGATTTTCTCATATTCAACAAAATATCAATATTTTTCTCTATCTTTGGTTCTAAAGCTATGCTGCTAGTAGGTAAGTTAGTTCTTAGGCGTCTACTATGCAAAATTTGTGATGGTGAAACCTGTAAGCCAGCTAAAGGCGTATTATTATAATGTAAAATGGAATCTCTATAATCAATGTTTTCATCATTAGATTTCTTTAACAATGTCTTAGCAATATGAACAGACTTCTCTGCTAACCCATTACTTCTATGGTAATGAGGACTACTGGTTACAATTTGTATCTCTTTAGACCTATAATACTGTTTACACTCATGTGATAAAAACGGATTATTATCGGCAACTACAGTCTCCGGGTAACCAAATCTAGTAAATACTTCTTGCATTGCATTAATTATGGATTTAGAACTCTTATCTAACAAAGGGATTATTTCAAGCCAATGTGACAGGTAATCAACTATCACTAAATATGATTTACCGGCAAACTCTAATATATCTGTCCCTACTTTACTAAATCTCTGCTTAGGTATCTTATGACATAACATAGGCTCATAATAATTCTTAGGTCTAAATTTTTCGCATGTTCTACATTTAACAATTACATTTTTAATATTTTCAGACATACCTGTCCAATAAAATAGCTGTCTAGCTCTATTAATACTTTTATTTACCCCAGGGTGTCCTTGGTGAATTAAATTTAGCACATAAGATCTCAAGGATTCTGGTACAATTATTTTAGAACCAACAAATACTAGTCCTGCCTCAACGTAAATATCATCTTTAAGTTTATAATATGGTTTACATTCCGGGGAAACCCTAGATTCGTCAGGCCATCCACTAAAGTAATACTTCGTAACCTCTGTCAAGATTCTGTCTTTACTAGTAGCTAATCGAAATTGAATTTTCCTCTCTGAACTCATAGGTAAATGTACTGAAACTGAATGTACCATTTCTAACATCTCAACATCTTTCTCAATCAGTTTTCTACTATTCCTTGATAGCATATCAGCAAAATGTATCAATTTCCCAGGAACATATACAAGATTTAAACTGTATTTTAGTAATTTTAACCTTAAACGTCTTAATCTAGGTGACCCAATCTTACTAATCTGTTTTGACATAATTGGTAACAAAGGTTTATGGTCAGTTTGGACACTTACAGAATTACAACCATATACATACTTATGAAATTTTTGTGTACCATAATAAATGGCCAATAGCTCTTTCTCAGTTTGACTATAATTAATTTCAGCACTATTCATAGTTCTAGAAACACAGGCAACTAATCTTAAAATACTTTTCTCATCTTTTTGAAACATACAGCATCCAATACCATTTTTAGAAGCATCACACTGCAAAATTATTTCTTTATCAGTACAAAATGGGCTCAATGCTGGTGCCTGAGAAATTTTACATTTTAAATTACCTAACATTTTCTCATGATGTGGCAACCACTGAAACTCTACATCTTTTTTTAAAAGCTTACATAAGGGTGACATTAATTCTGCCATCTCAGGTACATATCTCCTTACATAATTAAACGAACCAATTAATCTTTGTAATTCTTCCTTAGAACTGGGTGACTTTAACTGTAATAAAGACTCTACTCTATCACCATCAACTCTCATACCTTCCTTACTGAATATTTGGCCAATATACTTAACTTCTCTTTGCTTGTACTGTAATTTATCTTTGTTAAAAACCGCTCCTATCTCTTTTGCTCTTTTTAACAATTCCTCAACAGATTTATCATGTTCGAACTCATTTTTTCCCATAACTACGATATCATCGAACCAACATAACACATTAGGTATAGAACCAAAGTAAAATTCCATCTGATCTTGGAAAACTTCAGGTGCATTGGTTACACCATATGGAAGAACTAAATATCTATACACTCCAAACGGTGTAGCGAAGCAACATTTCCATGAAGCCTCCTCAGCAAGTGGGCAATGATGGAATCCTTCTGAGAGATCAAAAACAGAAAATACTTCCATATCTCTTAACTTAGAAGCCACTTCATCAACAGTAGACATATGTTTTGGTTTTCTTATTATATACTTATTTAAATCTGTTGGGTCCAAACACAACCTTAATTTCTTATTTTGTTTTTCAATAATCACAATTCTATTAATACAAGCTTCGGAGCCAATTTCCTCAACTTTCTTTATAGCACCTCGCTTAACTAACCTGTCTAACTCACACTTCAAGGGTTCAGACAAAGCTAAGGGAACCTTAACAGGTGGATTACAGATAGGTTCATGAGGAATTGTAGGAATATTACATTTATTGGGAAATCTACCATGACCATTAAAAACTTCCAAATTTTCAGATATAAACTTAGACTTCTGTTCATCAACATTACTTACTACTGACACTTTTTGTACCCTTTTTAATAAATTTAATTTAATACAACCGGGTAAACCTAATAGCATGTTTTGGCTTTCAACAAGCATAAAATTTTCACAACATTCAATATTTTTATACTTACACGTTAAATTAACCATACCTATTGGTTTAATTTTAGTCCCTTGGAATCCTTCTAATTCAGTTTGAACCGGAGTTACCTGCAAATTAGTATTAAGACTTTTAAAAACTTTCCACGGCATAACACTAACATCGGCTCCAGTATCCAGACGACACTTCACATTGGTATTTTCAATTATTATATTCTCAGTCCACTGACCGTTATTGACCATTCCGCAGAATAATGATGACTCTGGCGAAGAATCTCCGCAATTCTCTTGAATATTATGCACTCTTCTGACTCTGCATGACACTGCAAAATGATTTAAAGTTCCGCATTTACTACACTTTTTCCCATATGCTGGACATTGTCTCGGACCATGTGTCGTTTGACATCGATTGCAATTAAACTTCTTCTCTTCTTTGATACTTGCATTTTTATTACGATTTTTTGTTTTTACTCTGTCAATCTCATAACTATTGGCTGGATTCATTATCTTCATCTGTTCTTTGCTTTGTTCTGCACTTCTGCATAAATCTGCAGCTTTGTTCAGAGTCAAACTTTCTTGTCTGAGTAAATGTTCTTGCACGTTTTTGTCAGCTATACCGTGAATTATCTTGTCCCTCAGAAGTTGATCCTCAATGGTTTCAGTTGTGCTATTATAGTTACAAGTACTAATTAATCGTTTACAATCGGTTAGAAAATTATCAAACTTTTCATCCTGCTGTTGTTTTCTCTCGTTGAACTTAAAACGTTCGAAAACTTCGTTAACTCTAGGTCGGACATATTTGCTTATGGCATCTATTAAGTTTTCATATTTTATTATTTTTTCACTAGACACCGGAAGAGTTGAGAGTATTCTAGCGGACTCCAACCCCATCATGTTTCTCATCAGAGCTACTTTAACATTGTCTGCGGCTTCATCTTGACCAATTCCAATTAAATAATCTTGAAAACATTGTTTCCACAATGGCCACTCATCGCCGGCATTACTCGCCCGCATGTCAAAATTTGGCAAAACTTTCACACAATTCTCCATAATGATTTATACTTCTTGAATCGTAGAGAATAACAATAATTGCAATACTTTTTTCACGGCTGCGCCATGTTTTATGATTAAAAGATAAATATTGGTTTATATTTTAATAGCTACCAAACACTTACATGATGAACGCAGATGACCAATGACATAGAACCGGAGTGGTCCATAGACCAGCCCAATCATAGATAATCTATACCATAAAATAATCTTCTAATCTAAGGTACTATTCTAGAACAGTCGAAGCCATTCTTTTTCGGGACAGGAATGACGTGATAAACTTCGTAGTTCTCTCTACTGATTAGCGGTACCCGTATCTCAATAATCAGGTATTTCTCTGTCATTTTTGCCTTCACTTGTAAAAGTTGATATAGGCGGAAGAAATCATCTTGAATGTTGTTGATGGGAAGTGCCACATCCTTTGAGAGCTGACCGGATATGACGTTCAATTCGTCCCGTAGCTGTTCTGGCGCAATGAGGTGTAAGTTCATCTTGCCGTTGTAAATGTTGGTTACGGTATCCAACAGAGTCTCTTGAACGTTTCTCAGATGCTCTATAAAGCTGTTTGCAGAGATTGCCGACATCACAAACTCGATTGATAGTTCTTGAGACTCAATTTCTTGCTGAAGGTTGCTCGTTAGCTTGTCTAGTCTTAGCAGATGTTGATTGAATAATTTGTATTGTTTTTCGATTGTTTCTTCCGATCTTCTCAGCACGTTGTATTCGGCTTCTATTATAGTTGTCTGATTCTTAGACAGAAGGGCCAGATGTTTCTCATTTTCTTTGATAAGTTGTATATCCCGTTGATATTGTTCGGCGAATTGGTCATCCAATACTCCGAACAGGGAACGTGCGATTGAACCGACACCGTTGATAAGGCCGCGTTTGCTTCTCATATTCACCCGACCTTGCGGATTCAGCAAAATTCGGTTGTAGTGGTCGAGTTCAGCGAACGCGTGATGTAATTGTAATGAAATAACTTCACATTGAGTCTTCTGTGTTAGTTTTGAACACATGGTTTCGAGATGATCGTTGAATTTGGTGAACACTGTTGTACCATGCCAGTAGGGTTTGACGTCGTAGTATACAACTATCTTCCACTCGTCGCGAATCAATTTCATGTTGGTGGCTTTGTCGAAATATAGACCTTGTTGCAATTCGATAAAGTTTGTTGTTGTGTTTGTTGTCGCGCTTGCTGGACTTAGTAGGTATAGCAGAGTCATTACTAAACCGATCAAGTTGATTTTTCCTGTCTTGGCAGTTTGTTGACGTCTTGTTATAGTCTCGTTAGTAGCTTGTTTTTTGTGTTCGTTTTCGGTGTTTTGTTTAATGGAGTTTTCCTCGCTGTCTATTGGTAAAATAGATAGCTTTGTTATGGGTCTCTTTATGGAGCCGTTTCTTGTTTTCAGGGTCACGATACGAACATATCCGTCGTTTCCTGGGTGAAGATCTGTTACTCTGCCCATCAACCATTTTCCTGCGGGCCGCTGGTCATCATGTACAACAACCAAGTCACCAGTCTTCACGTTGTTCTGAGGTTTCTGCCACTTTGTTCTTGCTAACAGTTGGCACAAGTACTCGTTTTTCCACTTCTTCCAGATTTCTGAATATATTTTTCTAGTTAGCTCCCATCTTGTTCGGGCGTCTTCTCTTGTTTCGATGACGGTCAACCCTGACCTCCCTGTTAGGAAGTGTGCTGGCGTCAGACAGTTGAGGTCTTCCACATTTTCACTCAGCGCACACAGAGGTCTGGAGTTTAGACATGCTTCTAGTTTTGTTAATATTGTGGTGAACTCTTCGAATGTTAACCTTTGCTCACCGACCACTCGTTTTAAATGGTGTTTCAAGCTTCTAACGGCTCGTTCCCACAATCCGCCCGCCGAAGGCCATGCAGGAGCGTTGAAATGCCACTGTATGAACATCTCGGCGACTTCCTTCTGTAGTTGTTCGTTCTTGTAGGTGTTCTCTATTTCCTCGTATTGTTCCATGAGCAGTCGATTGGCGCCGACAAAGTTTGTGCCATTATCGCTGTACATGTGGCGAGGGGCGCCTCTCCTTGCTGCCATTCTGTTAAGAGCTGCCAAAAATGCCGTGCTTGTAAGGTCAGATACCAACTCAATGTGCACTGCCTTTGTTACCATGCAAACAAAGATGGCTATGTAACCTTTAGTGGTTTTAGCCCCTCTTCCTTTATTCATCTTGACATCGACAAATCCCGTGTAGTCCACTCCTGTATGGTGGAATGGCGGGGCGGGGTTTATTCTTGCAGTTGGCAGTTCACCCATGATTTGTTGTTGTTTGGTTGGACTGATTTTTCGGCACGTTACGCATTTTCTGACTTGCAATTTCGTGACTCGCACGCCACCGATGATCCAGTATTTTTGGCGAAGATACGACAGGGTGAGTCGCGGTCCGCCGTGGAACGTCATTTGGTGAGCTTGATCGATGAGCAAATGCGTTAGGCGGCTGTCGTGAGGGATGATCATCGGATGCTTCATCTCTTCACTTATCGTGGCGTTGTTCAATCTTCCCCCGACTCTTAGCAAGCCTTGTTGATCAATGTAAGGATTGAGAGGCAGTAACTTGCTATTTGATGTCACTCTGCCGTGTTTACGTAAATGACTCATATCCGTTTCAAATACATTTTGTTGTTTCTGTTTCACAATTGCCTTAGTTGCACTGTCCAATTCTTGCAACGTAAGGTAACTCGGTAATTGGCGATGTTTCGAGTCCAATGTTCGAACTGTTAAGTTCAATGCTCTGTGTATCCATGCGACTATTCGAATGACATGATTAATAGAGCTATGTTTTCGCAATAATTGTTCGATAATGTTGATGGTTTCTGTGTTGGTTTGGACAGCATTGGTTTGTTTCATTGCCGTTGTTTTCATCTCTTGGTCTGACGTGTAGACTCTCTTAACTAGGTTCTTCGTTTCCAAGAATGATAGCCAAGTGGGACCTTGCCACCACAGTTTGTTTTCCTTCAATTGACCAGCGTACTGGCCTCGGCTTGCGGCGTCAGCGGGATTCTCACTTGACTTGACGTAATCCCAACACGACCGCGGTATTACTGCGTTGATTTTTTGGACTCTATTCTCTACATATGTTTTCCATCGTGATGGGTCTCCTTGTATCCAACCCAGGACCACCATGGAATCAGTCCAGCCATAGACTCGAATATTGTGTTGATGTAAGGATTCCTTAACCTTTTGCATTAGTTTGCATAGTAGGTGTGCTCCATTTAATTCCAGTTTAGGCAATGTTGTTGCTTTTCTGTGTGGTACAATTTTTGATTTTGCAGCGACAAGTATGACATCTGTTGATGGGTGAACTCGTGCGTAAATAACACACGCATAGGCATCCAGAGAAGCGTCACTGAAGCCGTGTAGTTCTATAACTTGTCTTCCGTCACATCTGAGCCATCTTGGCACTTCACACAAGTTTATCGTCCTTATGTCCGCTTGTATTTTGCACCATTCTTTGTGTATGCTGTCGGGAACTTCGTCGTCCCATTGTAATTTGACCTCCCACACTTTTTGGAATAACAATTTTAATTTTGTTGATAAGGGAGCCAGCCAGCCAAGTGGGTCAAACAATTTTGATATTTCAGCTAATAAGCTGCGTTTTGTATGGTTTTTGTTGACGCTTGAAATCGAACATTGGAATGTAAATTTGTCCTCCTTCGAATTCCAGCATAGGCCCAATGTTTTTGATGTTTGATCTGTTTTGAAATTGAAGACAGTGTTTTCATTGTTATGTTGAGTTGTTGCATTTTCCAAGAGTGCCGGTTCGTTTGATGACCATTTTCTAAGGTTGAATCCTCCACTCTTGAGTAATTGTTTTAAATCCGAAATTAGCTTCTGTCCGTGTTCAATGGTATGCGATCCGTGAACGAGATCGTCGACGTAGAATGACGCCTCTACTACCTTTGAAGCTTCCGGGAAATTCTGTCGCTCGTCCTCTGCCAGTCTTCGTAGTGTCATTAGGGCCAGGAACGGAGCAGCTTTGGTGCCATAAGTTACTGTAGCGAGCTGATATGAACGTAGAGGTTGTTCCGGTGAGTCTCGCCAGACAATCTGTTGTAGGCTTTGGTCACATTTGGCCACTAAAATTTGCCTGTACATCTTTTCGATGTCAGCTGTGTAAGCATACTTGTATTGCCTCCACTGTAATAATGTTGTTTGTAAATCTTGTTGTAGGTTTGGGCCCTTGTACATGAGATCGTTTAAGCTCCAACCGGTTGTTGTTTTTGCGGATGCATTAAATACAACCCTGTACTTGGTTGTTGTTGACTCGGCGCGTTCGACGCCGTGGTGCGGCAGATAGCAGTCGAGTGTCTTGTTACATGTTGATTGTTGCATATGACCTAAGTCAATGTACTCCGCTATAAATTCTTTATAGGCTTTTGCTAACTGTTGTTGTTTTCCTAATCTTCGTTCTAACGTTTTGAATTGGGCAGTGGCCATCTGTTTGGAAGAACCCAGCTTGCATTCCCAGTCGTTTATCATTGGAAGTCTCACCTCGTATCTTCCGTTTTGTAAGCGTTGTGTGGTATCAGTGTAGTACTCAACGCATTTCTGTTCTTCCGCTGAGAAATCGGTTCGGTCTTTGATGTCTTCGGAATCCCAGAACTGTATCATATCCTCCAGATTGTTCAATACCACGTTGCATTGTAATGTTGTAGTTTTGACGTGTCCGCATAGCAGCCAGCCTAAGTATGTTTGTTGTGCGATGGGCCGTGTGACGTCATCGCCTTTAATCATTCCTCCTAGCATGATCTGGGAGTAAATGTCTGCTCCAAATAGCAGGTCTACTGGTCGGCTGCTGTTGAATTCCGGATCCGCCAAGTTGATATTTTGTATTTGAGGCCATGATGGTTTTGTAAAAGTTTTGTTCGGTAGATTCTTGATTAGGTTTTTCATTATGTATACTGATTTCTTGAACGTGAAGTCATCAAAGACAGAGCTGCATGAAATTGTTATCATGCCCTTGCAATTGCTCTCCTTTTCTCCAACTCCGAAGACAACTCCTTTACATTTCTGGCGTTTGATCCCAAGAAGTTGAGCTGCTCGTTCTGTTATCAGTGATATCTGTGACCCTTGATCTACAAGAGCTCGCATGTTGTACTGAGTCCCATCAGCTCCCTCTACCTTTACTATGGCGGTCGCTAATAGAATCTCCGATGCGTCTTCATCATCTCGAGACACATGAGATGATGAATTTGCTTGATTTTGTTCATTGTTTTTCGATGCAGCTTCGTGCAATAAGGTATTGTGCTTAGCTTTGCACTTGCGACATCGGTTGTTTGACGTACATTTTTTGCCCTTATGGCTGTACAGGCAATTAATGCAGACTTGCAACTTGTTTATTGTGTTAAGTTTTTCGTCGTTCGACATTTCTAAAAACTTTGCACAAAAATAGAGGCCATGTTCGTCGTTGCAGAGTGGACAAGTAAACGTTGACGCATGGTACGATTTCGTAACCTTGTTGTTACTAGCCGCTTGATTCTTGTTGTTATGATGGCTGTGTTTCTTGTTATGGGATGCTTCTTGATTCTGATTTGTCCCCGAACTTGTCTTCTGACAGTTGTCTTGTTTGCGCTGCGACGATTCCATTGAAGTAAACTTCGCCTCTAGGTAGTCTAAGAAATCCTTTAATACAGGTAATTCTCGCGAGTTCTTCAGTGATTCAATGTAATCTGAGTATGTCTCAGCGTCCAGTTTTTGTGTCAAAATGTGCACTAGTAGCGGATCCCAGGTTTTGATATCCACTTCCAAATTCTTGATGGCGTGCAAACATTCTATTGTGACGTCATGTATCTTTTTGATTGGTGCTAATGACTGTTGTTGCATAGTGGGCAGATTGAAGAGCATGTTGATATGTGACGTAAAGATAAGTTTCTTGTTGTTGTAGCGATTGTTGAGAATGTCCCAACACACTAGATAATTGTCCGAGCTTATTTGTAAGTGTTGTATCAACCTTTCAGCTTCTCCTTGGATCTTACTTTTCAAAAATTGCATCTTCTGCGCATTTGACAAGGATGTATTGTTATGGATTGCTTCCGTGAAAAGGTCTTTGAACGGTATCCACTGGTTAAACTTTCCGTGAAATGCTGGTATCTCCAACTTTGGTGTCGTTTTCTCTCGATAAGCTCCGGACCACATCTTGGTGTTTAATGCCTTCTTCAGATCGATATATTGATTTTCGAATCTTGTATAGCGCTCTTCATATACTGCGTTCTTGTCCCCGTTGAGTTCGCACTCGAGTTCCCAATGGAGACAGTCAATAGCAGACCAACGTGCTTGTAACGTTTGCAACGCATCCTGGAATTCCCATTTCTCTGTGATAAATTCCACTTGAATGTTGGCAACAGCTCTCATGAAGGCCTTGAAGTTTGCCGATTGTTTGCGTAAGAGGTCGTCCAGTTTGCTGTTGGACCCCGTGTCCCTCTTGTTAGGGCTTTGTTGTTGCCGAGGAGGCGATTGATCCCTGTTGTTGCTCTCAGTTATGTTATTGGTTTCTCCTTCCTCCTCGCTGTCTTGTTGCTCTTGTAATTTCTTGCTCGAAGTACTTGCTTGACCTTGTTCAGAGGTACTTTCGAACGGTGTTGGTTGCACCGCCGGTCCTCCTGCGGACCGTTTGTGCGCCGACAATTCCTGATTTTGTTGGAGAATCAACTCCTTGACTTCTTTATAACATTTCAATGCCGTGTTATATAAATCGCTTGTAAAGTAAGTATGACCTACACTTGCTTCTGTAGACAGACGATCATGGTTGAACTGGAATTCACTCCATAAGTTTTCCAGCATTTGCATGCGCCGTTTGAAGTAGTCCAAGTTCTTCCTGTCCCAGCCATCCTTCTTGATGTTGATGCCGACTTTCTTGATGTTTTCGAAAAGTTCGCGCTGATTCTCGTAAGTATTTGCTGCTGACGTCATGTTGTCAAATTTTGAGAAGTAGACTGTTGCTCCACACTTCTGGTTCTTGGTATCGTATAACTTTCCTCTTCTACGATATGCGCCTTCTCACTTGGTTTTCCGACCGAATTCGCGACCGTAAAAGATGTAAATCACACAACACTAAATTGCTCGAAGGACCAAATGTTGGGGCGTAACTCCCAACAGTGAAAATGTTATGGTTTTGTTATGTAAGGTACGCACTTGTAAGGTGCGTTATGTTATGTTATGTAAATAAGTAGACGAATGATTTCCCTTGATGGATTTATTGCTACTGAATGTAATTATACAATTGTTCTACTTAAATGCTATGTTGAAGGAATGCACAGCTAAACAATATTGATGTGCATAAAGACATGTGTGACGTACAAACTACCTCAAAGGTCAATGTACAGCGTAGCTCGTACACCCTTTAAGTTTGTTTTGGCATTTCTCCTCAGCAATCAGTCAGCTTGGAAATGCTGGCGCTATCAAGTTACAAAATATTAACCAAAAAACTTGAAAAACTACTTACAGAAATGAACATAATTTAATTTCAGGCTCTAACCGCTCAAGGCGGGCCGACGGGCGGCCAGTTCCGCGCCTCGCCCACCGTGGCGGCGGCGCCGGCCTCCACGCTGACGCAGGACTTCCACACGCGCCTCGACAACCTGCTGCGCACGCTCGTGCACGCGCGCCCGCACTTCGTGCGCTGCCTGCGCGCCAACGCCTCCGAGACGCCCATGCTGTTCGAGCGCGCGGCCGTCGCGCGACAGGTGAGGGCGCCCGGCGTACGCTCGATGCGCTCTCTGCTGTCGGATACGTTAATCGTTGCGTCCGTTTCAGGTGCGCGCCTTACAAATTTTGGAAACAACTCAACTGATGGCCAGCGGGTACCCGCACCGGATGCGGTTTCGCGCGTTCAGCGGGCGGTACCGCGCGCTGTGGCGGCGCGGCGCCGAGCGCGAGTCGGGCGCGGCGTGCGCGGCCGTGCTGCGGGCCGTGCAGGCCGCGGCCGCGCCGCCCGCGCCCGCCTCGCCCGCCGCCGTGCGCTGGGCGCTCGGCAAGCGGCACGTGTTCCTGAGCGAGGGCATGCGCCAGGTCAGCCTCTGCACCGCGCTCCGCCGACTGGGACGGCCCGCGAAACACTAACTCGCTCATCGGAATGATAATGTCTGCAGGTGTTGGAAAGAATGCGACGTGCGAGACGGCAAGCGGCCGCCGAGCGCATCCAGGCCGCGTGGCGCCGGCACAGGGCGCGGGCCGCGCGCGCGCCGGCCGCGGCCCCGCCGGCCCCGGCGCGGCCCCGCCCGGCGCCCATCGCCGGCACGCCGCCGCCGGAGCCCGGCGACAAGGGCGACGTGACGCTCGTAAAGCGCACGTGCTCGCTGTTCGGCCTCGACCTGGTAGGCGAGCCGTTCCGATTCTCGCTCCCCCCGGTTCCCCTGCCCGTGCCTGACCGAGCGTTCGCCCGATCGCAGGAGCGGCCGCCGCCGCTGCCGCCGCCGCGCGCCTACACCGTGGCGGGCGGCGTGAAGCTCGGCTACCCGCAGCAGCGCACCGTGGGCGCGGAGTGGAGCGAGGGCGGCGTGCGCCTGCGCGCCGGCGACACCGTGCTGGTGGTGGGCGCGGCGCGACGCGGACACGTGGCCGTGCAGGCGCCCGGCCAGGCGCCCGGCCGCGCGCTGTGTGTGCCGCACGGCGTGCTGGCGCCTGCGCGCGCGCGCCCCCCGCCCCCGCCCGCGCCCGCGCCCCCACAGCCCTAGCCTGAGGCGCAGTGTCGCCTGAGGCACAGAGTCGCCTGAGGCACAGTGTCGCCTGAAGCACAGTGTCGTCTGAGGCGCAGTGTCGTCTGAGGCGCAGTGTCGCCTGAAGCACAGTGTCGTCTGAGGCGCAGTGTCGTCTGAGGCGCAGTGTCGCCTGAAGCACAGTGTCGTCTGAGGCGCAATGTGACTGACACTGTGTCGCCGGGCGCCGGTCACCGCGGCCGCCAGCTGGACGTCAGTTAGCGGTTTACCTGAATATGAAGTAAGATCTCGGGTGATCCAGAAGACTCCTACTTGTGCTCGTCGCGCGTAGTTTTGTTATAATTATCATGTCTGGCGTCACCCTGCGGTCATGGAAATGTCTTGTCGCCGAGTGTAAATAGTAGTTTTAAGTATTTATGGTCGCCGTTTCGTCGCACGGAGGCCGAGACGCTCGATATAAATGTTTCGTCGCACGGAGGCCGAGACGCTCGATATAAATGTAACGTGCCGATGTTCATAAAGCATGTCCCACTTGTGTCCATATCTTGAGTGTGAAGATACGTTTCGCCGATCTAAGTTCTGACGTTTTACATACACTAGACGCAAGATGAGTTGAAAGTTGAACATGAAAGCGCACGAAAACTTATGTAGCTATAGCTCACCTGCCGACCGACCCCGCAGTATTATGTACAGGACGACCATATGTTATTTATAATAGGTACCTCCTACAGTGTAACTTGGTCGCAAATCTAGTTTGGTAACACTGACAATGAAAATTAGAAGCATTTAGACTTATATTATACGTGAAACTGTTTTATTTACCTACGACTACTGTGCCATAATCATAACGATGGGTAATGATAACAACTTACATTTACTTCAGCTCCACAATACTTTCAACACAGCCTTGAACATAACGATGGGTAATGATAACAACTTACATTTACTTCAGCTCCACAATACTTTCAACACAGCCTTGAACATAACGATGGGTAATGATAACAACTTACATTTACTTCAGCTCCACAATACTTTCAACACAGCCTTGAACATAACGATGGGTAATGATAACAACTTACATTTACTTCAGCTCCACAATACTTTCAACACAGCCTTGAACATAAATGCGTTACCCTGTTTCTAGAGCAGTCTGGTAATAATACTCAATTATGTATTTTCACATACTACCTGCAGCCCGCTAATGTTGTAAAGCTATGTATAATTCTTATTATACTTACGTATGTGAAGATACAGGATTAAATGCAACTGGGGAGTATAGAAGGCTTCGTGCAGGCCAATAAGGAATGCAAAGTAGAGAGCTTAATTTTTTGGGGCATAAAGTGCAAAGTTGTACGAAGATCGTGCAGACATAACGTCTCCTCGGGCATCCTCAAGGCGCTCGCGCTGACTTACATTGATACTGATAATAAGGTGTTATAAGCATAGATTTATATAAATCTATGGTTATAAGATATCATAGAAATCTAGAAATGTTCTGCTCTGCGCTCTTAGCTCGGCGTTGCGCCTCGTACTGAACTTTGGGATGCAGATTGCAAGATAGGGTCTCAAAGACCCGCATCCGCGATGTCCACTGTAAGTTTTATTGTAGATAAAGGCAAACGATCAAAACAACCGCAACCGATTCAAGTTTTGTGTAATCATCCAATCGAATATATTTACCAACTATACTACCTATTACTCTAAACATGATAAATCTCAGGAGTAAAACTGGCCAGCGGACAAAGTGCCATACGCCCCTGACGATATTGTGTCGAAACTCTCCTCTGTTGTAACATAGATGCAACTGTCGACGCCTCGCTCGCCGCCGCCCGCTCGCATCACAGTCATAGGCCGGCGGCAGCGGAGCTCCATGACCACGTATATAGGGACCCCAGGATATTTAGGGACCTATTCGAAATTCTAAGCTGGATACTTACATAATATAACTTCACACAAAAGCAATCAAGTAAATAATCTGCCACCAAGACCTACACAAACTTATTATAATCTTATTACATTCCATGTTGTTACTTTGAAATCACAAAAATAATTGAAACTACACTAATACGCAACGTAATAAGCTAGAATAGGTAGGTAGGTACTTACCTACATTTAAATTTCGTGCCACAATTCAAAGTTACAAGCGGACGCACGTCCGAACCAGTCGATACCTCGGGGGGTGCGGCGAATGTACAAGTATCTCCCGGGCCCCCGACCTAAGGTAGTAGAAAGAACAGTGGGGTTTTAATCGGTAGGAGTCCGACATAACTCTCCGTTCTTCCCAGACGGGGGCGGGGGGTATCAATGAGGATTTCACCATAAAAAAAAAAGTTTGGGCCAGGCCCCCCCTGGAACAAAACTGGGCAAGAGCGAGTCGGACTCGCGCACCGAGGGTTCCGTAACATCATGTTTTTAAATTTTCATCGGCGAGGCCTATATTCGTCAGAGAATTTTAACACTGTGCACTGCGGCATAGAATATTGCAGTTTTATGTCAGCGCCAACTCTTGACCGATAGTGGAACTAATGTAACTTTTGTTGATGATTTCTGAAAAAGTGTGCTATTTGGAGACTTCCGTTTGATTTTTCCTGTAATATTTACACAAACTTCTATCAGATAGAATAATTCTCTTCACATAGATTTTTCTCTTTGCAAACTTCGGAGAGGGAACGGTAACGAGGGGGAACGGTATTTTTTTTACATTTTTCATCAAAAGTCGAAAATTATGTGGCCTAACAAAAAAAAAGGAAAAAATGTTTCAGAATGTGCAAACTGCGCTCTTTCATAATTATGATAGGTGCCCCACATGCTCTAGTAGCCCTACTTCTTCGAATTTTTCAGACCCCTTTTCAGTCCCTGTTGCAAAAAATGTACATATATTTTAATTTCTTTATTTGCAAAATAGTTGGGCAAACGTCATCTAAAACTATTCTAAATTTCAACTTGATAGCATTAGTAGTTCTTGAGATATCCAGCTGTGACAGACATACAGACAGACTGAGTCTCACCATAATGGTTCCGTTATACCATTTTGGTACGGAACCCTAAAAAGCCCTAGATACGCCAATGATCACAATAACAATGTTCAATTCCCTGATAATTCTTACGGGTGATAAATTTATAAATCTACAAAAAAGTGAGCAATGAACAACTTATGCAGATAACGTATAGGTACGTGAGTGGCGTTGGGCGAGATTCGTCCCTATGGTGCTACCAGGCCCAGGGGCGCAGGGTTGTGTATCGGTGCTAACGCCCGTATCGCTGTGCGTAGGTGCGTACTGCGTAGCGTAACTACGTAGCGTGTATCATGCTCGGAATTCGCGACGACTGGCAAAGCTCTTCTTCTGTTACCATACCGATGTACCACTCGAGGTAGCTTTCTTTTGAATGTGTCATATATAAGAGGTGTTGCAGTACAACTAGGCGGTAGCGACCCGGGCGCCCGCGCTCGCGGGCCACGCGCTCGGCGGCGGCGGCCCGCGCCAGCTTGCCAACCAGAGTCTGATTATTAATTATAGGTACTTACTATGAAATCTAATGTATTAATTATTATGTGAAAAATTTCATAAAATGTATAATGTCGATAAAAGGTACAAATAAAATTATATATTAAAAATAATCACTTTATTATTCTCCAATAGTTTTAATAATTGTACACAAAATATGTGAAAGTGGAATGTGTGGAGGACGCGGCACTGGGCGCAGCTGGATGAACACCACTACTAACACCAACTCTTATTTGCAGTCTACGACTCTACGCCCGCGCACGCGCACGTCATTGCTGCTTCGCACAACTGGCTGTGATCATACACTAAATGAATGTCATCTAGTTGAAGTTGTATACGGATCTATCAGACAAGTTTCAAATGAAGTCGGAAAGGGCTCAAAATATAAAGTGATATTACTTGTACAGCGGATAAACATCTATTACATAATTTCATTAACTACGGTTACAAACTAGGCGTCAACACGAACACTAATTCTCTCTTTTGATCTATTAACAGTATTTATGTAATATTTTAATTAATATAAAGACGCGACTCGACACAATCACGATAAATGCGTAAACATGTATAAATAAAGACAGCAACGATTTATATTATCATGACAACAAGTAGGTACGATAAGGTCCCTTCAATAAACATGTAAATGTTAACATTATATGCTTCGTTGTGATATCACATATCACACAGCCGCCTAGCCGGTGCGGCCGGCGCGGGCGACCGGCCTGAGCACAAATCATACCATACACTATACACTAACATTTTAGATTCTGTTTCAAAATAATCAAATTTATTTGGATTTGATAGTAACAACTTTTTTTTATATAAAAATACATGAATATTCGACGGTCTCGCCAAATGACGCTTTCATAACATAGTACATACTAATCGATTGTTGTAAAGCTTGACAAAGCACAGGAAGTAGTACAGAAGGAGTACTCCGCACAGATGCTTCGAGTCTGTCGCCGTGAGCCCGTGAGTCGTGCCAGCCGCGCGAGCAGCGCTCGGACTCACGGCGGCGCGACGCTACAGTAGACTTTTAATTAACTGCAATAAAGTGACAGCATAGGTGTTACCACTTTTTAACGAAATTTATATAGTGATGTGAGATAAGAATCGATATACCGTAAAACGCTGCAACTTTGCCAACTAAGCCCAAGTTTGCCTATTTCGTTTCAATTACGATATTTCGCGTTTGCTTAGTTTTTTCTTATTTTCTACCATTTGGTAGTGACGTTACATTATTAGGGCAACATATTTTTCATTTTTAATGTTGTATAAGTATATTTTTATCCGATCAATACAAAGATTGTTTACAGTTAAATCAAAATTGGTTTTCAAATATCCTGGCCTAAAACGGTGTTTATGTGTTTATTTTACGGTGCTCCCGGGGTTTATATAGCCCGAGGTTGGATAGTTCTAGCAATATTTTGGTGGAAGGAGAACACAGCCAATCAGGACGTAGCTGGAGTGTTGCCACTATAATTCCTTCAAGATCGTAGACAGAGAATACTATAGACGCCTGCAAAGCGTGTCGCAGAAAGAGACGAAACAAAAATACGTCACATATTTAGGGTTACCGTGTGAGGAAAAATTTATCCCACAATTTGTGAAAACTGCAACAAGCCATTAATCTTTAAGATATAATTAACTAGCTGCGCCCCGCGATTTCACCCGCATGTATCTCGGTTCCGTCAGAATATTGCGATAAAAGTATCCTAAGTCCTAACCCAGGTCATAGTTTACCGATATGCCAAATTTCATCCAAATTTCAACCGTTTTAGCGTGAAAGCGTAACAAACAAACCAACAAATAAACTCACTTTCGTATCTATAATATTAGATAGAATTAGGATACACACTGCAGAATACATACGAGTATTTCCCATAAAAGTGGGTAATAATTATGGAAAAGTTGGCAACACCAAAATTCTTAGGTTAGAATTGAATAATTGTTAATTTTGTGGTTTTTATCGATGAATATACGTCTAGGGTACATTATACACAATGTATGAACACAGTAAAATATTATTGATAGCTTAGTTACTGATAAAAAGTGCTATACTTACGAATGAAAGGACAAGTCTGGTATTTTCGTTTCACTATCACTTTTACACCTTGAAACGCTACACCGCACCATGTTTTTTTTTTAAATGGTTGAAATATTAAGTCTAAATTGTTCAAAACACTTGGCCCCTAGTACCCGGCGGCCCGCCTACCCTTGGTTACGGTAGCGGCCAAGGCCACGGTGAGGCAAGGGGTGCTAAGAATCCCCGGAAGAGATCCGGCTACCACAATCACCGAAAACTGGACCTGGCAACATACAACACGCGTACACTCCGGACCGACGAGAAGATCACCGAACTCGAGGAAGAATTGAGCAAGATACGATGGAGTATAGTCGGGTTATCTGAAGTCCGAAGAGAGGGGGAGGACTCGATAATCCTCAAATCCGGAAACTTGCTCTATTTCCGGGAGGGCGACCAGCAGTCCCAAGGTGGTGTCGGGTTTATCGTCCATAAGTCCCTTGTGAGCAACGTGGTGAAGATCGAGAGTGTGTCGACCAGGGTGGCGTACCTTATACTCAGAATATCCGAAAGGTATTCGCTGAAGGTCGTACAGGTTTACGCCCCGACCTCGTCACACCCCGACAATGAGGTAGAGACCATGTATGAGGATATTTCCATAGCCATGCATGGGTCTAAAACCCACTTTACCGTTGTCATGGGGGACTTTAACGCGAAACTGGGTAAACGAAACGATGATGAGCTGCGAGTGGGGCAATTTGGAGTTGGACGCCGGAACCACCGCGGCCACCTACTGGCCAGTTTTATGGAGAAGGAAGGCCTCTTTATGATGAATTCCTTCTTCAGAAAACGTGAGCAGAAAGTGGACCTGGCAGAGCCCGGATGGTGCAACTAAAAATGAGATTGACTTCATTATGTCGACGAAGAAGCACGTGTTCAATGATGTCTCTGTGATCAACGCGGTGAAAACCGGAAGTGATCACCGCATGGTAAGAGGCACATTGAACTTAAATATCAAGCTGGAAAGATCTCGACTGATGAAGTCTACGCTCCGTCCTGCACCGATCCAGGTCCATAACCCCGAGAGCTTTCAGCTCGAACTCCAGAATCGTTTCGAATGCCTAGGGAGCTCCGTGGACGATTATAACGATGGGTTCGTGGAAACTGTCTAAGATCTTCAAGACCCGTCGTACGAATTCAAAAAAGAAGCTCTCTGATCCTACTTTGCGGCTCATGAAGGAGAGGCGCGAGATGATCCTGCAGTCTTCGGATGATGCGCAAAATTACCGGCAACTCAAGAGACAGATCTCCAAGTCCTTGAAAAGCGATCTTCGCCGCTTTAATACAGACCGTATTAAGGACGCGATAGAGCGAAATAAAGGCTCCAAGGTCTTTGCTAGAGATCTGTCTATTGGGCAGAGCCAGCTTATGAAACTGAAGACCGAAGATGGCAGGATCGTATCCGCCAAACCTGAGCTGTTGAGAGAGATCGAGAGGTTCTATGGACAGTTATACACGTCAACAAGTAACCCCGTTATGAATCTGGCAAACGACCCGAGAGCTAGATTGACCCGGCACTATACCGAAGACATCCCGGACGTCAGCCTGTATGAGATTAGGATGGCTCTGAAGCAGCTCAAAAACAACAAGGCGCCGGGTGATGACGGAATTACGGCCGAGTTGCTGAAGGCCGGCGGAAAACCCGTTCTTAAGGCCCTTCAGAAGCTGTTTGGTTCCGTCATACTCGAGGGTAAAACACCACAGGCATGGAACAGAGGCGTGGTGATACTTTTCTTTAAGAAGGGCGACAATGCCCTTCTTAAGAATTATAGGCCCATCTCCCTCCTGAGCCATGTCTACAAGCTGTTTTCGAGAGTCATCACGAACCGTCTCGCGCGCAGGTTCCTAGTTTGGGGGGCAGGGTTCTTAATTCTTACAGGACTTTTGACACCACTACCATCCTTTTGTATCCAACCGTAAAATTCTATTTATGTCTGCATACCTTTCTGTTACTCATTATTGTCAAAGTTTATGTTTTTGTGAATAAATTATTATTATTATTATTATTATTAGGTTTGACGACTTCCAGCCTCCCGAACAAGCCGGATTCCGTAAAGGCTTTAGCACCGTAGACCACATACATACGCTGCGACAGGTTATACAGAAGACCGAAGAATATAACCTGCCTCTCTGCTTAGCGTTCGTGGACTACGAGAAAGCCTTTGATTCGATCGAGACATGGGCTGTGCTGCAGTCTCTTCAACGGTGCCAGATCGACTATCGGTACATCGAGGTGCTGAAGTGTTTGTACGAAAACGCCACTATGTCAGTCCGACTCCAGGATCAGACCTCGAAACCTATCCTTCTGCAGCGAGGTGTAAGACAGGGAGACGTTATCTCTCCGAAACTGTTCACCGCTGCACTGGAGGATGTCTTCAAGGTTCTGGACTGGAAAGGGGCTGGCATCAATATCAACGGCGAGTATATAACTCACCTTCGGTTTGCCGACGATATCGTAGTCATGGCTGAGACTATGGAGGACCTCAGTACAATGCTCGATGACCTCAGTAGAGCCTCCGAAAGAGTGGGTCTTAAAATGAACATGGACAAAACGAAGGTCATGTCAAATGCCCATGTAACACCCACTCCCATAAAGATCGGAGACGCTACACTCGAAGTCGTGGACGAGTATGTTTACCTAGGACAAACTGTCCAGTTAGGTAGGTCTAACTTCGAGAAAGAGGTCAATCGTCGAATCCGACTCGGCTGGGCAGCGTTCGGGAAGCTACGCAATATCTTCTCGTCCCACATACCGCAGTGTCTCAAGACGAAAGTCTTTGACCAGTGCGTGTTGCCAGTGATGACTTATGGCACTGAAACGTGGTCGCTCACAATGGGCCTTATAAGAAGGCTAAAAGTCACCCAAAGGGCAATGGAGAGGGCTATGCTTGGAGTTTCCCTGCGTGATCGAATCAGGAATGAGGAGATCCGCCGGAGACCCAAGGTAACCGACATAGCCCGAAGAATTGCCAAACTTAAGTGGCAGTAGGCAGGGCACATTGCTCGCAGAACAGATGGCCGATGGGGCCGAAAGGTTCTGGAGTGGCGACCACGTACCGGAAGACGTAGCGTTGGAAGGCCTCCCACAAGGTGGACCGACGACCTTGTGAAGGCCGCAGGAACCCGTTAGATGCGAGAAGCACAGAACCGGTCGAAGTGGAAGTGCTTGGGGGAGGCCTATGTCCAGCAGTGGACGTCTTTTGGCTGAAATTATGAAATTGTTCACAACATAAAATAACATAAATTAATAAACATAAAACACATAAAAATTGAATTTTACAAGAAGACGATAACAATCTGCACGATATCTGTCAAACTTTATTTAGCAAAGTACTATGCTTTTCCTTCAAAATCGTGGCACGCGCCGTGAAACAAAAAATCTCATCGTTCTGTCTCATTTCTTTACACGACATCGCCGTAACTCTCTCTTTTTCTTGTGTGAATGCGACAAAAGACATCAATTTGTCTATAGCATTCTCTGTCTACGTTCAAGATCCATTATAATTGTAGTGCTGTTATTTGAGCAAACGAGTTATTTTTGTTAAAAAAATAATTAATAGAAATAACGTGTAACGTTACATTGTGTTTTAATCACATCACTAGTGGAGATATGTGGTATAATTTTTTAACGAAATTACTGTAAGAAATGTCATTTTACTGCAGTTAATTACAAGTCCCACCGTAGTGCTCTGTACGCCACACCGACACACTAAGGAAAATTTGGCCACACTTTTGTTACTTACTTATACATTTCACCACCTAATGAAAACCTCGTAATACTAATACATTAATGGATAGTTTTATAATTTTATCATAGTAATACTGGGAAATACATAAAGTAATTACGATATAATATTGAAGCTCAAAACAGCATTTCAGTGAATATACCAGATCTATAATTAAACTACATTAGAAGATAGTAGATTTGTAAAAACTTGCCGCACTGGGTAGACGCCAGTATGCAGTCACTCGGCAACTCGGCAGCACCCACGCAGCGAACTGCCCGAGTGCGGCGAACACTCTAACTAGAATAATGTAAAGATTTCAAAAAGCCTATAACTAATACGACTAATACGAACGAGTGCTGCCACCACGCGGCGACACACTGGCACTGACGCATGCGCACTACAGCTCACGCCACAGAGCATGTAATGGTTGCGGCTACGTACTGCCGTTATACTTTAGGTGAAGTGAGCTGCCGACACTGTCCCGCATGCGCGGTCGCTGTAGCGCGCATGGCCGTCGATATGCAGTGGAGCAAGCCAGTGAGTCAGTAGCACGACTATATAAAACTAACATACAGCACCATGAAAACAATATTAAATTAAAATATGAATAGGCATTAAAGAGGGCGCAACGTAAAAGACTTACAACTTAAACTTGTACTTGAATATCAAGCGCAGACGAAACCGCGGTGTAACGTCTGTTAGACGTGAGGCTACGGTGCACCTTACTCCTCGACTCACCAGCTCTAGAACTCAAAAGAAGAAGATTGGGAAGATTGGGTCGATCAATAAGCCTTCATAAAATGTTTACTGCGCATAAATGGACAGCGTGTGAAGCAGTTGGGCGTGGCGGGAGCACAAGTCACAAGTAACAACAGTTAAAGCGTGTCACGTTGCACAAATTTCAATATTTTACATCAATTCAATACTTAACCCATCCACATTGTCTGCCAAGCAACATCTTCCTGTACAAATCTTATTTACTTAACTCCATACTTATCAATAATTTATCTCTAACACAATATTTATATAATTGATACGGAGACTATCTCCACAAAGCAACGCGTACACTTCACAAGCGAATACGATGTCGTTATAATTAGTGATACATCTTAACAAACGTGAACGCAGATAATAATGTAAGATTCGACAGTGGCGCGAATTGAACACACTATAAGGCAGTGCTAGGTTACACACAGCGGTATTTGTACTCACACGTTACATTACATGAACGACTCTATCTCAGCGCTTTATCGCTCTATGACTTCATATATATCGTTTACGGACGCGCTACGCTAAAGCTCTCGGCTCACTGGCTGCGCCCGGACTATGTACTGCGCGGCGCGGCCAGTGGGCGGAGATCGAGTGGCGTCGCTATAGATACAGCGAGCAGACGATCACAACACTGTAAATATTCCAGTGAATATCAAGTGTTTTGGCGCAGTACGCATATTCATTACAAAATCATAAAAATATAATATGGAATACGGCAAGGTCGGTTGCGCGATTACTATTTATGTCGACTGGAAGCAGCAACACAGAACACGCAACCACCGACGCCCGCGCACCTAGCGCCTGCGGCCGGCAGCATGGCAGAGTACTGACTCGTGACGAACAACGTCACGTTGAATATTTACAGACACCAGGTATGAACCGTTTTCCATCGAGATCACAAGATAAGCACGAGATAATCTAGCTTTACTAGTCGAAACAGTACTGAACGATATAGTTAATGGAAGCGTGACCGTTGTTCGTCTAACACACACGACCGATCGGAGCGAAGTTTCCTTACTGTCATCCGACAGCTGACGAAAGCCGACCGCGGATAACTGCTCGTCGAGCGTGCCGCCCTGTGAGCGTGTCGGCTCCGGACTGCGAGTGACATCAATCTTCGATCTCCTCTTCGGCTCCTAGAGTACACCGAACATCGAGTGCGCCCCGCCGCTAGTCGCGCGGGATGGGCGTGCTGCAGGCCAGCGAGGGCGCGCCCCGCCGCTAGTCGCGCGGGATGGGCGTGCTGCAGGCCAGCGAGGGCGCGCCCCGCCGCTAGACGCGCGGGATGGGCGTGCTGCAGGCCAGCGAGGGCGCGCCCCGCCGCTAGTCGCGCGGGATGGGCGTGCTGCAGGCCAGCGAGGGCGCGCGCCGGCCCGGCGGCGAGTGCGCACGCGCCGTGGCCTCGCCCGCCAGCGACGTGAACACGCTGCTCGACGACACCTCGCGCACGCAGCGACGCTGCTCCGCTGCAATAGCATGACAATGCACTATTTTAAGATAAGCTCATTAGATATTACTGTGCAACATTGTGCTCGCATAAATCGTCGAAGCCTCACGTTGCGTTGATCAGAAATTTTACAAATAAATCAGGAGTACGGTTTTGATTACCGATCGTGAGAGCCGCTTATAGCAATACAGATTTCCTGCTAGCTGTAAATCAAAATAATAAATGTGCTCTGCTCGTTGGTGAAACCACAGACGCAAGTATCCGAACGAACCTTGATGTGTAGACGCTAAAAATATGTACCTACATGTGATTTTATCAACATTATATCATCTATAAATGTAACCTATGTCTCAGATAAAAACACAAGCTTATGTCACGGGAACATAGGGACCTCAGCTGGACAATAAACCCCCACGCGCGGACATGACAACACCGGTCGCGTCACGCGAGCCGACATGGACCTCAGCTGGACAATAAACCCCCACGCGCGGACATGGCAACACCGGTCGCGTCACGCGAGCCGACATGGACCTCAGCTGGACAATAAAACCCCACGCGCGGACATGGCAACACCGGTCGCGTCACGCGAGCCGACATGGACCTCAGCTGGACAATAAACCCCCACGCGCGGACATGGCAACACCGGTCGCGTCACGCGAGCCGACATGGACCTCAGCTGGACAATAAACCCCCACGCGCGGACATGGCAACACCGGTCGCGTCACGCGAGCCGACATGGACCTCAGCTGGACAATAAACCCCCACGCGCGGACATGGCAACACCGGTCGCGTCACGCGAGCCGACATGGACCTCAGCTGGACAATAAAACCCCACGCGCGGACATGGCAACACCGGTCGCGTCACGCGAGCCGACATGGACCTCAGCTGGACAATAAACCCCCACGCGCGGACATGGCAACACCGGTCGCGTCACGCGAGCCGACATGGACCTCAGCTGGACAATAAACCCCCACGCGCGGACATGGCAACACCGGTCGCGTCACGCGAGCCGACATGGACCTCAGCTGGACAATAAACCCCCACGCGCGGACATGGCAACACCGGTCGCGTCACGCGAGCCGACATGTTTTATCTCTCACATAAATGTTTTATGGGCGGTGCCTTGTTATTGGTGTTGGCGATGTCACTTCAATGACATGTTGTGAGCCGCATAAAGGGCCGGCAAGACATCGCTAATACGACGTACGTATTAACTCTTTCAAGTTCTGATTATACTGTTTCAACTAAGTTGATAACCGCGCGAACAAGACGCGCCGCCGCCGCGGACTAGTTATTAAATAATTTGGCAATAGCGGCGCGCGGCGAGGAGCTTTGTACTCAAGCGAGGAGCAGCTTTGTAACTTGCTGTCTCTCGAGACTGGCAGGATAATTATTATGGACAACACGTTACAATAACGTCATTTTATAACCAATGTAGGCATTGCCAATGCCAATGCATTTTTCAAAATTCTGGGTGTCCCAAAATTCACTAAGGTTTTTTATAAAAAAAGTTGTAATTTATTTATTCATAAAGTATAGGGAATTGTATGTATGTAATAGCATATTGGCCCCAACCATCCACAAGGTTTGCGGTCACATATGTATATAATCCTTAGGTGAAAATGAATAAATCATTACGTTCCAAGAAAAGAGTCCAACGGTGTTACATGACATAAGCTGGGCGGCCAATTCAAAGACTAGGAAATGGCTTAAAATATTGCTCAGCAATATAAATGCGATTTTAGTTCGAACTGTTAGTTATCTTATAACTAATCTTGCTGCGCCCTAACAGGGTCATGTACTGACTAGTTTAAGCCTAGCCTATAACTATGTATGTGTACATTGTGCAATAAATAAATAAATAATATACAAAATTATTTATTTTATTTTAATAATGTTTTATTTGATATAATTTAGTTTTTAATTTTTGACTGTGATCTTCCTGTACGAGTCGCAATAAATACCTTTTTCCGCACAAGTGGCGCAAAATTCAAATCTTGCGTGAATTTTGAGACACCCACCCGCTACTTGATTTCTTTAGTCCCGAAGACGGGAGCTGTTAACAGCGACAACAAATGGTGGTATTGATAGTTGTAGTACCTAGGTGATGGTGTCAGGACGTGTGCTCACTGATTTTTCAATTCTGTTAGAAGGGCGTTGTTAGCTGTGCTACAGTTTATACTATTGCAGCTATCATCGTTTTACTTGTTGTACTTTAGTCTTGTGTTATTGTTCCGAAATTAAACTTTTTATTATTAAAAAAAAAATGTTGTGCAGGTTGTCGATGACGACCTCGGTGTTGTAGGTGGCGTCCACGGCGCGCTGCAGGAACGAGCACCCAGGTGATATGATAGTAATGGTGTATTGGTGTGCTCACCGATCATGTTGTGCAGGTTGTCGATGACGACCTCGGTGTTGTAGGTGGCGTCCACGGCGCGCTGCAGGAACGAGCACCCAGGTGATATGATAGTAATGGTGTATTGGTGTGCTCACCGATCATGTTGTGCAGGTTGTCGATGACGACCTCGGTGTTGTAGGTGGCGTCCACGGCGCGCTGCAGGAACGAGCACCCAGGTGATATGATAGTAATGGTGTATTGGTGTGCTCACCGATCATGTTGTGCAGGTTGTCGATGACGACCTCGGTGTTGTAGGTGGCGTCCACGGCGCGCTGCAGGAACGAGCACCCAGGTGATATGATAGTAATGGTGTATTGGTGTGCTCACCGATCATGTTGTGCAGGTTGTCGATGACGACCTCGGTGTTGTAGGTGGCGTCCACGGCGCGCTGCAGGAACGAGCACCCAGGTGATATGATAGTAATGGTGTATTGGTGTGCTCACCGATCATGTTGTGCAGGTTGTCGATGACGACCTCGGTGTTGTAGGTGGCGTCCACGGCGCGCTGCAGGAACGAGCACCCAGGTGATATGATAGTAATGGTGTATTGGTGTGCTCACCGATCATGTTGTGCAGGTTGTCGATGACGACCTCGGTGTTGTAGGTGGCGTCCACGGCGCGCTGCAGGAACGAGCACCCAGGTGATATGATAGTAATGGTGTATTGGTGTGCTCACCGATCATGTTGTGCAGGTTGTCGATGACGACCTCGGTGTTGTAGGTGGCGTCCACGGCGCGCTGCAGGAACGAGCACCCAGGTGATATGATAGTAATGGTGTATTGGTGTGCTCACCGATCATGTTGTGCAGGTTGTCGATGACGACCTCGGTGTTGTAGGTGGCGTCCACGGCGCGCTGCAGGAACGAGCACCCAGGTGATATGATAGTAATGGTGTATTGGTGTGCTCACCGATCATGTTGTGCAGGTTGTCGATGACGACCTCGGTGTTGTAGGTGGCGTCCACGGCGCGCTGCAGGAACGCCGTCCACGTGCTCAGCTCGGCTTCCTGACACACAAACACATAACTGCACTTTTCTATGAAACACGAGATTTATTTTTATAATCGACAAAAAATTTCTACGCTATGGGGGGGTCTAGAATCATGTGCTGAATTGACGGTTGCAGTTTGCGCGCCGATGTTCCTGCCACCCTGTACTATCAGAGCACAGTGAATCCATAGAGTTAGCAAAGAAAAAAATTATTATTACAGAACGACTAGTTATTTAATTATAATTCGTGTCTGCGGTTTTGTTAGTTTTTCACCGCGCGCGCTTACTTACTACATATTAGTACATACTGGTACATAGTACATGGTCAACTCGCACATTGATTCTCAAGGATACCTTCGGTTGTGTGTAGGACTTTTGCAGGATATGGAAAAATTAAATGTTGGACTATGGGTTTGGGTGGCTAAAGTGGACTGGTTACCAATAACTATAGAAGAACTATGACCCCTGCCTGATCAATGTTTTATATATGAACGGATAAAATAGCAGGGGGTGACTTGTACACTCAATAATGGGCCCCCGGAAACGGTCACTAGCAGTGGTTCTGAGGAGTGGAGATATATTCCACGGCTATCAGGACAATCCCGGAAGTACGGTCAAGATCCCTAGTTCCCTACCAGCATCTTACTGGAATACTTCCTTCCTCCGAGCACGTTTGCTCTTGCGAATCGCCACTCAAGCCGGTCAATTATGGCAAGAATGTGGTGGGAGCTCTGTTCCTCGTCATTGTTCACTCCAACCGACCAATAAAGGCAAGCCAGAGGTGACCTCAGGGAGAGAGCCTCCCGTCCCAGCCGCCGCGGGAGACGCTCCGGGCGTCGGGAGCCGCGTGACGACTCCCGGCCACCGTAGGCGCGGGCCTGCGGGCGGAGAGTAATGAGTAGCTTACCGTCCGATCAGGACCAGGCCCGTGCCGGACGGCGCGTACGTGCTCCACGCGCGCCTCAAAGAGATGTCAGCTTCGAGGAGGGGCCCCATAGGTCCGAAGCCTGCCGGGTCAGCGGGATTGGAAGGAACACGGGTGGGTTTTAGTCAGTAAAAGTCTGACACTCCCTTCCGTTCCACCCAGAGCGGGAGGGGTCATTTGACGATTTCCCATCCGCAAAAAAAAAAAAAAAAAAGCCAGAGGTGACGAACAAGACTTCTCCCGGGAGATAGGGTCCGTGGGGTCGCTACTGCCCAACAGCTCGCCACATGCTGCCCTGCGGGTTTCTGTATACCTCTTAGTTTGGCTCCTCACCTGAGACCTGTTCCGGCAAACTAAACTCTTCCAGCACAGGACTACAGTTCGGAGCGCGCAAGCCCCACCACGACGTTAACGTAGAAATACGGCGGTGAGGTTATCAACACTTTATTATTATAACCCAATATTACCTATCAAGCTGGAAAGATCTCGACTGATGAAGTCTACGCTCCGCCCAGCACCTATTCAGGTCCAAACCCCGAGAGCTTTCAGCTCGAACTTCAGAATCGTTTCGAATGCCCAGGGAGCTCCGTGGACGATTATAACGATGTGTTCGTGGAAACTGTCCTACTGTCGCTAAATTACCGGCAAATCAATAGACGGATCTATAAGTCCTTGAAAAGCGATCTTCGCCGCTTTAATACAGACCGTATTAAGGACGCGATAGAGCGAAATAAAGGCTCCAAGGTCTTTGCTAGAGATCTGTCTATTGGGCAGAGCCAGCTCATGAAACTGAAGACCGATGATGGCAGGATTGTATCCGCCATACCTGAGCTGTTGAGTGAGATCGAGAGGTTCTATGGACAGTTATACACGTCAACTAGTAACCCCGTTACGAATCTTGCAAACGACCCAAGAGCCAGATTGACTCGACACTATACCGAAGACATCTCGGACGTCAGCCTGTACGAGATTAGGATGGCTCTGAAGCAGCTCAAAAACTACAAGGCGCCGGGTGATGACGGAATTACGGCCGATCTCCTGAAGGCCGGCGGAAAACCCGTCCTTAAGGCGCTTCAGAAACTGTTTGGTTCCGTCATACTCGAGGGTAAAACGCCGCAGGCATGGAACAGAGGTGTGGTGATACTTTTCTTTAAGAAGGGCGACAATGCCCTTCTTAAGAATTATAGGCCCATCTCACTTCTGAGCCTGAGCCATGTCTACAAGCTGTTTTCGAGAGTCATCACGAACCGTCTCGCGCGCAGGTTTGACGACTTCCAGCCTCCCGAACAAGCCGGATTCCGTAAAGGCTTTAGCACCGTAGACCACATACATACGCTGCGACAGGTTATACAGAAGACCGAAGAATATAACCTGCCTCTCTGCTTAGCGTTCGTGGACTACGAGAAAGCCTTTGATTCGATCGAGACATGGGCTGTACTGCAGTCTCTTCAACGGTGCCAGATCGACTATCGGTACATCGAGGTGCTGAAATGTCTGTACGAAAACGCCACTATGTCAGTCCGACTCCAGGATCAGACCTCGAAACCTATCCCTCTGCAGCGAGGTGTCAGACAGGGAGACGTTATCTCTCCGAAACTGTTCACCGCTGCACTGGAGGACGTCTTCCAGGTTCTGGACTGGAAAGGGGCTGGCATTAACATTAATGGCGAATACATAACTCACATTCGGTTTGCCGACGATATCGTAGTCATGGCTGAGACTATGGAGGACCTCAGTACAATGCTTGATGACCTCAGTAAAGCGGTAGAGCCTCCGAAAGAGCGTGAGTCTTAAAATGAACATGGACAAAACGAAGATCATGTCAAATGCCCATGTAACACCCACTCTCATAAAGGTCGGAGACGCTACACTCGAAGTCGTGGACGAGTATGTTTATCTAGGACAAACTGGCCAGTTAGGTAGGTATAACTTCGAGAAAGAGGTCAATCGTCGAATCCGACTCGGTTGGGCAGCGTTCGGGAAGCTACGCAATATCTTCTCGTCCCACATACCGCATTGTCTCAAGACGAAAATCTTTGACCAGTGCGTGTTGCCCGTGATGACTTATGGCACTGAAACGTGGTCGCTCACAATGGGCCTTATAAGAAGGCTAAAAGTCACCCAAAGGGCAATGGAGAGGGCTATGCTTGGAGTTTCCCTGCGTGATCGAATCAGGACTGAGGAGATACGCAGGAGAACCAAGGTAACCGACATAGCCCTAAGAATTGCCAAACTTAGTCACGAGCAAAAGTATGTATACACTTGGCTTTATTCAAAGACGATTTTCTTCTTTAGTTTTGAATGAAATTTTATGTTATTACGAACAAAGTATTTTCGAACCCATAGGTTTGTGTAATGTGTCGTATTTCCGCGTTGCATTCGTTATTTCACGAAAAAATCGACATTGAAAATTGCCAAGTGTTGACATATTTAGTGCTCGTGACTGTACATATTTATAACACTGTCATTTGTGGAGAACCGCGCGTTCGACCTGCAAGTAACTTCCTAGTTTACTATGTGTACAGTCGGCAACAAAACTTCATCAACACTGTCATTTGTGGAGAACCGCGCGTTCGACTTGCAAGTAACTTCCTAGTTCACTATGTGTACGGTCGGCAACAAAACTCCATCAACACTGTCATTTGCGGAGAACCGTGCGTTCGACTTGCAAGTAACTTCCTAGTTCACTATGTGTACGGTCGGCAACAAAACTCCGTCAACACTGTCATTTGTGGAGAACCGCGCGTTCGACTTGCAAGTAACTTCCTAGTTCACTATGTGTACGGTCGGCAACAAAACTCCATCAACACTGTCATTTTTATATGTTATTAAATTGACTACAATTTGTTTCAATAAACTGCTTTTTAGCTTTTCACTTATTAGCAAAGAGTTTATTATTATTATTATTTATTTAATTCAGACACAGTGATCCATATTTATGTTAGTGTACTTAAAAATGATGTTAGTAACCAAAGATTAAAATACATGCCACAATAATACTATTATAGTTAACTAAAAATTAAATAACTGAAATATATAAAATCAAATTGTAAAATAAATAAATTAGTTAAAATCGCAATCATCTTTATATTAATTAAAATCATTTATTTCTTTAAATTAATTAAAAGCAATATAAATTAAAATCATGAATTTCTTTAAAATCATAAAACACAAAATATCAATAAAATAGAAATATAAATTATCATCAGTAGCAGGGACGGTTACCGTTACCAAAAAAATACCGGTAAAATTACCAAAACGTTTCGTTCTGTTACGTTAAAAATAACGTTATAACACAGCATTTACCGGTATTAAAATAGCGTTACTAATAGCGTTATTTCGCTCAAATTTATCTACGTCTGGTATGACTCGACGTTGCCAAACTGAAACGCGCGCTGTCCGTTCGCCGGGGCTTCTAAGCGGAGCGGCAACAAAAGTATGAATACGAGACGGCTCTCGCTCGCGCGTTTCATTTTATAATCATACTAGCTGATCCGGCAAACTTCGGCTTGCGCTTTTTAAATCTCTGATATCTTCTAAGATATTAATTTTAATGTTATGCTGTAAAGGGCAATTTTGATCTACATGAAATGCACAACGTATTTAATGTATTTAATTGGATATGGAATAATACTGTATTGTTTAAAATAACTTTTTATAAACATGATAACAATCCTTATCCAAATAAATACTTTATTCTTCACAAGTATTTAATTTTGAACAAAATTGCCCTTTTCATCATTTGATTTCAATGAATATCTTAGGAGATACAAAATACGGAGCCCTCGGTGCGCGAGTCCGACTCGCACTTGATCGGTTTTTTTTAAGTATATATCGCAGGATGCAGCACAGAAACAATATTTATTTTATACACGCTGAAGCTAGTCGTACTTAACACCAAAATATGCTAGATACCGTCATTGATAGAAAAAGATAGGCGTATAAATTACCGGTATAACAAATTGTAATGTTTACCGGTACTAATCCTATTCGATAACGTTAACTGACTGATGGGTATCGTTATAAATATCGTTAATTTTTTATCGTTATCATAACGGTAATTTGTAACGATACCAATAAAATAACGGTAATTCGGTCCCTGATCAGTAGGGAGGACAAGATCTGTTACTCTGACTGTTCTTTGACATGCAACTGCACACAATGTCACAATGTTGGACAGTCGATCTTGCCAGCCACAGCGGTAAGAATGCTGTTGCCACCGCCGCGAGCACGACTGAGCAATGACGCCGCTCTCTTTCTGAGGATGGCACATGGCATGAAAGCCATCAATGCGAGCGTCGGCAAACATGCCCGACGCGCTGCAGTGCCTCGGCAGCCGCATCAGCATCCTAAATGCATTGTTGTACTGAACACGCAGGGCGTTGATTGTCTTCTGCGTATATTTGACCCATAGACTGTACGTATTGGCAAAACGCCCGAAACAATGTTGTTTTTATGCCTTACTGCAGCGTGCATATTTACGAGCCAACATATTGCATCGGACAGCCAACGCCCGGCGGCGCTCCCTCTCAATATCCTCGTGGTCTGAGAGGTCATCCGAGCGAGACCCAGTGGCCCACTCTAAAAATTGTACTTCTGATGCAATTTTGAACAAATATTTTGCTCAATAACTAAGATTTAAAATACTGAAGTGTTAATCGACTTCTGTTGCTGACTGTACCGATGTAGTGACGTAAGTGGGGCGCCTAGCGACCGATGTGCACCGCGTATAGATAGAGATGACGTGACGGTCAGGGTCGACCGCGGCCCAGCGGTCGCTGCACTACGACACCACCGACTCGTCGCAGAAGGTCTACTCCAAATGGTGTGCGTGTGGATTGAGTGCTCTTTTTTAAAAGTTTATTGATATAAAATTGATATAAACAAGCAAATGAATTTGTTTAAAAAATACCATGAACAATTACAGAAAACAAATCTATACTAATATTATCTATACTAATATTATAGAGCTGCAGAGTTTGTTTGTTTGTTTGTTTGAACGCGCTAATCTCTGGAACTACTGGTCCGATTTGAATAATTCTTTTAGTGTTGGGTAGTCCATTTATCGAGAAAGGCTATATAACATCACGCTACGACCCTTAGGAGCCGCGCAGCGTGTGACACCGCGGGGAACAGCTAGTCTTAAATACAATGATCCCATTTTCTCAATCATTTCTGAAGAAATTGAGGCAAAAATGTCGCCTAAGGCTTTATTCATGTCATTTAAACGGAATTTTGATAAAAGTGTATCTTTTGAATTAGAGCCAAGAATATCAGAAGATACGTCCCTTATACACAATCGAAACACAAACCTCCTTTGTAATAAAATGTTCATAAGTACAAAAATATTTTTTAATTATATGTATGCATGGTCACCCTACACAATTTTGTCCCTTAGAAATATAATAAACTTGAATATTGTTAAAATTTTCACAAAAAAATAAAACGATGTTAAACTTTAGTGACAACATTTTCACAATTTCTGATGTGACCGCCGCGCCGTTTGTATAAAAGTTCGGGTTAAATAAATAAACGCTAGATCATGGAACACTCAAACGGGACGTTGAAAAGAAAGTATTTTTTTTATTTACTCTCTAACTACTATGTTTTATGTCTAGATTTTTGTTTCACAAATTGACTCTGAATTATACTCGTAAAATAGAGTAAGAATATTAAGAATTTATTTAGCCAAAGTTGGAGAGTTTTGGAACACTCCGTGTGCACCATAGGAGGATTGAGTGTTCTAAATAAACCTTTATAAAATCCATATAAACCGTTAAAATCAATTGAATATTTGTGAATAGTTTTCACAAATTGAATACAATTATTCCATATAAAAATGATAAACGTATATCTAGTATATTTTGAGACACGAGTTGCAGTATTTTCTCAGGTTAGCAGATTCGAGTGTTCTAGTTAATTGACCACAACTTTCTCACCATTGATTTCACAATTTTTTTATCTTCACCATGAAGTTTTCACAATTATTTCCTAAATTCCTCCTTGATTTTGTAAAAATATAATAAACTTTTAAAAAAGAGCACTCAATCCACACGCACAACTCCAAATGATGAGAGACTGCGGATCCATCTACATGGTTGGTTTACTAGGCCAAATCTTAAACAGTTACCACAGCCAAAACAGAACTACTATAGTTACAGTTAGTAGGTAGGTGGGGTGCGCCAAAGTTCACCTAACAACTCCGATAATTGGAAATCCGAAAATGTTTCATCCTAACAATCACAATTCCTAACTACTCTGTCTCTAATGTTCATAATTCCGAAGCATTCAATTTCATAATGTCAGTAGCAATAAACATCTATTATACTTTTATTTGTTTTCCTATATTTTCTCAACATAACCATCTTTTACACTAGGTATTATTCAAAGTCATATCTGTTTTGTTTAGATTTCTTTTTATTCATAATAATAAGTATTATATACATTAATTTTGTGTAGCTTTATTTTCACATAACAATTGTATAACATATAAGAATAGTACCATGGTACAAGTACTTAAAGGATAATAAGAAATAGAGGCCCCGCGAAGCGGGGCTCCGTGACATAGAATGCAAGAGCGAGCGAAGGGCACCCCGAGGTTCGGTTTTGTTAGGTTACTTTAAGCCCTTTAAGCCCAAATAGGAGTCGTCGACATTGGATACAAGAGCTGCTGATACAAGAGAAGCTGCATGTTACATGCCTGCTTGCATGTTGCATGCTTGTTTGCACGCTGCATGCTTGCTTGCAAGCTGCATGCTTGTTTACATATATTTTTTATTACACTTGGTTAATGTTTATTTCTGAGTATGAGTGAAAATATTATGGTAATTATGTTTAGAGATAAAAGCGTTATGATAAAAAACAGTAGGAGTTTAAATATGTTTACATTAATGATATAATTATTAATTACAATTTTCGGAAACATGAGTGTTATGAACATCGCCGGTAGCACTACAAATAGTATGAATGAAAACTTTAGGATGGAATATTTTAGGAAGAGTGATCATTCGGATTACAAATCGTTAGGAAGAACAATTTCGGGTAAAGAACTTTAGGTGAGCCAATATGGACCCAGGTAGGTGTCATGCCCTCAGGCAGGATGGACATGAGACACGTGCGCTCCGCAGTGAATGTTCTTACTTGATCTGTCTATTGAGTGACCGTAGCCTTGTATCTATCGCTCCCGGTCCGGCGCGGGACACATCCAGTTCGGATCAAATATAGCGGTGAGCACATGCGTTGGGGGCTTCAATGAGGACCCTGACCCGCACTGTTGTACCTATAATAACTTGCGCTGAATCACATAACGGCTGATTACTAATTATCCTTAGTTTATTATTTGACCTCTTTTGATTTAATTAAATGTGTGCTAAATGAGTGCTAGCCGTGGCGAGTAACGAGTTATTCACGAACCGTCTTGTTTATTTGCCGTGCTCGTGGAGCCGGCACGGCAGTTCAAATGTCGTTTAAAGGTAAGCGTCCACAGTTTCGCATCGGACGCATCGCACGTAACGGATTTTAGTTTGCCTTGTATAAAAACTCATACAACAGCGTCCACTGATCCGCACCGTACGGACCGCTCATCGGCAATGCCTACATGCGATGCGTACCGATGACGTCATACGGAATGCCGATCAGTGGATGCGCCCCATCGCTTTCTTCCATTCTCACAAACACTTTCCGCACGTACGATCACTACAAAAATCCGAATGAAGGTGGCATCGGCAATCAGATTGCTGATACTCGCGTCGGCAATCCGATCGCTGCCGGTACAGTGGACGCAGTCTAATTAATCCGTTTGATGCGATGCGTCCGATACGTGCGATGCGGGCCTGTGGACGCTTACCTTTAGCCGTCAAATTAAATATTTTTAAAGAACACTAAATTATACGAGGCTTACTTATTCAATTTATCTAAAAGAAGAAAATGAAAGCTATCGGCGAGTACACAACGTGTATATAAAAATATTCATAAGTAAGAGGCCGACTAATAAATGAAAATGTAGCACCGTCACGTCGCGGCGTTCGTATTAATATTTGTAGTCAATAAGTTCATGAGCTTTCGACGCAACTGCTCCGGTCGTACCAGTCGTGCTCGTATGTGGGCTGCTCATGAGAAAGCTAAGGATAGCCAGCGCCGCGGCGCCGCAGCGCCGGAGCACAAGATGACGAGACACCCGATGGACGCGGCGGACGCCTGCCGACACCAGCGGCTCCCACGCAACACTCAACATCGGTGACGAGCCATTGTCACAACTCACTCAACAATAAGTACTTTTTAAGAGGTCGGTGAAAACAGCAATGTACTTGAACCATTAACTGAATGGCAAAGTAACCAAATACATAGAACTAAACATGGCACCCGAGACCGTTAATACATAGAACTAAACATGGCACCCGAGACCGTTAATACATAGAACTAAACATGGCACCCGAGACCGTTAATACATAGAACTAAACATGGCACCCGAGACCGTTAATACATAGAACTAAACATGGCACCCGAGACCGTTAATACATAGAACTAAACATGGCACCCGAGACCGTTAATACATAGAACTAAACATGGCACCCGAGACCGTTAATACATAGAACTAAACATGGCACCCGAGACCGTTAATACATAGAACTAAACATGGCACCCGAGACCGTTAATACATAGAACTAAACATGGCACCCGAGACCGTTAATACATAGAACTAAACATGGCACCCGAGACCGTTAATACATAGAACTAAACATGGCACCCGAGACCGTTAATACATAGAACTAAACATGGCACCCGAGACCGTTAATACATAGAACTAAACATGGCACCCGAGACCGTTAATACATAGAACTAAACATGGCACCCGAGACCGTTAATACATAGAACTAAACATGGCACCCGAGACCGTTAATACATAGAACTAAACATGGCACCCGAGACCGTTAATACATAGAACTAAACATGGCACCCGAGACCGTTAATACATAGAACTAAACATGGCACCCGAGACCGTTAATACATAGAACTAAACATGGCACCCGAGACCGTTAATACATAGAACTAAACATGGCACCCGAGACCGTTAATACATAGAACTAAACATGGCACCCGAGACCGTTAATACATAGAACTAAACATGGCACCCGAGACCGTTAATACATAGAACTAAACATGGCACCCGAGACCGTTAATACATAGAACTAAACATGGCACCCGAGACCGTTAATACATAGAACTAAACATGGCACCCGAGACCGTTAATACATAGAACTAAACATGGCACCCGAGACCGTTAATACATAGAACTAAACATGGCACCCGAGACCGTTAATACATAGAACTAAACATGGCACCCGAGACCGTTAATACATAGAACTAAACATGGCACCCGAGACCGTTAATACATAGAACTAAACATGGCACCCGAGACCGTTAATACATAGAACTAAACATGGCACCCGAGACCGTTAATACATAGAACTAAACATGGCACCCGAGACCGTTAATACATAGAACTAAACATGGCACCCGAGACCGTTAATACATAGAACTAAACATGGCACCCGAGACCGTTAATACATAGAACTAAACATGGCACCCGAGACCGTTAATACATAGAACTAAACATGGCACCCGAGACCGTTAATACATAGAACTAAACATGGCACCCGAGACCGTTAATACATAGAACTAAACATGGCACCCGAGACCGTTAATACATAGAACTAAACATGGCACCCGAGACCGTTAATACATAGAACTAAACATGGCACCCGAGACCGTTAATACATAGAACTAAACATGGCACCCGAGACCGTTAATACATAGAACTAAACATGGCACCCGAGACCGTTAATACATAGAACTAAACATGGCACCCGAGACCGTTAATACATAGAACTAAACATGGCACCCGAGACCGTTAATACATAGAACTAAACATGGCACCCGAGACCGTTAATACATAGAACTAAACATGGCACCCGAGACCGTTAATACATAGAACTAAACATGGCACCCGAGACCGTTAATACATAGAACTAAACATGGCACCCGAGACCGTTAATACATAGAACTAAACATGGCACCCGAGACCGTTAATACATAGAACTAAACATGGCACCCGAGACCGTTAATACATAGAACTAAACATGGCACCCGAGACCGTTAATAAACATTCCCCGTGTCCGTCGAAACAGGGCGCAGTACAATATATTATAACTGAAACTTGCGATGTACGAGTACTTTGTCATAATCTTTTTTCCCTCTCACCGAGAGGAGGCCTGTGTCCCAGCAGTGGGAACATTATAGGCTGATTATGATGAATCTTTTAATTACGAATGTCATGCATTTACTTTGGTTTGTTAATATTTAGCATAAAACCTTTTTTACAAAAAAACAACCGACTTCCAAAAACACTATAAAGTTAAAAATAACTTTAATTTCGGAATTCGGTGTCTTTGGATTTGTATTTTAGTTTTTTGCCACCGACTTCCGAAATTAAAGTTATTTTTAACTTTATAGTGTTTTTGGAAGTCGGTTGTTTTTTTGTAAAAATTGTTTTATTTTTCACTTTTTAGTTGGTCAGTTTGTAATTTATTTAAGTTACAATAGCCTAATATCAACAGATCATCACCTTTTACATTTCCCGATGCAGGGACGTTAATTGTTGAGGAGTTCTCCTAGTAAGAACCAGGAGAACTGGAGCTGATTGAGAAGTCACCATCAGCTCCACTTCATCATATGCATTGTAACGAGCATAAATTGCTTAGCAACCATATTAAAGTAATCGAATCGCAACGAAATATTTGTCATTGAGTAGTTCCGATGGCCATCTGTGGTCTTCATCATCAGCTCCACTTTACCAAATGATGATTTCCGAGAGCAAATGCTCAAGTTACTTTAATTATTGAGTAGGCAACACGACGAAAGAGCATTGCTAGAAATGACGCGATACGCAACTTAAATTCGGTTTCAAATTGACGCATCAGCATGACTAGTAGGTAGTGGTCGTCCTATGTAAAACTACAATCTTAATTAGGTATTATTTTTGTACGAACTGAACATTTTGGCATATTGAACCGTATCAAGTAAGCCCAACAAAAGGTAACTGCTGTAAATCGTTGAGAAATTTCCTCGACCGTCTATGGTCTCCATCATCAGACCTGTAATGGCACTTATACCCATATGGGTGCAAAGTTTTTCCTTTGCCATTACAGTTCTCATCAATATAAAAGAATTAATTCCAAACACAAGGTAGCTACTGTAAACTGTTGAGGAGTTCCCTTAACTGTCCTACGTCTTCATCATCAGACCCCTAATGACAGTC
Organism: Oligia latruncula; assembly: GCA_948474745.1. NCBI lineage: Eukaryota > Metazoa > Arthropoda > Insecta > Lepidoptera > Noctuidae > Oligia > Oligia latruncula. The sequence goes on along the minus strand of OX419695.1, from coordinate 19,227,178 downwards.
ACAACCATGTAGGTGTAAAGTTCTCATCAATACAAATTAATCAAGCCCAAACACAAGGTAACTGCTGTAAATCGTTGAGGAGTCCCCTCGACTGTCTTTCGGCTCAATCATCAGATCGACTCCAGGCCTTCATTAAATTGTAGTGCTTTAAAATAGGTACTTAATGAAAAAATTAACAAACGCACTAGTCGCTCCTACGATTTTCGAATGTTCCCCTCGGTTTCACTGGGATGCCATCATCAGATCCTTGTTTCCTTGGTACCACCCTTGGCATATGTCCTTTCCAACAAAAAAAGAATAATCAAAATCGGTTCATAAACGACGAAGTTATCCGCGAACACACATAAAAAAAATATATATATATATACGGTCGAATTGAGAAACCTCCTCCTTTTTTGAAGTCGGTTAAAAAGCGACCATGACTGCATGTTATCGGTTGTTTTGAGGTCGACATTATGCGGACCCGTCAGTATCGACATTAACTTAACTTCGGGATACAAAGTCATGCTCAATGTTCGAAAGTAAAAGGAGTTTCAATCCATAGGATGCGTTGTAGCTTATAACTTTCTAACCGAACCCGTACCATAGTAGAGTAGGTGCGGTGATTCCAAGCCTGCTGCGCTAGCGTGACGAACTACAACGCTCTTGGAAAAAATGCATAAATGATCATAATCTGATAATAAAGTAGAATGTAGTGGCACACGATCTTCCCAAATGTGGCAGTAAGCGCAACACGCACAGCGTTTAATTAGCGTTCGTTGAAACACTCAAGTGATTACCGACGTGCTAATATTGAACCCGCACCTAAACCCTTGCAATTCGCACAACTTTCATGTATTTCACATCGGCTCGACGGATGTACTCCAGTCCCTTACACAACGGTTGTAGTATTTATGTATGTATAGTTGGGTAATGCGGTATTCAATCGCTTTAATCGGTATTCCTTTGTTTGGACTTCACCTCTGTTGAAAATGTATAAGCATTTTTATTGTTTCTTTTTTTTCTAATCAGTTTTCAGATTTAACTGGAATAGATGAACATCGTCGAAGGTGTACAGCAGTCGAACTAATGTTAGCTCCCATTCCGCCGAGCTGGTCGGGTCACGGTACTCTCGGGGCTCGCAAAGTTTCACGCCAAATTTCCACGCAAACTGCCATTTACCTATCGGTGGACGCGCTCAATAGATATTACACAAATGATGGCAAATGGTGCCTTTACTCGCTCGTCATCCATTTAGATGACGAAGGCTCGCGCCACACGGTGCGGTGCCGCGGTGTGGCTCGAGCCTAAGCATCACATAACATTTAGATGACGAAGGCTCGCGCCACACGGTGCGGTGCCGCGGTGTGGCTCGAGCCTAAGCATCACATAACTTTCCTTCCACACGGTGCGGTGTGGCTCGAGCCTAAGCATCACATAACTTTCTTTCCACACGGTGCGGTGTGGCTCGAGCCTAAGCATCACATAACTTTCCTTGCGACCGAGTCTGACTACATAAGCATGTATGTATAACGAAAATATAATGTAACGCAATATAGTAACACGTTTAAACGATGCATGCTTTTACTTCGATTATAATAATTACATAGGTACTAAATGCATGTCTTGGCTCTTGACATAAAAACACATTCTCTAAACCAACAATACCTGTGCTAGAAATCAGTCACTAATCAATGTGATTCAATTGCTTCTTGTCAATTTGATACCGGCGGCGGCGCGGCGGCGCCCTCCCCTCATGATAATGGCTTTATCTTTTTAAATAATCCGCAATATTAAATTGAGACCAGACAACAATGTTAAAAGCAGTGTAAACAAAATAATTGTGTCCTTATCGATAGCTAACAGTCTGACACAAGCACCGAGTCACAAAATACAGAGTACCCGAAGGCAATCTACATACAAAGTGCGCTCGAGCAACGCACACATAGACATAGGGTGATATAATAATACTTTCCTATTTTGAATCAGTAATTCAGTATAAACGAAGTACCTAAATTTTTTGTAAGGTAAATTCACGCCACCAACTAGGTAGTACGTATCATGTTTTTTTTTGTTTGTGTAAATATTGTGTTGTTTTTAGTGTCATTTGATAGGTTTAGGTCTAAAAGGGATAGGGCAAAAAAAAAAGTAATTTAAAAAAATTAAACCGACTTCAAAAAGAAATTAACTCAAAATTATGAAATAACTTTAATTTCGGAAGTCGGTGTCTTGGGATCTGTATTTTAGTTTTTTGCCACCGACTTCCGAAATTAAAGTTATTTCATAATTTTGAGTTAATTTCTTTTTGAAGTCGGTTTAATTTTTTTAAATTACTTTTTATTTCGTAATTTTTAGTTTTTGCACTAGTATTTGACCAAGGTTTTGAGATGTTTTCCCTTTGACACTACACCCGTAGCTCTTATCAATAAGCCAGGCCGTCACACTTACACGTATTAGTCCATATCTTGAAAATTACTGGATCGATCTTGATGAAACTTGCACTGTTCCCTAAGTTGAAGAAAATGTAAGCCAATAAAAAAAATGGTCACGATCCGATTAATAGTTCCGGAGATATGCGTGGACAAACATACATACATACATACGTCTATGAAATTTTGTATATTTGTTTGGAAGCCCTAATAGATCATCATATGTGAATATAATGCAATTCCAATAATATTACATACATACGTATCGAATTGATAACCTCCTTTTTTTTGAAGTCGGTAAAAAGTAATTTAAAACAATTAAACCGACTTCAAAAAAATTTTACTCAAAATTATGAAATAACTTTAATTTCGGAAGTCGGTGTCTTGGGATCTGTATTTTAGTTTTTTGCCACCGACTTCCGAAATTAAAGTTATTTCATAATTTTGAGTTAATTTCTTTTTGAAGTCGGTTTAATTTTTTTAAATTACTTTTTATTTCGTAATTTTTAGTTTTTGCACTAGTATTTGACCAAGGTTTTGAGATGTTTTCCCTTTGACACTACACCCGTAGCTCTTATCAATAAGCCAGGCCGTCACACTTACACGTATTAGTCCATATCTTGAAAATTACTGGATCGATCTTGATGAAACTTGCACTGTTCCCTAAGTTGAAGAAAATGTAAGCCAATAAAAAAAAATGGTCACGATCCGATTAATAGTTCCGGAGATATGCGTGGACAAACATACATACATACATACATACATACATACATGCATACATACATACATACATACATACATACGTCTATGAAATTTTGTATATTTGTTTGGAAGCCCTAATAGATCATCATATGTGAATATAATGCAATTCCAATAATATTATATACATACGTATCGAATTGATAACCTCCTTTTTTTTGAAGTCGGTAAAAAGTAATTTAAAAAAATTAAACCGACTTCAAAAAAAATTTACTCAAAATTATGAAATAACTTTAATTTCGGAAGTCGGTGTCTTTAGGATCTGTATTTTATTGTTTTAGTTTTTTGCCACCGACTTCCGAAATTAAAGTTATTTCATAATTTTGAGTAAAATTTTTTTGAAGTCAGTTTAATTTTTTTTTAATTACTTTTTATTTCGTAATTTTTAGTTTTTGCATTAGAATTTGACCAAGGTTTTGAGATGTTTTCCCTTTGACACTACATCCGTAGCTCGTATCAATAAGCCAGGCCGTCACACTTACACGTATTAGTCCATATCTTGAAAATTACTGAATCGATTTTGATGAAACTTGCACTGTTCCTTATGTTGAAGTAAATGTAAGCCAATAAAAAAAACTGACCAAGTGCGAGTCGGACTCGCACACGAAGGGTTCCGTACCACAAGGCAAAAACGCCGAAAAAAACACGTTTGTTGTATGGGAGCCTTAAAATATTTCATCATCATCATCCTATAGTAGTCCACTGCTGGACACAGACCTCCCCTAATGACGTCCCCTCCTCTCTTTAAATATTTATTTTATTTTAATTTTATTATTTATTATTAAAGTAAAGATACAACTGAGTACAAGTGCCTACCTGTTACCATTATTGATATCGAGCAAAAAAGGGGCAAAAAAATCGCGTTTTTTGTATGGGAGCCCCCCTTAAATATTTATTTTATTTTGTTTTTAGTATTTGTTGTTATAGCGGCAACAGAAATACATAATTTGTGAAAATTTCAACTGTCTAGCTACCTTGGTTCTTGAGATACAGCCTGGTGACAGACAGACGGGCGGACGGACAGACAGCGAAGTCTTAGTTATAGGGTTCCGTTTTTACCCTTTGAGTAAAAACGGAAATACCCTTAAAATGGTCACGATCCTTTTAATAGTTGCGGAGATATGCGTGGACAAACATACATACATACGTCTATAAAATTTGGTATATTTGTTTGGAAGCCCTAATAGATTGTCATATGTGAATATAATGCAATTCTAATAATATTACATACAACGTGTCGAATCGATAACCTCCTTTTTTTGAAGTCGGTAAAAAGTGAAGTACGTACATGTGATTGCCTTCTGTACTCTCTGTATTTTGTGACCGAGTCGTGCGTGCGTAGCGCCAGTTAGTGGGCAGTGTCACATGAGTAGACACAGTCTGCTTGCAGCACGTCCGCGTCGGTGCAACGACACACGTTTGGTGCGTCTTATGATTTGTTTACAACTTACAACGCTCCCGAAGTCCCGACCTGCACTCTGTTAGAGAGCAGATCACGAGTAGAAAGCTACGGCAGCGGCAGTGTTTACAATAAGCAGACTTTGGTATCGTTGGGCGCGCCTTTCATTTCAGCTCCACACCAGCCCTGTGCGAGCTGGGCGGGTGCGAGCCGCCCGCGTCCTGCGCGCGCGCACTTTCACTATCATTACCGCAATCCGCGCACAATGCCGCCGCAATCATTAGAAAGCTAGTTTCCATTTATATGCAAATCCCTATATAAGTAGTAAATGATTATCATTGTGTAGATCGACAGCGGGCGATTGTTTTATTGTTACACTTTTTCCCGTTATGTTTGACGCTTCTGTGATCCCGCTCGATGACATCGTGAACGCTAACAATTTACACCATGTACCAGTACAACAAAAGAATGTGAGAGCCGAGAACAAACCGCTCTCGGAAAATTAGTGTGTGGTCTCGAGTGTAACGACCGTTAGCGTTGTACTGTCGCATGTTGCGTCGCGAGTCGTAACTACCATTTTCATTTTCGTTCGAGTTGAGTTCGCTTTTGTTACATGGTTGAGATTTGAGAGCTACTGAATATTATTTAAATCAGACTAATAGGCTCTCAAAATTCATAAAGCATCTTTTAACTCGCCAACAGATTCGCAAGAGAAGTGACATTTCAAAAAAAGTAATTTAAAAAAATTTAACCGACTTGAAATAACATTAATTTCGGAAGTCGGTGTCTTGGGATTTGTATTTTAGTTTTAGTTTTTGGCACCGACTTCCGAAATTAAAGTTATTTCATAATTTTGAGTGTTTTTGAAGTCGGTTTAATTTTTACCGACTTCAAAAAAAGGAGGTTATTTTAAATAACTTTTTTATTTCGTAATTTTTAGTTTTAAGTAAAACCTGGAATTTTTGTTTGTAATAAGTAGGTAGGTAAGTACTAAGTACCTAATAGTTTTGTTGTAAATATTGCACTAGAATTTGATCAAGGTTTTGAGATGTTTTCCCTTTGACACTACACCCGTAGCTCGTATCAATAAGCCAGGCCATCACACTTACACGTATTAGTCTATATCTTGAAAATTACTGAATCGATTTTGATGAAACTTGCACTGTTCCCTAAGTTGAGTTTTTGAGTTGAGTTTTACCTAAATGTAAGCCAATAAAAAAAATGGTCACGATCCAATTAATAGTTGCGGAGAAATGCGTAGATAAACATACATACATACGTCTATAAAATGTTGTATATTTGTTTGGAAGCCCTAATACATTGATGTGAATATAATGCAATTCCAATAATATTACATACATACGTGTCGAATTGATAACCTCCTTTTTTTTGAAGTCGGTAAAAAATAAATAGGTAAGTACAAAGTATCTATTAAAAAAAAAAAACGGTCAAGAGCTAGTCGGACGATCGCGCACCGAGGGTTCCGTACCATCATAATAATATGTTCTAAATTTTCACCAGCGAGGCCTATTATATTTGTCAGAGAATTTTAACACTGCGCGCTGCGGTTGCTGCGGTGTTGAATATTGCAGTTTTAGGTCAGCGCCATCTCTTGACCGATATTGGTACTAATGTAACTTTTGTTGATGACTTCTGAAAAGTGTGCTATCTAGAGACATCGTTTTATTTTTCCTGTAATCTTTACATAAACTTCTATCACACAATTTTCTCTTTGTAAACTTCGGAGATAAGGGGGGGTACGGTATATTTCGTCGAAAACTATGCGGCCTAAATAAAATAAAAAATGTTTGAGAATGTACAAACTGCGCTCTTTCATATGATACCTACACCACATGCCCTAGTAGCCCCACTTCGAATTTTCCAGACCCCCTTTCAGTCCCTGTTGTAAAAAATGTGTATATATTTTTATTTCTTTCTTATTTGCAAAATAGTTGGACAAACGTCATCTAAAACTAGTCCAAATTTCAAGTTGATAGCATTAGTAATTCTTGAGATATCCAGCTGTGACAGACGGACAGACTGAGTCGCACCATAAGGGTTCCTTTTTACCCGACTGCGCGACGCAAAGGAGTGGTAATGTGTTTATCAGCCTATGTATGTATGTATGTTTGTATGTTCCTTTGAAGCACTATACAGACCAAACGCCTGGGCGGATTTTTATGATTCACACGTCAATCGATTCCTCTTAGTCCGGCGAGTGTCACTAAAATACAAAAATACAAATACAAAATGTTTATTTGTTTATTTCTGTACCAACTAGTTTACATTAGTTTATGATTGGAGCCTCCTTTTAAGCATGATGACGCCTGTGTTAGGAGACTCCGCACTTCCATAGCTTTGGCTGTTTGTACAACTTACAAAATTATTTTATTTTTTAGTTTCTTGAATTACACTTATAAAGATTAATGTGGGTGTGTTGGGTGTGCGGAGTGTGTGATGTGTGAGGGGTGTGTTTAGTGTGCCGAGTGTGTGTGGTGTGTGATGTGTTTGGGGTGTGCGTGGTGTGAGAGGTGTGTGGTTGGTGTGGATGTGTGTATGATAGGATGTGCGTGTGGATGTGGCGGTGCCAGTTAACTAATTTCCACTTATTGTAACAATAATTCAATATCTGCATAGGTGCGTGATTTTAACCATTCTATTAGCATTTTCTTACCTTTATGAAGATGTTCAGTGTAAATGTATACGTCTTTATTAATTTTATTATATAACCGTGCTGATTGAGTATTATATTGTGTAGCAGCAAAATTGGTTTTAGATTGTGGCACTTGAGCAATAATATCCTTTCTTCTCTTTAACATTATATTTTTATCATATTTAAGTGTCTTATGCTTTTTTAAGATCGAGGCACAGATATACAATTTCCTAACAGATAGCAGGCCGCTAATTTCATATAGACTTTCAGTAGGGAATCTCCGTTTTTTAAAATACATTATTTTTATCAGACCTCTTTGCGCTCGTTCTACGTCTATAAATTTTGATTTCACTGCCCCACCCCATACAGGTATACAGTACCTAAACTAGTAACTAAAGACATGACGTTAGTGAAAATTCAATATGGCGACTACTATGTATGTATGTATATCTCTTTGGCACGATCTGTAGCCTAAACGGCTTGATCGATTTCAGCTTGAGAGGTGCCGTTAGATTCGTCTTAATTGTGCGAGTGACACTGGGTATATCAAAATTGAAAAAAAATGGCCGATTTTTGGCGCAATGTTGTCTTCAAAAAAAATTTTTTTTCTCAAAACCTATCGAGTGGGGTTTCAAAATAAAGGGCTTTATAAGATAATTACAAAAGTATATACAACTTATATAGTTTTTAAAAGTAATTCGAAGTGACAAATTGTAAAAAACACGTACCAAGAATTAAATCGTCAGCGAAATCTTTCACATTTGTAAACTAAAAAGCTGGAAATAAAAAAAAATAAAAACCCGACTGCGGTAAAAAACTTAAGTTAAAAGAACTGAAAAGCTAAAAACAAGCCCATTTTAAATTAAATAAAAGTTGGAAGCAGGCGGGACTCATTTGACTTTGAAAATATAATAAAAAAATGCACCTATGGGTCATTGGGTCCCGCCTGCTTCCAACTTTTATTAGACCAACTTTTTTTAGGCTTGACCTCAAAACGTCGTAACTCGTAGCTAAGTATATTGGCTATCATTAATTCAACTTATTACAATACTATTTACATTCAATCGCCCAGTCTGCTTTACATACATTATTGATAGCATAATGATATTCGTGCGATAAGGTATCAAAGTATCGCCGCAGTATGTGCCGGAGCGGCCGAACACCAGCACGTCCCGGCGACCGCGGCCACCTGGGCGCCCTGGGGCCGCTCCTCCAGTGCGGACTGTGGGGACTAGTGACCACACGGTTGGGCGTCGATCGAACCCCAACAATCATTCAGTGTGTGTATGCGTTTGGATCTGACACCACATATTACAAAGCCACACAACAATTACCGACACGCGAATCAATCAAACAAATTCGCAAATGATACCCAAATCGCGCAAGTACTTATTGCCAGAACATCGCAACGACGATTATTTTGCGATTGCGGATGTTTAAAACAAACCATAAATTCCGTTGTAAGGTCAAGAGTTAAAGTGCGAAAAACATGCGTCAGTGTAGATCTCCCAAGGGCCAGTAGTCGTCGACACGAGCCTGTCGGGTCGCCGAGTCACGAGCGCACACGAGCGCACGCCGCCGCTGTTGGCATCCCATCCCAACACACCAGACAGCCACGCGCCCGTGCCAATCTCATAAACTTTTAACGACCATCTCAAACGCGTACTTATGGAAATTAAACGGGTTATAATTCAAACAGCTCCAGACACTTCTCTGAACTTGGATTGTTTTATTTCTTTCAGTGTGGACTCCCATAAACATTTCAGATGAGGAAACGATGCTTTATTCGAAACACGTAATTTGAGAAGTCTGAAATGTAAGCGACGCCGACGAGGTGAACCCACATTCTCTATATCAGATTTCAAATGTGTCTAGCTAGACTTGGTCATTTTTTTCGGCAACTTTCACCGTTCGATCAGATAATAACGACTCATTAGTGGGTACGTGTATTAGATTACCGGTAAGCGAGCTGCGTCCGTGCGGAAAATCTAATCCCACCAAAAGCATTTTCATGTAAAATGTTGCCAAGACGAGACCACATATGGCTCGCACTGCCAAAAAGTTATCATATCTCATGTCGAGTCAAGCTTCTAACTCTACACGCCCTAACTTCACAAACGCTACACCCGTCAACATATGAGGCTTGGCCGTTTCGTTACTACAAGAACTATTGTATAACAGAAAAGTAATGAACAGTGAATACATTTTTCACCTTACGCCCATGTGATGGTAGCGAAACGGCCAAGCCACATATTTTGACTAAGGTGTAGAGTTTGTGAATTTAGGGCGTGTAGAGTTATAAGCTTGGCTCTACACGAGATCTGATAACTTTTTGGCAGTGCGAGCCATATGTGGTCTCGTCTTGGCAACATTGTACATGAAAATGTTTTTGGTGGGATTTCACATCTTTTTTAAAGTTGCTTATGAAATAAAAAAAATATTTTTTGGGGGGTTGGGGGGTTCTTTACTAAAAATCCTGAAACATGTATTTTATTATTTATTACAAGGAGTCCCTATATCAATTTTCAGAACTCTAGCATCAAAATTTGCGGAAGTCTCGTACAAACTTCCATCCCCTAGTTTAAGGGGTTGGAGGGTAAAAGTTCCAAGTTTTAGAATTGTTTTGTTGCTTGTGTACTATTACTAGCTTACATACCAAATTTCAGCTTTCTAGGACTTCAGGAAGAACCTTAGAATATTGATGATCATCAGTGAGTCAGTGTGTCAGTGAGTCAGTGACGAAATCGGGGTATTTTAGATATCAATAAAATCTGAAGTATAAGAGCTATGGAATTGAAACTTTAAGGTTTAATAAGTCAACCACTGACATCATATCCCGAAAATTTTGTTTATCTGGTATAATCCAAACCCAAGTTAAGAAGGTTCAAAAATACGACGAAGTGCTTCGAGAAAAGGTAGGTAGTGCCCTTGCGCTTCGCTTGGCTCGTCTTGGCGGGGGCACTCCCGTGCCCCCAGATGTTATACGACTCAAAGCCCGCGCGCCGCCGCGCCACATGAGTAGACAAACGGTACAGAGATAAAGCTTCACACAACCGCGCGAATCGGTTGCACTACTACAAGCACGCGGGGCATGTGTGAGTGACCACTGGCCGATTGTCGCGTACGCGGCGAGACTGGAAAAAACCGGTTTACGCTCGCTGACACAGCCAGTTGACAATCTCAGGGTTGCGAATTGCGACGCACGTTGTTTGTTTTTTTAGTTGCAAGTTAGCCATAGCCATCGCTCTTCTTTTGCGTTTCAAAAGTAATTGCATCACTTTCGCTCGCTTAGTAGGTTTTCGAGGATTTTAGATTTTCGAGGTAGCGCTATAATAATGGTTGTAAGTATAATGTAGTACTGTGTGTATGAATAATACTAGAAAAAATAAAAACATATCATACTTTAACTATCCCAAGGAGTACTTACAATAGGTAAGTAAACATTTGATTAAGTAATACTTTTTCAAGTAAGCAGGTACTTACACACCTTTATTTTATTATAATATTAAGTTTCTTTTAATTTGAATTTATTTATCTGACGTTTTGTTAATAAGCTCAAATATCCATAGCAACCACATGCAGATGAAATATAAATAATGAAGAATAAACTATGGTAATGGTATTAAAATAAAAATTATACCTCCTTTTTTTAAAGTCGGTAAAAAGAAAATTATTATTAGAGGAAGTAACTTGTAAAGTATTCTATCATACTGAATAACAAATGTTATGTTTAATTTGTCTTAACCTAATTGTGACAACCCTACCAAAATAGGTAACAATTTTGAAGCTTTGCCTGTTCCGTTTGTCTACTCATGTGGCCGCGCGCCGCGGAGCGAGACAGGCGGGCTGCTGGGTTGCAGACTACAAGGAACGGTACACTTTATTGATATGCACCGTGCACGCAAAAATATAACTACTTCGATACACAGATTTTATTTGAAAGACTAGATACGTAGACCTATTCTAAAGAACTGTGTAGCACTCTAGCAGAATGGAAACAAGCTTCTTTTGCAATTTAGCGCAACAGGTTGGAGTTTTTAAGTAATGTTAAATCGGTACTCCGTAGACATGTCAACAGTTTACCTACATTGTCATCAGTCTGAAAAAAATCTTACTATGCAGAGAAACAAACTCGGCCGAACCAATCATCACCTTGGGGAATACTAATCTAATCCCTACGGTTGGTAAGCTTCGAGGCCTATCGGCTGATCGACACTCGTAACCACTTCCCCACTCAAAACAAGCCACTTCCCATCCCACCACCACTTCCACTTCCTGATCGCACAGGTTTGCGTGGTTTTTGCTTAGATATAAATAATGTCCTCTTTAGTTAAGATTTGAATGACGCGGACGCTCGCATCAACGAAAGTAACAAACGAACTACTAAAAAAAAATTGCAAAAAAACGAAACGGCAGTCAGCCATCACTAAGCGTATTGCTATAGCACATGCTCAGGGCAGCTTAGCCCTTTACCAAAACCCGGAAAAGCTAGTTTAATATAGTTGTAGTTGTAGCCACTAACCATCAGGTGTCACATGTAGGAACATGATGCGGGGGAGGAAGAAAGAAGGTGTTGACCACGGGTGGCTCGTGACCGCGGGCGGCGGTGGCATTAGCGCATTAAGGTCATAATTGTGAAGCACGCGCTCAATTGGATAACGTGCGGTAATTGGCGGGCCGTGTGATTTCATCGCGAGAGACTGATGCCGCATCACCGCTCATCATGGCACCACAATGCCATGATACCCCAATGGTACTCCAGTAAACCAATCTTATTGTAACGGGTGTCTGGTCTTTGTTACGCATTTTATAATATTCCAATGTGGGCAACATTACAATATTAAAAAAAGTAATTAAAAAAAATTAAACCGACTTCAAAAAGAAATCAACTCAAAATTATGAAACAACTTTAATTTCGGAAGTCGGTGTCTTGGGATCTGTATTTTAGTTTTTTGCCACCGACTTCCGAAATATAATAATTTTGAAGTCGGTTTAATTTTTTTAAATTACTTTTTATTTTGTAATTTTTAGTTTTTGCACTAGAATTTGACCAAGGTTTTGAGATGTTTTCCCTTTGACACTACACCCGTAGCTCGTATCAATACGCCAGGCCGTCACACTTACACGTATTAGTCTATATCTTGAAAATTACTGAACCGATTTTGATGAAACTTGCACTGTTCCCTAAGTTGAAGTAAATGTAAGCTAATACAAAAAAAATGGTCACGATCCGATTAATAGTTGCTGAGAAATGCGTGGACAAACATACATACATACATACGTCTATGAAATTTTGTATATTTGTTTGGAAGCCTTAGTAGATTGTCATATGTGAATATAATGCAATTCCAATAATATTACATACATACGTATCGAATTGATAACCTCCTTTTTTTTGAAGTCGGTAAAAATGTGTAAAGAATGACATATGTAGAGCCATAGCACAGTATAAAGATATTATTACTGTGGCCATAGTGAGACTGAGAAGTTAAGCGCTCTTGAGACTAACACACCATAGTATAGCCACCATAGGGTCAGAAATATCAATTAGCAATAACTAGTCATAGTTAATTATAAGAATTAGTTACAAGTTCTTAACAATCCATTAAACCAGAAAAAAAACCGGCCAAGTGCGTGTCGGGCCACGCAGTGTTGGGTTCCGCAGTAGCCCGTTATCACAATGTAGTACGATTCTGTTGTTCTTTATTCTGAATTTTTTTTTTTTTCATATTCTGTTTTTCAATGCAAGTCTTTATCCGTTATAAACAAGCAACTACTTTATCTTAGTCACTTTAAAGGACTAATGCTAAGGATTTTGTATTTGGTACAAAATTATCCAACACCTTAGTTACTGTTAAACTAATAAAGTTATCTTAACCGCTATAGTTTTCCTTTAAAGTTCATGAAATGAACTATCATCGTGAATTTTTTCAGATTTTTCAAGCCAGCAGTTAAGGTTTTAGAGGGGGGGGGGAGACGCCCTACTGGAACAAAAATTTGCATTTTAAAGTTTAATATTTCGTAAACGGAGCATTAAATCGAAAAATAATTTTAGCAACCCCAAAGTCATTTTAGAAGACCTATTCAACGATACCCCGCACGATTGGGTAGACGGCGAAAAAAATATTCATCCCCACTTCACATGTAGGGTATATTTTCCAAAATTTTATTTTACCACTTTGTCGGCATAATTGATATACGCACTCCTACAAAATTACAGCTTTCTAGTACTAACGGTCTCTTAACAAAACCTCGGACAGACAGACAGACGGACATGACGAAACTATAAGGGTTCCTTGTAGGAACTACGGAACCCTAAAAAATTTAGTCATAATCAATCTCCGCGCTTGCTTTGTAAAATAGCAAGAAATACAGTTATTCTTAAATCAATTCCCACAGCTAAACTGTTTTAAGCGCCAAAACGTAAAGTAAAGTAAATTTTATTTGCATAGATTGCAGGTACATAAAATAAGATGTTACAATATGATGGGTGAGCCTTGTACAATCTACCTTATATAAGGCATGCAAACATTAATTAAATGGTTCACTAAATTGAAGATAAAATTAAATAAAGGAAATAAAATTAAATTACAACATTAAAACATTCGTTACATAGCACATCCACAATACATAAATAAAAATAAATTATTCAATACATAAGTCCATGTCATTTAAAAGTCATTTACTGAATAATAGCATTTTTCAATAAATAGTAATGTCAGTCTCTTTTTAAAATTTTGTATTGTGTCATTTTTAATTATATTGGGTACTTTATTAAAAATTATTGGGCCCATGCTAAAAACACTTTTTTTGAACAAAGCAGTATTACATCTCTCAACATTTAGTAAGTATTTATACTGACTTCTTATAGGTCTCTTCCTAGATTCTGACAACACTGAAGTGAAAAGGGTCATGTTACATTTAACGAAGAGTGCGATTTCTAAAATATACATACTCGGGAACGTTAACAGTTTTAGGGACTTAAACACAGGAACGCAACTATCCGTCACTTTCATGCTAAGTATTGCCCTTATGCAACGTTTTTGGGCTTTGAACACCTGTTCTCGCAGAGTACAGTTTCCCCAAAAGATTATTCCATATCTTAAAATGGACGCTACTAGACCGTGGTATGCAACTACTGTTGTGGCAATGTTGACCGTTTTTGTAAGATTATGAAGGACATACGCCGATACGCTCAGTTTTTTACATACCTCTTCTGCTTGAGATTTCCAAGTCAACTGGCTATCTATAAGAATACCCAAAAATTTCGCAACTTTTACTTGGTCTATTCTACAGTTATCATATTCTATCACTACATTCGGTACCGATGTGCGTTGATAAAAGTGCAATACGTTAGTTTTTTGCAGGTTGATTACTAAATTATTTTCGTCCAGCCAATTCACAATGTCATTAAGTGTAGAATTGATGTCATGTTCGTATTTATGAATGTCTGTACATTTAATTAATGCGGTACTGTCGTCAGCGAATAAGACCATGGGGTGTTTAATGTGATTAGGTAGATCATTTATGTATAGCAAAAATAAGAGTGAGCTAAGAACTCCACCCTGAGGTACGCCATGTCTTACTATTCTTGCTTCGGATTTATATTTTTTCTCACGCCTAGTGTTGGTGCATATTTTAGAAATTTCCGTGTATTGTTTGCGGTCACTTAGATATGACTTAACAAGATCTAGTACGTTTCCTCTTATTCCGTACATGTAAAGCTTATTTAGCAGGGTTTCGTGATGGACACAGTCAAAAGCTTTTGTCATATCTGTAAGGATTGCGCAGATTGGTATTTTTTTATCAACATTCCCCATTATTACACTTAGCAAGTCGTAGATAGCAATATTTATACCTTTGTTTTTTCTGAAACCTTTCTGTTCATCACATAAAATATTATATTTACCTAAAAACTTATTGATGGATTAATAGATTATTTTTTCGATGACTTTTGAAAATATGGGAATTAGGGCAATGGGTCTGTAATTCACTAAACTCTCTTTATCGTTTTTTTTTAAAAGTGGTTTTACAATAACTGTTTTTAGACCGTTCGGGAATGTTCCAGAGCTAATACATACATTTATAATCTGGCATAAATGTACGGCAATATTATTACACGCGAATTTTATGACTTTTGTATCTATGCCATCATACCCTACGCTGTTAGTATTTTTTAATGTCTGTATTACCCTTATTACGTCTTGTGGTAGCACTGGCGACATGAGAATTATAATATAAATAAAAAAAAAATAAAAAAAAATTATTCAAGTATAAAACAAAGTACAAATAGGATTTACAGTAATTACAATCTAGGAAAAATTTAATTCTAACTGTAATGTAGACCTGCCTGATCTAGGTTTATGGAAAACCTGTGTTTCAGGCCATCAATTTACACCAAACATTTAAATAAAAAGTAATTTAAAAAAATTAAACCGACTTCAAAAAAAAGTAATTTAAAAAAATTAAACCGACTTCAAAAAGAAATCAACTCAAAATTATGAAATAACTTTAATTTCGGAAGTCGGTGTCTTGGGATCTGTATTTTAGTTTTTTGCCACCGACTTATTTCGTAATTTTTAGTTTTTGCACTAGAATTTGACCAAGGTTTTGAGATGTTTTCCCTTTGACACTACACCCGTAGCTCGTATCAATACGCCAGGCCGTCACACTTACACGTATTAGTCCATATCTTAAAATTACTGAACCGATTTTGATGAAACTTGCACTGTTCCCTAAGTTGAAGTAAATGTAAGCTAATACAAAAAAAATGGTCACGATTAGTGATGTGCCTGGTGGCAATATTGCCACTGCCGGCAATATTCCCAATGTTGCCGCTACCGGTAAAATACCAATATTGCCGGCAACATTGGCAATATTGCCAAAGTTGCCTGTCAAATAATACCAATATATTTTATTATTACTGCAATTGTAATCATCGTTTAGTTATATTTAGTGTAGTATATCGATCATAAAATATTTGTAAAGATTGACACTTTGTTATTTCCAATATTATACATATACTTACACCTGTATTTTATATGTATATGAAAAACAAGTACAACATTAAAAGAAATGTTTCGAATTTATGCCTTTTTAGGGTTCCGTACCCAAAGGGTTAAAAAACCGGGCAAGAGCGAGTCGGACTCGCGCACCGAGGGTTCCGTACCATCATATGTTTTTAAATTTTCACAGGCGAGCTACTTATTAGATCTCGTTCAAACCAATTTTCGGTGGAAGTTTACATGGTAATGTTACATCATATATTTTTATTAGTTTTATCATTCTCTTATTTTAGAAGTTACAGGTGGGGGGGACACATTTTACCACTTTGGAAGTATCTCTCACGCAAACTATTCATTTTAGAAAAAAATTATATTAGAAACCTCAATATCATTTTTAAAGAGCTATCCATAGATACCCCACAGGTATGGGTTTGATGAAAAAAAAATTTTTGAGTTTCAGTTCTAAGTATGGGGAACCCCCAAAATTTATTGTGTTTTCTATTTTTATGTGAAAATCTTAATGCGGTTCACAGAATACATCTACTGACCAAGTTTCAACAGTATAGTTCTTATAATTTCGGAAAAAAGTGGCTGTGACATACGGACGGACAGACATGACGAATCCATAAGGGTTCCGTTTTTTGCCATTTGGCTACGGAACCCTAAAAACGGGACCCTATTAGTAAGAATTCGCTGTCTGTCCGTTTGTCCGTCCGTCCGTCTGTCTGTCACCAGGCTGTATCTCAAGAACCGCGATAGCTAGACAGTTGAAATTTTTACAAATTATGTATTTCTGTTGCCGCTATAACAACAAATACTAAAAACAAAATAAAACAAATATTTAAGGGGGGTTCCCATACAACAAACGTGTTTTTTTTCGGTGTTTTCGCCTTGTGGTACGGAACCCTTCGTGTGCGAGTCCGACTCGCACTTGGCCAGTTTTATTCAATACACAACGATTTTCAATTCTAATCTCAATATTTGTGTTATTTCTAATAGTCACTACCGTGTATGGCAATATAGGCAATATTGCCGGTAAAATACCGGGAATATTGCCAAAAATGCCGGCATTATTGGCAATTTTACCCAAAAAAATATTTTATTGTTCACAATGTAGATTATGGCCTTTAAATGCTAATTTTAAGTATTGTAAAAAGTTTCCGTAGTTAATCAGACTTATAATTAAGCAATATTCCCAAATATTTCCACTCCCGGCAATATTGCCGGCAATATTTCCACCAATATTCCCACTTCGGGCAATATTGCCGGCAACGGCACATCTCTAGTCACGATCCTATTAATAGTTGCTGAGAAATGCGTGGACAAACATACATACATACGTCTATGAAATTTTGTATATTTGTTTGGAAGCCTTAGTAGATTGTCATATGTGAATATAATGCAATTCCAATAATATTACATACATACGTATCGAATTGATAACCTCCTTTTTTTTGAAGTCTGTAAAAAGAAGACACAATAAATGTCTTAGAAGCTAAATAAAAAGAAAGTAAAATATATTTAATGTCTTAAAGAGTTACGGTCTTATTCATAAAAAAAGCTTATAGAAGGTTTAAAGCACACATTAGTTAAAATGCTCATTAAGCCTTTAAAACGTTCGATAAAATTTTGTATTCATAAACGCTTCATAAACGTTCGATAACTAAAACGTGCTATAACTTCAATATAAATATAAATGTTGCCATTTTATTGAAGTCATCCAACAAATTGGTCAACATATTGAGTCATCAAACGAGAATATCTGTCTACGCACCAAATAATTGTGACCATAGACATTATGACGTACGGAAAACTAATTTATTGTCTACGGTTTCGACAGTTTTGCCGCGTTAACGTCATTTTTGACAGTGAATTTGTTAATGTAATTTTATTGTCAGGCAAGCGAAAACCTTTGAATATTTTTTTGTATTTAAAAGAAATGGAATTAAGACCGGAGACTAGTTCCAAGAAAGGGCAAAGAAGTGAATACTCGTTTTGGTTGGAGGACGATAAGGTTTGTACTGTTACAACTAAAATGTGTTCAAAGTAAGTTTTGTTTTGTAAACAATCTTTATTATAAGTTAGGGGATTACATAGCTGATAAAAATGCCTGGCTCAATGCTGGTCCTGCTCCACAACCACAACTAATTGATTAACACCTGAAAATACTGTTGGAGCAGCTGAAGATTGTAAGACTATCTTTGCATTGTATAAACTCAATTTCATTTGTATTGTATAATTGCATAGCACAGATGTGAGTTCTATGTAAGTACTATACCTTATTTTACCATTTACCGGGTAATATGTCTTTCATTGACTTGAATGTGCCCTGGCGGCTGATAGTATGTCATGCTCACACAAATGTCTCGCTGACGGTGGCGTGTATGTTGGATCATTTAGCTCCCTTCAAAATGGTTGAGCTGAATGGTGCTGATCTATGCGTCATGTTCGTGAACGGGCGCCGTCAGTTGGGGCTGGTCATCACTTAGCTGCCTCGGCTTATTTTTAATTATTTTATTTTTATTTTTGGATTGTTGTTTTAGTACTATTTGTTGTACTCTGGACGCTTTTAACGCATACGTCTTGTTTATTTTTACATCGTTCTCACATTATTTAATTATAAATTCAAAAGTAATGATGTAACTAATATTTTTGTAAAATATAATTTAAAAAGAGTGTCCATGGAGTTTCTTGTCCGTTCTTCTCCATAGGTACCTACGCTTTGGAATGGGCAACTAGCTTCACATTTTTCTGACTGACCTACTTCTTGACAATTCAAAAGTACCTGTAAAATGGTTTAATTGAAATAAATGCTTTGAGTTTGAGTTTGAGTGTGTTGGAATAAAACTACGTTCAAAATAAATAATTGACGTACTGTTAGCACCTTACATGCCAAATAAAGCTGGTGTGTAGGAAATCTGAATGGACGAAAAGTAGCAACCTTTAAAACTGCTCTTTGGGCGCGTTCTAGGTGCAGTAAAATTGATTTAGCGGCACCACCCCAGGACGTTATACAGTAAGTAATAATAGATTGACACAAAACCAAATAAACCTGTCTAATTAATTTAAAGTCGGCAATGTTACGTAAATTTTTAAAAATGTATATTAGTTAAATAAATAAATTGAATGCATGTTGCTACTTAAACCAGTAGGTACACATGTACCTACTGGTTTAAGTAGTATTTCTGATGGGTTACTAATGACGGTGTCTTGAATTTTGATTTTACCTATTGGCTCAGTCTTGCGTGTTTTGCTATTTATAATACGCCAAGACGCTTTTGATTTGTTACTGGAAGAATTTATAAAGTAATTGTTTTGTGCTCTTTGGGTTACTTAATTTAATTATTTTCCTGAATCTTGAGGAGTAGTTTTTGAAGATATTTTTGTTTTCGACTGAAGACTCATGTCTGTATTTCCACAACAAGTGTCGCTGTCTTTTACTGCACACGCGTACACCACGTGATACCCATTTAATAGTTGGGTTTGATTTGATGGTTACTAACTTGTATGGAAAACAAAGATCATACAGCATTCGAAAGTGTTCCAGAAAGTAATCATATGCTTCGTTTGCGTTCTCTGTTTGGTACATTTCCGAGAACGAGAGACACTGGAGATAATTTTTGAACCTAACTAGATTTTCAGTAGAGAGATCACGTTTTTTCGATCACGTAGCTGTACTTGTTTTTGGGTATTTAAGTAGTGTTGGGGAATTGGCGACGGCCCTGAGGTATCAATACGTTCGCGTTGGGCACTGGGCACTACAGGGCAGTAGCCACCGACAGCGTGGCGGCGCGGCGCGGCGGCGGGCGCGGGTCACTCGCGTCCGTGTTCCGCTCTACCGGCGAAAGGCTCATTGTGGCGGAAGCACGCGTTAAGGTGCCAACCTAAGGTTACACAATGTCAAGAGGGGCCCCGACAAAATGTCACAATAATTTGAGAGATAGTTTTCCTCATCATAGGTAAATTTTGTCTTCCTACAAGGAGCGAGAAACAGAAAGTATTACGCACCTCCAATGGTCACGCACACATGCCCCGCGTGCTTGTAGTAGTGCAACCGATTTGCGCGATTGTATGAAGCTTTATCTCTGTTCCGTTTGTCTACTCATGTGCTACCATAGCTTTGTATGTTAGTACAGCGGCATGCGACCACGGGAAGGTACTTTCTTGTTTCAACCTTTTCAGTAGTCGGGTTTTAGTTTTTAAACTTATTTTTTATTTAATTATTTTGGAGCGTATTTCAGTAAGATTTATATTTTTGAAATGTGCTAATTAAGCCCTTTCATTTGATACCCAACAAGGCATCATCCTAAAATATTTATTTTTAAATTCATTACTTTATGGCCTCTAGAGTGCCCAATATTGGATTTAGTGTGACGTCACATAGCCTATAATCAGCGCGAGCGGACAATCAAGACGCTTTCAACGATACCTCATTTGTCTAATTACGACAAGGAGTTTAGAAGTTATGAGGGAACAGATGAACATACATACATACCGGTCAAAATCATAACTCTTCTTTTTGCTTCGCCGTAGTCGGGTAAAAATTGAAGCGCACTGGAAGCAATCCTGAAGTATAATTTATTCCGGTCAGTTAATCAAGTGTTAGTACAATATGCGGGGGCTGAGTGGACGTGGCGGGCCGCGCCACGGGAGAGTGTTGAGAATTGACCCTGATCGTGGCCGCCCAGCGGCCCTGGCACAAAGCTAATCGGCTAGATAGCGTAATGAGTTAATGAGGGTCGTCGGCCGCCGCCGGCCACAAGCAGGTCGACAACCCTACGAGTTACGACCTCGCACCCGACACTGACACAAATTTAATTATCGACGGGCACCGCTCCTCATTGTTCTTTATTTATTATACGACGTATCTAGTACGGTATGAAGCGGTTACCACAATTACAGCTCACAATACTCGTCAGTGCGATGTTATCTTACAGCGAGTAATAGCCTTCAGCGATCAATGTAACACGTAATCTAGCAAAGTTAAGCTTCTTTGCTTCCTATACTTCGACCGAATCGACTTAACGGTGTCGGCAAAACTCATTAAAATCCATAACGACATTATCGAGGTGATGTCGCGCCGATGCGGTAGCTTCACCTGCACTTCCCTTATTAGATATAGCAAACATGTCTACTCCTAGAAACTTAGTACTAGTAGTAAGTCAATAATAGTATGTGGAGATTTTAATATTAATTTATTGGAAAATAACTCGAATACTGTCAGATTGTTAAGTCTTTTTAGGTCATTTGATTTGTTAAATGTTTTTATTGAACCAACCCGAGTGACAGCTTCTTCTGCCATTTGTATTGATAATGTTTTTTGTAATTGTGATTACTTACACAAAGAAATTGTAAATAAGTTGCCATCTGATCACAGTGGACAAAAAATAACATTTAGCTCCTACATGCCTTTACAAAAAATTCAAATAAGGTTTAGGACAATTACATGTAAAAAGTTAGTGAAATTAAATAATTCTTTGGCCAGTAAGTTATGTGATCAGAATTTTAATAATATAGGTGACCCAAATGAATTCTACGCCGAGTTCTTTTCAATATTAAACGCGCAGTTTAATGACACTTTTCCACTAAAAACTAAAAATATTCACACAAAGTTTTTATTTAGTGACTGGGCGACTCCAGGTATTCGTAAAAGCAGGGAAAAACTTTTTGAACTCTATGGCTTAAAGCAACATATGAATAATACAAACTTTCATCAGTATGTTGCAAAATATTCAAAAACTTTTAAAAGTGTGTGCCAAAAAGCTAAAGCTCTTTATATTAGCAATAAAATAAAATCAGCTGATGATAAAATAAAAACTACCTGGCAAATAATAAATAATGAAACAGGTAGGAAAAAACAGCGTAACACTGAATTTAATTTAGAGACTGCACATGGCCCCATCAACTCAGATGTAGAAATAGCTCAGGAATTTGAAAACTTTTTTTCTAATATTCCCCTTAAAACTACTGAAGCTTTAAATTCATCCCCCACGCTTTCTGCTGCCTTACTTAAAAAGAATGTAAAGGCATGCCCTTTGGAGTTTAGGTTTCAGCATACAAGCCCCCAGGCTGTTATAAAAGCTTTTAGAGATCTTAACATTAAATCAACAGAAGATCTCTGGGGAATGTCTGTAAAAGTATGTAGATCTTTCATCGAAACTATTGCACCCTATTTAGCTTTCATATTTAACACCAGTGTTGACCAAGGAGTCTTTCCGGATCTTATGAAACATAGTAAAGTAGTACCATTGTTCAAATCCGGTGATAGTAAAGATCCTAACAATTATAGACCTGTGTCAATTCTACCAGTTCTCAGTAAGGTGTTTGAAAAGTTGATGCTCAATCAAATGTTATGTCACTTTAATAAAAATTCCATCTTTCATGAACACCAGTACGGTTTCACCAAAGGGCGTTGCACTACTGACGCCGGTGTTACCCTAATAAAGAACATTTTTAACGCCTGGGAAGAAGCACAAGATGCCATTGGAATCTTTTGCGACCTCTCTAAGGCGTTCGATTGCGTAAACCATGAGACACTTCTGATGAAACTGGAGCACTATGGAATTAGAAAAACAGCACTTGACTTGCTAAGATCATACCTGAAAGATAGAAAGGTTAAAGTTCAAGTAAACGGCGTAAACTCATTAGGGTCTGAAATGACAATGGGTGTTCCTCAAGGTTCGATATTGGGTCCATTCCTCTTTTTAGTTTACATTAATGATTTACCCCACTTACTTCAAAATCAACCGAAGATGGTGTTATTTGCAGATGACACATCATTAATCTTTAAAATAGACCGACGGTCACAAAATCTTGACGACGTGAATAACTGTATTCTTCAGGTCCAAGATTGGTTTACGGTAAATAATTTAGTACTTAATGAAAGAAAAACCAAATGCATTAGATTTAAATTACCGAATGTTAGAAGTAGCGAATGTGAAATCATATTGAATGGCCAAAAACTAGAATTTATTGATCAGACAGTTTTCCTAGGAATCACGCTAGACGAGAAATTACAATGGGGACCTCATATAACATCTATTGCGGGGTGGCTAAGCTCCGCCGCTTATGCTGTTAGAAAGATAAGACAGTTAACAGATGTAGAAACCGCGCGTTTGGTCTACTTCAGTTACTTCCACAGTATTATGTCATATGGCATTTTACTATGGGGTCGGGCTGCTGACATTGAATCCATTTTTATTTTACAAAAGAGAGCTGTCAGAGCCATTTACAATCTACGTCGTCGCGAATCTCTTAGGGAACTATTTAGAAAGGTTAATATCATGACGGTACCTTGCCAATTCATTTATGAAAATATTATGTATGTAAGAAAAAATCAACATCTTTTTAATAAAATAAGTGATAGGCATAATTTTAATACTAGAAATAAAGATAAATTAGATCAACCTTTTTTCAGATTATCTAAAGTACATACATCTTTTATGGGGTACTGTGTTAAATGCTACAACAAAATACCTTGTGACATATTGCAATTAAATGAAAGAAAATTTAAAACTCATATTAAGAGTACACTTTGTAAACAAGGATATTACAAATTAGAGGATTATATCCAAGATAAGAATGTTTGGAAACATGCTGGTCATGCTCCATAGGACAATCTAAAAGTCTAGACAACATCAAACTTGTTCCTAATTTAATTTATCTATACTAATATTATAAAGCTGCAGAGTTTGTTTGTTTGTTTGTTTGAACGCGCTAATCTCTGGAACTACTGGTCCGATTTGAATGATTATTTTAGTGTTGGGTAGTCCATTTATCGAGGAAGGCTATAGGCTATATTTTTTTTTTTTTAATTAGGGATCCGTCATAAAATTGCTATTTTGTAACACAAGGTGTAAAATCGAAAACCTATTTTTGCGTGCGCTGCAAAAACTATTGGCAATAGAACAAAATGATGTACTACGGGTTTGTAGAGCCCATCAAGACCTACAAAAAAGTCCGCGAGAACATATATCTAGCTATCATGGTTTAATCACAATAACCGATTTTGTGTTCAAAATAATTATTAAATCGTCTGAAGAAAAAAAAACTACGTTAAATATGTATCGTAATATTAATCTTTATCGAAATTAAGCATTATGTTATCAAGAGTATTTATGAAGAAGTAAAATACTTTTTGTTTCATCTCAATCGGATATTTCGTTTAAAAGTTATCACGTGTGTAAGATGTTAAGAGTTGGTACCTATTAAGGAGTTATGGGCCATAGAGTTTTTTATCAACATAAAATCCTGTAATAATCTTTTTCGAAATACATTTGTTGATGATTGTAAGTATAAGATCTTTGAAGAGTATAGTTTGTTTGAACGCGATAATCTCTGGAACTACCGGTCACATTTGAAAAAATCTTTTTGCATTTGATAGCTCAATTCTTGAGGAAGGCTATAGGCTATTTAATATCACGCTATGACCCTTAGGAGTCGAGCAAAAAAAAATTATTTACAGAATTAACGCTAAGCGAATACGAAGTGTTGCGACGGGGTGCGGGTACAAGAAATTTCACGCGGACGAAGTCGCGGGCAGAAGCTAGTATTATATATATATATTTTTTTTACTAGCTTCTGCCCGCGACTTCGTCCGCGTAAAATTTCTTGTTCCCCGACCCCGTCGCATCGCATCGCCTGCCCGCTGTTAGTTCGGTTTCGCGATCTTACTTTTTTTCTTTTTGCTCGACTCCTAAGGGTCATAGCGTGATATTAAATAGCCTATAGCCTTCCTCAAGAATTGAGCTATCAAATGCAAAAAGATTTTTTCAAATGTGACCGGTAGTTCCAGAGATTATCGCGTTCAAACAAACTATACTCTTCAAAGATCTTATACTTACAATCATCAACAAATGTATTTCGAAAAAGATTATTACAGGATTTTATGTTGATAAAAAACTCTATGGCCCATAATTCCTTAAAAGGTACCAACTCTTAACATCTTACACACGTGATAACTTTTAAACGAAATATCCGATTGAGATGAAACAAAAAGTATTTTACTTCTTCATAAATACTCTTGATAACATAATGCTTAATTTCGATAAAGATTAATATTACGATACATATTTAACGTAGTTTTTTTTATCTTCAGACGATTTAATAATTATTTTGAACACAAAATCGGTTATTGTGATTAAACCATGATAGCTAGATATATGTTCTCGCGGACTTTTTTGTAGGTCTTAATGGGCTCTACAAACCCGTAGTACATCATTTTGTTCTATTGTCAATAGTTTTTGCAGCGCACGCAAAAATAGGTTTTCGATTTTACACCTTGTGTTACAAAATAGCAATTTTATTACGGATCCCTAATTTTGAAAAAAAAAAAAATATAGCCTATAGCCTTCCTCGATAAATGGACAACCCAACACTAAAATAATCATTCAAATCGGACCAGTAGTTCCAGAGATTAGCGCGTTCAAACAAACAAACAAACTCTGCAGCTTTATAATATTATAGTATAGATTTTTTTTTAATATGACATCTTATTTTAATTCATTTTTTACAATCTGCGACTACAGTGGCTCACACACTTGTTAAAGTTCAACTACTTTTGCATTTTTTTTTTTTAAATAACTTGTAAATATGTGAGCACCATGTATCTATCACTTATTTGATTTACCTGTCATTGCTTAATTTTTAATTCTTTTTACCTTTTGTGGTAGACTAATTTTATTATGGGTGCATCGTGTTCACATATAATTTTTATTATGTATACAAGACCTTGTAAAACATTTTAAAAGAGTAACGGTGGAGTTTCTTGCCCATTCTTCTCCATACGAAATCTACCTTTTCGAATGGGCGACTAGAATCATTTCTATTTAGTTTTTTTTTTGACGTTCAAAAGTGCCTTTAATGTGCCTATTTGAAATAAATGATTTGACTTTGACTTTGACTTAGACTGATCTGAGCCTGAACATCAGTCTTTTTAACCGATACGATAATTATGACATTTAAACATAAATAATTTGCACGCATGCTTGCAGGCAGAATACAATGACTTTAAGGCTGTTAGATTTTCCCTTGTAAAATGTGACTCAGGTTGGCTGGACAAATCTTCCAAATAGCTCGCATTTAACTAGGTCAATAGGGCACTTTATGTGACGGCTAAACACCCTTATTTCAGAATTTGTGACCCTACAGAATCTTAGATAATCGATCGAAAACGTGTCCAGCCAACTTGAAAAACCATTTTTCGCTGGTCTCTCACTTTCGGTAACGGAAGTGATTTTGACGACTTTTTGCATATCAACGGGCGTCACATCAATTTGTGACAGGCATCGAGCTAAAAGTTTTGTGATACGTACAGCGGTTTAGTAGAAAAATGCAAAAATCTGTGTCCAGCCAACTTGAATTTACGTATAAAACTTCTGGCTGGCAGTTCCGAACCTCAATAACGGGAGCATTTTCGAATATGGTTCCTTTACAACATCGATGTTTATGAACGTGAACGATCCATCTATGTTTTTAAAAATCGATGTATTGTTTGCATACCTAGCTGCAACTTCATAACATTCAATCACTACTAACCCATTTCTATGAATTAGCAGCATGAGCGATTTTAGCACTCATGGGTGCGATTCGGAACGCGGCCATGATGATGAGACTTGTTTTGTGTAATCTGTGTGTGTGTGTGTGTGACTTGTGTGTAACTGACCGTTCAAACTTTCAGTTAGGTATTATACAAATGTTGTTTTGTTTTTTGTTTAAAAACTAATGTGTCCCCTTGGTATAATATACGGAGTTTCGTCCATTAAAGAAAACACCTTAAAATATACTTAGTCCTACATAAAACCTACAATATTGGTAACCCTACTGCAGTGTTTGTATGGGAAAATTTAAAGGTCGAAAATGGCCTGAACTGCTTCGAGAAAAGGATGGTACGGCCGCCCGGCCGTGCCGCTTTTTGCTCGACTTGGCGCACGACAGATGATCGTATTTTTCGATCGTCGATCTTTGAAACTACTCAAAGTTTCATTATCGTGATCTACGAGTACATACTTTCAGGAAGGTTTTAGTATATAATACATTAGGTAATTGCGCTTATGTACGAAGTTATATGCATAAATGTACTGCATCTCCGGCATTTCTTTGCGAATTTTGATGATTCTTCTAGTCGGTGTCTTCAATTCTTTAATGCACCTTAGCTTGGCACCGCTTGGCTGCAATTGTATATCTATGTATTGTTTTTAATGGATAACTCAAAGGTATATGCCTCAGGGGTGGTCCCATATACATTTGACTAGCTGTTCCCCGCGGTGTCACACGCTGCGCGGCTCCTAAGGGTCGTAGCGTGATGTTATATAGCCTATAGCCTTCCTCGATAAATGGACTACCCAACACTAAAAGAATCATTCAAATCGGACCAGTAGTTCTAGAGATTAGCGCGTTCAAACAAACAAACAAACTCTGCAGCTTTATAATATTATAGTATAGATTAACTTTGTTTGGGCAGTTTTTGAGTAAGTATAAGCTTCAATAATACGTTTTTTTTTTCTACTTTATTTATATTGACGATGTTTTAACAGATATTTACATTGCAAGTAGTGTTAATTGAATTTGTGTGGGGTAGGTACAACTAAAAAGTGAAAAAAAACTGGCCAAGTGCGAGTCGGACTCGCACACGAAAGGTTCCGGTACCACAAGGCAAAAACGCCGAAAAAACACGTTTGTTGTATGGGAGCCCCCCTTACATATTAATTTTATTGTTTTTAGTCAAAGACATTAAAGTTATTAACCTAGACGGGACATAGCGAACAAAACCGTGATCCCATACTTGTTACATACCGGTAACGAGTCTCTCAGTCTAGTATGGTACGCCTGCGCGTGAAGTCGCATTGACGCATTCGTGTCCAACAAAAGAAAAATATTTTGTATGGAAATATGGCCGGGTTGCGCATTACGATACTGCAAATCTCGTTATGGTAGAACAACTGGACCTACCTTCAGTTTATTTTCGTATGTATTATCTATATTTACTCAGTAATTAGAATAAAATAATTTTCGTAGATAGATCTAGAAAATTTGCTTATTTTGTATTAAACGCCATCTATTGTTGAGTAGCTTTACTATAGTTGGGTAAAATGTCAGCTTAAGTGTTACCACTTTTTAACGAAATTTAAATATGGTGTGACAAAATATTCGATTCATTCAAGTAACATTCAGTTCAAAATCGATCCATGTTAAATTGATTTTTTAAAACAGGGTAATAATTATTAGTAGAATTAAAAACTAATTAAAAGTCGGAGTATACTGCCTTACAGAGATGTGATATTATATATCGATTTTGTTTTCGATAATATTCATTTAAATGTATGAATCTAAAGGTTATCTTAGGGAAACCACCTTTTAGACATAGAGTATATTTGTATTATAGGCACAAAGTTAGTTTAGGACACTTTAATTTTTTGTTTTAAACATTTGGAACGAAGACCCTTAATAATTATTCTTTCGCGTTACAATGGCGGCACGAGGGAGGCACGTGCCTCCCCCATTTATTAACCTACCGCGCAAGCGCGCGGTAGGATAATAAATACGCGTCTACGCAGTATGCGTGTGGGCAGCGGACTAGGCACCACAGAACACTATTACTCCTAGCGGAGCTGGGCACTGGTGCGAGGGGCGCGCGTTCCACGTGCCTTCATCGCAACGGCCTGGCGAGGGAAAGAGAGAGCTTATTCTCTATACCGTTCCGGAACGCGACCGCGTATTTTATTTTAAAATGTAAATAACTACTTAAAAACACACTGAAACCGATACCTTGTCATAGACGGAGATACGGACAATGAATAGTAGCGAATAAAATTGTAGAATATTTTTTCTGAGACAATTTTTGCCTAATTTGTTTAGTTTTCGATATTTATCTAACTGATTCGATTTATATTAGGTTCTTCAGGCACCACTGATCCGATTTTCAATCCACCGATTGAAAATCGTATCTGGCAACACTAGCCACACTGGCCATCTACCGAGCGATAGCTGAATCTAATTGAATAAATTGCCGCTCTAATTTGGCTATACTACGCCAGATGGCGTCACTGAGACATGGGATCACAGTTTTTCTAAGACATTTCTTTGCATGGCCCCTCTAGGTAATCTTAAATCTCTTTGTTTTTAGTATTTGTTGTTATAGCGGCAACAAAAATACATCATCTGTGACAATTTCAACTGTCTAACTATCACGGTTCATGAGATACAGCCTGATGACAGACGGACAGCGGAGTCTTAGTTATAATAGGGTCCCGTTTTACCCTTTGGGTACGGAACCCTAAAAAGTAATTTAAAACAAAATTATATCGACTTCAAAAAGAAATTAACTCAAAATTATGAAATAACTTTAATTTCGGAAGTCGCTGTCTTGGGATTTGTATTTTAGTTTTGGCCACCGACTTCCGAAATTCATAAGTTTTGAGTTAAGTAAATTCTTTTTGAAGTCGATTTAATTTTTTTATTTCGTAATTTTTAGTTTGAAGTAAAGACTGGAATATTTGTTTGTAATAAGTAGGTACTTAATAGTTTTGTTGTAAATATTGCACTAGAATTTGACCAAGGTTTTGAGATGTTTTCCCTTTGACACTACATCCGCGGCACCCGTAGCTCGTATCAATAAGCCAAGGCGTCACAGTTACACGTATTAGTCCATATCTTGAAAATTCCCGAATCGATTTTGATGAAACTTGCACTGTTCCCCAAGTTGAAGTAAATCAATAAACTTTTTACAAAAAAAAAACAACCGACTTCCACACACATACATCTAGAAAATTTTGTAATTTGTTTGGAAGCTGTTGATGTTATGGCTACTAAAACTTATTCAATTTACTCGCTACCTACTAATTTGATAGATCCAAAAACAATAGCTGGCGAGTCCTCAGGGCTCAACCTTCTGTTTCGATTCGCCGATCCTTATAAGACGTATCTGTGTTTAATATGTTTGCTGAGTACAAGACATCATCCGATCGAGTTCTATTTAATATGCGTTGGCTACGAAACCATTCGTATAAACATAATTATTCTGTAACAGTACTTTACTATCGCCATTTGCTGTTACCTATTTATTTATGCACTATTGGCTGGACTGTGTAACATAGACCCAGCTGGTCCTTCGGGACTTAGCTACTGAATATACGCACATGATCCGAACATTATTTATTTTTGATTGTTTGCTCTAATAAATCAAAATCAAAATATTTTATTTCACATAAGCCTACATGGGTACTTATGAAACGTCAGAAGCTAGGTGCACGGTTCCAATTGGTCGTTTCCTATGGAGAAGAACCGGCAAGAAACTCCACGGTTACTCTTTTTAAAAATAATTGGATTTTACAATATTTTCAAATTACAGTAGGTATGGGAGGACAGCGTAGGCCTGTCAACAAGTAACAGGTACTTGATAAAATAAAAAATGGTCTACAGATCTAATACAAGGCCTACAAAGTCCTCACATTTACAAAATAAGAATCTATCAAAAGGATAAATAAAAAATAAAAACCTAATAAAACCTAGTGATATGATTCCCATTACAACCACTAATAAAGAGATGAAAAATTTGAATTGTCTGTATATAATTTCAAGTAATAAAGAGATTATGTCAAAAAAGTATGTAAAAAAAAGTAAATAAAGTAAAGTACCTAAATAAAAAATAAACATCGTAGTTTGAGAGCAGTTAATAGACATTTAAATAGTTAAGCCGTTAATGAGAAGCCAGGGAAGCTACATGTGCAGAAGGAATTATTGCCAAACTACCTTGTCTTTAACATAGTCTTTAATCTTATAATATGCTTTTTTGATAAGGACACGTTTGATGCAAGGTTTTGAATTTTCTATCGCTAAGTTCTGTAACCGGCTTTGGCAACTTGTTATAAAAACGGACGTCGTTTACAAGAAATGACTTGCTAGTTTTAGTTAATCTAAATTTAGGTAACACAATTTCATTTTTACTACGTGTATTTATATTATGGAAATCGCTTCTTATTTTGAAGAGTCCTAAGTTTTTGCGAACATACAAAATACTTTCTATATATAAAGAGAAGGCAGAGTTAGTATATCAATTTATTTCTAAGAGACTCGCGAGGACCCATTTGATAGATTGCGCGGATTGCCCTCTTTTGTAAAATGAAAATTGAATCTACGTCAGCTGCCGATCCCCACAGCAGAACACCATAAGACATAATGCTGTGGAAATAATCAAAGTATACTAACCTAGCTGTGGCTATATCTGTCAACTGCCTTATTTTTCTTACTGCATATGCAGCTGAACTTAATCTACCTGAGAGAGCTCTAATGTGTGCGCCCCATTGTAATTTTGAATCTAAAGTAATTCCTAGAAATACAGTTTCCGTAACAGCGTCTAATTTTTTGCCATCAAGTTCTAAATTCAGACCCACTTGAGGTACATTTGGTAATGAGAACTTAAGACATTTAGTTTTGTTCGCATTAAGTAAAAGATTATTAGCTGCAAACCATTTCGAAAGAACAGCCAGACTATCGTTAACATGTAAGACATCCGTATCTTTCCTATCTATTTGAAAAATAAGGAAAGTGTCATCAGCGAATAAAATGATATCCGACAAGTTAGCCATCATGTAAGGAAGGTCATTAATATAAACTAGAAATAGGAAAGGGCCAAGAATTGAGCCTTGAGGCACGCCCATCTTAACTAAAGATCCCGATGACGTCGCCCCATTAACGTTTACTTTTTGCTGCCGCTTTGACAGATAGGAAAGAACAAGATCAGCAGCTTGTCCACGAATTCCGTAATGGTATAATTTACAGATCAGTGTATTATGGTCAACGCAGTCAAACGCAAAATCATTTGATTAAAGACCAAATAAATGCCTAAATGATATTATCCTTGATAATATTCTGCCAAGTAAAAATTTTACCAAATGAAAATGTGCGTACTAAAATCATTCCAAACATTGCATTGTTATAAAAAAAGGTTGCTAAAATTTGTTTGGGTAGTGAAATTTTGGCAAAATCTTTTCGGCAAAACGGCAGGATCCCGACTGTGACGTGTAGAAAACGTGACTACATCGTCCTCGAACCAGAGTGCGTAATTGCATATGGTGAGTTCGTGGTTGCCAGGCGTGCCGGTTGTGTATAGGCGTTTATTTGGTGGAGCAGGAAGCCTCGCGGGATCCAGGGCGAGCAGTTGAGCTCATTAGCGGTTGTCGACGACACGCGACCGCAACATCTACATGAAACTGACGCCGTATACCGTACTTCACAATACGTCATGTATAAGCATTAGAAGTAGCGACCAATCACTTCACTTTGATTGCTTTGCTATGCGGTAAACATGAAACATATCACGATAAGGATATTATTATGTGTTAGGTTTTCGTTTGACCTCTATGCACGCAAAGCCTTGCCCTTGTTATTTGAGAACAATTAAGAAAACAACCACTTCTCACGCAGGTTCCCATAAGTAGCGGTCAAGGAAACCAGTTTCGTAATAAGGAAAACCAAAATAAGAAATCGTTAAAACAGAGTTGATCACGCAGCCGTTCACAACACGGAGACTATTGGAAGCTAAGAGAACAACTGCGTTAGAACGTTACACTGGGATGATATACGTGATTGAAACGAGCTACGATATCACTAGTGGTTTACAACCTCGAATTTGCTGGAGTCGGTCGTTTAGCTCACGAACCACATCTGACGGATCAGATGGGGTTCGTGAGCTAAACCACGGACAGCTACACGAAGGACCACTACAACAATACAAGCTGACTTGTAATTGTAAAACATTACACATGTTGATGGAGGAGGGTATTCAGTATTCAAGTCTCGGTCCAAATAAACGATGTAAAATTATTCCTTCACTTTTGAATTAGTTAGGCCGTCGAGGCTTTGGTGAAGGCAGGACGAGACACATTAGTGAGTTAACTGTTTAGGGTGCACGTGCAAGTATAGTCTGTTCAAGTTACGGTAGCTACTGCCTCACTACCTCGATGAGATCCTGATGACAGTGACTGGCCCGACTATATCTACTAATTCGTATTGAGTAGCTATTAGTTAGTCTTCTGTAGCGTATTACAGTGCGCTGTGCTCGTGTACATGCCTAATCATCGCTATGTTTGCAGGCGGCGCTGCGGCCTCGTGACCAGTCCACGTTGTACATGTACCTACTGCTCGTTTCATTACATTCAGCTGAAGACACTTTCGCTAGTACATTACGAACCTTTTTTAGAACCTCCTGGAGAAAATTTATTGTTATGTCGGACTCCTACCGCCTAAAACCCCATGGTTATATTTTCGTCAATATACATACACGAATTCTTTCACGTCACGTAGTCTCCTTGTATTTCATAGTTTCGTTTCATAGAGGTGTTAACTAGACACGATTGTCATTCCTGGCAATGACTGTTAAATGAACAACTGAGCACAGTTATTCGCGTGCTCTATGCAAGGTGTTAACTTCCAGCAACCACCACAAACACCACAAACTCACAAGCGATGTGCCAAGTGTGCCAACCTGTCTTTTTAGGGTTCCGTACCCAAAGGGTAAAAACGGAACCCTATTACTAAGACTTCGCTGTCCGTCCGTCCGTCTGTCTGTCACCAGGCAGCAGGCTGTATCTCAAGAACCGCGGTAGCTAGACAGTTGAAATTTTCACAAATTATGTATTTCTGTTGCCGCTATAACAACAAGTACAAAAAACAAAATAAAATAAATATTTAAGGAGGGCTCCCATACAACAAACGCGATTTTTTTGCCCTTTTTTGCTCGATATCAATAATGGCAACAGGTAGGCACTTGAAATATTCACAAAATACTCAGTTGTATTTTTACTTTAATAATAAATAATAAAATTAAAATAAAATAAATATTTGGGGGGGGCTCCCATACAACAAACGTGTTTTTTTCGGCGTTTTTGCCTTGTGGTACGGAACCCTTCGTGTGCGAGTCCGACTCGCACTTGGCCAGTTTTTTACCCTTTAGGTCCATAGCTCTTGGCAAAACGTTTTTATTAGAAAACTTTACGTTCACTTGTTAAAGTGAACTTGAAATGAGTGAAACGTAAGAAAAGAATTATTACTGCCTTCTAAATATCCAGCAAAAAGTGTAAGTAGGTATGTATAGCAATCGCACGGCACTTTGCATTCACGTTTCTTACAACTCTCCAGTTCCGACTCTATTCATGATGAAACAGGTAGGTACCTACCTGTAGAGTGTAGACTGTAGCTACACAACAAATATACGAGTTTGCGACAAAAAGCTTCATTAATATAACAAAACACGATAAAAACGAACACCGGCGCGGGGTCATTCGTCAAAATCATAATAGTCATTAATCTTCGTGAGACTTGAATGGTTCACGTTGAGTGTGCCACTGCCACTTTTAAGGAGCACACAATAACACTGTACTTAATATTTGGGTAAAAATCGCCAACTGATTATGCTACACAGTGAATGAAACAAATAGAACCAATATTTCAGAAGTATACTTACATAGAATATAATACTCTTTAATAAGTAAGTACACCAAATAAATTACAAACACAAATATAGAAAACTCACAAAGGGCGGTCGCGCTTGACTTGAGATAGATATTTATTCAAAATGGAAAAGTGAGTAGAAGTGCCCAAAGCTCAGCTTCATCATTTCGCTATATTTAGGGGTTAATAACCCGCACTCGTGCGGAGGAAACGGATGAAAAAGTTGCCAGATATAAACATGAGTTAACCACACATATTTAATTTAAACTTTTGATGTAGATAACGTTTTATTAGGGTTCCGTACCAAAATGGTAAAACGGAACCCTTATGGTGAGACTCAGTCTGTCTGTCTGTCACTGCTGGATATCTCAAGAACTACTAACACTATCAACTTGAAATTTAAAATAGTTTTAGATGACGTTTGCCCAACTATTTTGCAAAAATCTATATTATAAATTATATAAATATAAATTATAAATAATATTATAAAGCTGCAGAGTTTGTTTGTTTGTTTGTTTGTTTGAACGCGCTAATCTCTGGAACTACTGGTCCGATTTGAATGATTCTTTTAGTGTTGGGTAGTCCATTTATCGAGGAAGGCTATAGGCTATATTTTTTTTTTTTCAAAATTAGGGATCCGTAATAAAATTGCTATTTTGTAACACAAGGTGTAAAATCGAAAACCTATTTTTGCGTGCGCTGCAAAAACTATTGACAATAGAACAAAATGATGTACTACGGGTTTGTAGAGCCCATTAAGACCTACAAAAAAGTCCGCGAGAGCATATATCTAGCTATCATGGTTTAATCACAATAACCGATTTTGTGTTCAAAATAATAATTAAATCGTCTGAAGAAAAAAAAACTACGTTAAATATGTATCGTAATATTAATCTTTATCGAAATTAAGCATTATGTTATCAAGAGTATTTATGAAGAAGTAAAATACTTTTTGTTTCATCTCAATCGGATATTTCGTTTAAAAGCTATCACGTGTGTAAGATGTTAAGAGTTGATACCTATTAAGGAGTTATGGGCCATAGAGTTTTTTATCAACATAAAATCCTGTAATAATCTTTTTCGAAATATATTTGTTGATGATCTATATATATAAAAGGAGAAACTGACTGACTGAATGACATATCAACGCACAGCCGAAACTACTGGGTCTAGGATGGATGGATTTCGTTTGTATGAAAAATCTTATTCCTTCAGTTAATAAACTTGACACTTGGCACGAATACTTATGTAAGTAAATTATGAAGTTTGGCATTTTTTGTTTTTCTAAACTACCCCCTAAAGGGGGATTGGGGGGTGTCAAAATTTGTATGGAAGAATTTTAACGCGCGGTCCGATTAACTCGAAACTCAGTATTTATACTTAATATCAAAAATAAAGAATGACGTATATCAGGGTTTTTCGAAAATCTACCCTTAACGGGGTGAAAAGGGGTAGTTAATTATACAGGCGAGGATTTTACTGCGTGGCTTGATTAACTCGAAAATTGGTATAAATAATCTTTGAGTCAAGTAATGAACATATCCCAAACGATTTTTTGAAATTCCACCCCTGTGGGGGTGAAAAGCGGGAATACAGTTTATATGAAAAATCCAAATCATTTGTTTGGTTAATAAACTTGAAAATTGACCCGAATACTTATTTATCTAAATAAATGATAATTAGATTACATTTTCGAAATTTTTAGAGGAAAATCTATATATATCTATATAAATAAAAAGAAAAGTCCTGACTGACTGATTGACTGACTAATCAACGCCCTTGGACCTAGAAAGCTGAAATTTTGCACAGAGGTTCCCTATATAATGTAGACAAGGAATAAAGGAAGGATTTTTCGAAATTCAACCCCTAAGAGTGTGAACGCGGGGAAGATGAAATTTCACGCGGACGAAGTCGCGGGCAAAAGCTAGTCTGAAATAATTCTATGTAATAGAAGTTTATGTTAGAAGTTTATGTTAAGACTAGCTTCCGCCCGCGTGAAATTTCACCCTCCCCCCATTCACCCTCTTAGGGGTGGAATTTCGAAAAATCCTTTATTAGCGGATGCCTACGTCATAACATCTACCTGCATGCCAAATTTCAGCCCGATCCCTCCAGTGGTTTGGGCTATGCGTTGATAGATCACTATGTCAGTCACTCACCTTTGAGTTTTATAATATACATTTAGATTACACGAAAAATAAAACGAAGTCTCTAAATAGCACACTTTTTCAGAAATCATCAACAAAAGTAACATTAGTCATTTGATGATTTACCATCCGAAAAAAAATAACAGTTCCACTATCGGTCAAGAGATGGCGCTGGCTAACCTAAAACTGCAATATTCTACACCGCAGTGCACAGTTAAAATTTTCTGACGAATATAGGCCTCGCTGGTGAAAAATTAAAAACATGATGGTACGGAACCCTCGGTGCGCGAGTCCGACTCGCTCTTTACCGGTTTTTTTAATATTATTTTACTGTCGCCGAAATCAATTTTATTTAATGACGTTGTGGCTTTCTGTGTAGCTTTTGCGACACCCGGGAAGTGAATCATTATATGAGTATGACATAAATGGCATACCTACATTAGAAATGGTGTAAAATTATAAAGGGTCGGTCGTTCAGATTCGACGCGTCGCGCGGTGCTCGCCCAGTGTCGTAGACGGGATCCTGCCGTTTTGCCAAAAAGATTTTGCCAATATTTCACTACCCAAACCAATTTTGGCAATGTTTGGAATGATTTTAGTACGCACATTTTCATTTGGTAAATTTTTTACTTGGCAGAATATGATTAAGGATAATGTCATTTAGGCATTTGGTCTTTATTCAAATGATTTATTACAGCAAACAATCTTTAGACAATAAACGTTTGGTCAAATGATTCGTTATGACAAAAAATATAAAGGCAAAAATAAGATTTATATATATTTTGTAACGGGGTTCTTCGTAAAAATAATACTCCAGGGAGAAATACTTAAAACCTATATTTGTAATAACACACAAATAACAAGAATGTTATACAATGCAAAATGTAGGTAGTAAGGAAAAAAAAAATGCTTAAGCCAATATATAAAAAAATGAGGGTAGGTAATACAAACAAAAGTTAAAGCTAATAAAGCAGTGCAAGCTAGGCGATTGAAAAATATGCTAATGCTATGTTATCTACTTAGTTATATAATGCAAGGAAGGAAGTTAAAAACAATATGAGTAAACAATATAAGTAACAGAATGTATCAACAATGACTTTAATGAATAAATGAGAAAAACTAGTAAGCTAACTACCTAATAAATAAATAGATAGCGAGAGGCGCTATAAGCAAAATATCTCCGCTAACAATACGAAACACCGGTAATATTCCGTGTTACGAAAGTACCACCAGGCGTGACGTATTATAAGCAGAGCGCTCAACTTGCCAGGGAGTAGTTCCGAGTCGTCGGATACAAAGCCCTCACAGAGTTGAACTGCCGCTAGGCGAGCCGCGCACGTCTTTTATACCCGCGCGGGGTGTCTATGTGTGTATGCGATGAGACCTTACGCGCGTACTCGAGTGGACGCTTGCTTTAGTCGTGTGCGCATTGTTTATTTCGTTACAATCTCCCCCTCTGGCTCCGAAGACGTCTCGACGAGGAAGGCAGACTCGCAGTATCCCTTCGTGGTCGTCCTCGAGTGGGTTTCGGAAGTTGTGAGGTTGTAACTTCGGCAGAGGTGAGTGGGTCTGCTGTTTTAGGTGGTCGTCCACGCTTTCGAATTGGCCGAGCTGGCGCTGGTAGTGGACTCTCGGTGTCACTTTGGAAAGGGCGTAATGCAGATGAATGATATAGCCCTACACTCTGGTTTGGTGTATTAGGGTCTGCGACATGGTAAGAGCTCGGTCCGTGATTCTTCAAAATTATATAAGGGCCATCTCGACGTGGGGCAAGTTTTGAGCTGAATCCTTGGGCGGTCTTACTGAGGGTGTGTGTGTCAACAAGAACTCGATCTCCAGGTTTATATTTAGGGCTAAGTCTTCTGTTTTTATCTACATATTCCTTTCGCTTTTCTTCTTTTCCTTCTTGTACGTCTTTAACTCTTTTTAATGTTTCTGCTAATAATAACAGTTTAGGTGTAATTTCAGGAATGAAATTTTCTGACGAGATTATTTCACGTAGATCATGTTCATTATCATCGGGCGTTCTTAATTCTCGACCGAATGTAAGGTATGCTGGAGTATGCTCAGTTGAAGAACAAACTGCAGTGTTCATCGCAAATCGGATGCTTGGTAGTTTCTCTGACCAGGTCCGATGATCATCTCCTACAAGTATGGCGAGCTGGGTTTTAAGATCTCGGTTGCGGCGTTCTACCGAATTCGTTTCAGGATGGTAGACGGGCGTAAATGCATGCTTAATGTTAAGGCAGTAGGCTACTTGCTGCATAACAGCGCTAACAAATTGTGTGCCATTGTCACTGATTATTCTTCGTGGCATGCCGTATCTTAAAAATACCTCATTAATGAGTGTCGTCGCGCAATTAGTTGCAGTTGCATGTTCTAGTGGGAATAATTCTATCCATCTAGAAGCATGATCTTCAACGATGAGTATCCAGGTCATTCCATTGGTTGACGCAGGTAATGGGCCAAATAGATCGAATGCGAGTACTTCAAATCTTTTATTCATTGCAGATGTTTGAAGTAGTCCAGCTGGTTTCATATTCGACGGTTTGTATCTCTGGCATGACAAACAGTTTCGAACATAGTTTTCGATGTCCTTCCTCATGCCTTTCCAATAATAACGTTGAGCTATTCTAGCAAACGTTTTGTCTGTACCATAATGACCGGCAGTAGGTTCATCATGATATGCTGATATAACATTGGTTTGTTCTTGTTCTGGCACAAGAATCTGACTATTATCAGTATCACCAACAGGGTTGTAGCGGTATAGTAACCCGTTATTCATAACGTAACCCTTTTGACACCAATATCGTGTTTCTTCTTCATTATTACTTTCAAATGCCTTTACTATCTTCTCAATGTTTTTGTCCTTCATTTGTTCGTCTCTTATTTCTTTAGGATTCTTCCTTGGCGTATCTATCACAACACTACATATTCCACAGTTTTCTTTAGTATCAGCTTCACAATTAGGGCGAGATAAAGCATCTGCTACGACGTTCGTCTTCCCAGTGATGTACTTTACTGTGATATCATACGGCTGTAACTGGAGAGCCCATCTTGCTAATCGCCCAGTTGGGGATTTTAATGACATTAGCCATTTGAGGGCTTGATGATCCGTCAGGATTGTAATAGGCGTCCCTTCTATATATCCTCTAAACTTATTAAGTGCCCATACAACTGCGAGTGCCTCGCGTTCAGTCGTAGAATAATTTCTCTCGGCTTGATTTAGCAATCGACTTGCGTATTCCACGGGGTGTTCCTGTTCACCCTCCCCCTGCACGAGAACTGCACCGATAGCATAGTTGCTGGCATCGGTTTTAATTATATAGGGTTTAGAGTCATCTGCTTGAGTCAATATGGGACTAGTCGTGAGAAGTTGTTTGAGTTTGTCATATGCACCTTTTTGTTCGTCTCCCCACAGCCATTTAGCTTGTTTCTTGGTTAAACGGGTTAAGGGTTCAGCAACTTTAGCAAATCCGGGGATGAATCTTCTGTACCAAGAACACATTTGCAAGAACGAAAGTAAATGTTTTAGATTGGTAGGTGCAGTCATGTTTACTATTGCACTGACCTTTTGAGGATCCATCTGTAGTCCGTTTGGGGTAATATAATGTCCCAGGTACTTAACCCTCGAACAACAGAATTTGCACTTTTCCTTATTGGCTGTCAAGTTATATTCTTGAAGTCGGGAGAAGACATCTTGAAGATCGCTCAGATGTTGCTCAAACGTTGGAGACAGGACGATGAGATCGTCGATATAGACAAACAGTTTAACATGGCTCAGAGACACACGGAAACCATCCATCAATCGTTGAAAGGTGGCTGGTGCATTGCGCAAACCAAAGGGCATCCGTAAAAACTTGTACATGCCGAATGGCGTAACAAAAGCAGTTTTGCATTGGTCTTCCTGCTTTACTCTGATCTGCCAGTAACCTGCGCGGAGGTCTATGGTAGACATATACGGTGTCGGTTTAGCATCGTGTAATAGATCATCTATTCGAGGTAGTGGATACACATCTGGTATAGTAACTGCATTAAGTTGACGATAGTCAATGCAAACTCGTGTTCCACCATCTTTCTTAGGAACCATAACTACAGGTGCAGACCACGGAGAGTTGCATGGTTCTATTATCCCTTCTGCAAGCATCTTGCTTACTTCATCTTTCAGGATTTGAGTTTTTGCAGGTGATAAACGATACGGTGGGACGGAAATTGGTCTATGATCTCCTGTGTCAATGAAGTGCTCCGTTTGGGTTGTAGGTTTTCCATTAGGAACAAATGTACTTGCATTCCTCTCTAAAATATTTTGCAAACGTACTAACTCCTCATTGCTTAGAACACAATCAAACCTTTCGGCATCTATTGCTGAAATATCCGTGCTAGGTGAATTGAACAAACATCTGGTGTCTGGTGACAATTCTATGGTGCTTTCATCTATCGACCTTCTAGCATCTTGATACAATGCATCTACTACTGGAGAATGGCCATCAAACAGTCGTTGGCGCTTACTCGGCGGAGTAGAAAATTCAATTGGTACCAGTGGGCCATACGTAGGTGTCTGTGGACGTGCTGCACTTGCTTGACAAATCTCCAATTTAGTGGGTGCGTCATTACCAACTAACGGCTCACTTTGCGATTGTACAGGTGCATTTTCTAATACGTCAGGAGAAGACACTGTCATCACGGGACCATACGGTCGGAACAAATTTTGTTCGACAAGACTCGATGTTACCGATTTCGGAGTAACGGCTTTTTCGGGTGAAGTAGACATTGGTGAAATGATTTCCGGTAAACAAGCGATGCTTATCAGATCGGCGATCATTGTCTCGCAAATATCTTCTTGTTTCAAGTCATATACTTTTACAGGATCATCAAGGAACCGACATGTCAACTGAGGTAAGTTAAGAACCATCATGGCATCTTCGATGAAACCAACTCCCAGTAATGTCTTGTTACTTTTGGCTTTAGGCATAACAATGAAAGAAGTGTTTATCACCTTTCCATAAATATTAACAGGCGCTGTAACAGTCAAGACAGTCTGTATTTTGGGTATACCATCAGCTAAGGTTATGCTCATGGTCTCCTTTGTGAAGTCATATCCATCTTGCTTCAAACACACGAAAAGCTGATACGAGGCTACACTTGATCTAGCACATGTGTCTACAAATCCAGTACCCTTTATATCTCCAATACTAATTGGCACTATCGGTCTAAGGCATCTGGCACTTGCAGTATTTATAGAACAGAAATTGATGTCTTCCGTTCCTATGCGCTGAACATTACACTTCGGGCAACGGCTTCTTACAACACCTGGTTCGCCGCATCCGTAGCATGAAAATTTGGGCTTTACCTTATCATCGGGTTTAGTTTCCACTGACTTCTCTGCGGGTTTCTTCTGCTCAGCTTTCAGACGTTTCCTACAGACATCCGAAGTGTGTCCTGGAAGTCTGCAGTAGTTGCATCTAGTTTTACCCTTGTGGACGCTTTCTGCTGCTTTAGACGTCTGATTCTCTTCAGCTCTTTCACCTAAATTTCGCTCAATTTCTCTAGCCTTCTCTAATAAATCATTGAAACTTTCTATAGCTTCTCTGGATAATTTTTCCCTAATCTCAAAACGAATTTGGCCGAATACTAAATCTATCTCTTGCTGTTCAGTATGACCTGGTGCTGGAAATTCAGCTATGAGGGCACGTTTTTCTGCTACAAATATTTCTGTTAATGTATCCTTCTTTTGCTTTTTTTCCACCAACTCTTGGTATATTTTGAATGCCAACTTCTTGGGCGCAAATGCGTGCCGCAAGCGTTCTTCAAACTGGCTCCAAGTTTTTACCTGGTTCTGAATGCCTTGCCACCAAGTAGCAGCATCATTCGTCAAAATCAATGGTAGCCCTGTTAAAACGTCTTCATCTTCTATATGCTCAACCTTCTTGAACACACGCACCGCTGCTAGAAAAGACTCGACCTCAGAAGCGCTCTTATTGCCATTAAATTTTACTGGACATCTTATCATGGAACTCTTATGCTTTGACCCTGAAGCAACTGCTGTGAGCAATTGTTGGAACTGTTCACTCGACATAGTTATTGATGATGAAGGGGAAGCAGAACCACTCTTACTATCCATTGTTTCTTTTTTTTTTCCTTTCTGCGGGTATTCCTGTATTGTAAACCTCTGCGGTTGTGCTGTTGGTCTAGGTCTAAGGGTTTTCTTTAGAGGATCCACGTTGGGGCGTCAATTTGTAACGGGGTTCTTCGTAAAAATAATACTCCAGGGAGAAATACTTAAAACCTATATTTGTAATAACACACAAATAACAAGAATGTT
Source organism: Oligia latruncula (assembly GCA_948474745.1). Classification (NCBI taxonomy): domain Eukaryota; kingdom Metazoa; phylum Arthropoda; class Insecta; order Lepidoptera; family Noctuidae; genus Oligia; species Oligia latruncula. The sequence goes on along the minus strand of OX419695.1, from coordinate 19,184,038 downwards.
ATACAATGCAAAATGTAGGTAGTAAGGAAAAAAAAAATGCTTAAGCCAATATATAAAAAAATGAGGGTAGGTAATACAAACAAAAGTTAAAGCTAATAAAGCAGTGCAAGCTAGGCGATTGAAAAATATGCTAATGCTATGTTATCTACTTAGTTATATAATGCAAGGAAGGAAGTTAAAAACAATATGAGTAAACAATATAAGTAACAGAATGTATCAACAATGACTTTAATGAATAAATGAGAAAAACTAGTAAGCTAACTACCTAATAAATAAATAGATAGCGAGAGGCGCTATAAGCAAAATATCTCCGCTAACAATACGAAACACCGGTAATATTCCGTGTTACGAAAGTACCACCAGGCGTGACGTATTATAAGCAGAGCGCTCAACTTGCCAGGGAGTAGTTCCGAGTCGTCGGATACAAAGCCCTCACAGAGTTGAACTGCCGCTAGGCGAGCCGCGCACGTCTTTTATACCCGCGCGGGGTGTCTATGTGTGTATGCGATGAGACCTTACGCGCGTACTCGAGTGGACGCTTGCTTTAGTCGTGTGCGCATTGTTTATTTCGTTACAATTTATAATTTAAAGAATTATATAATTAAAAAATGCAATTTTATTTTAAAATAATCATTTATTTAATACAAAATATTTGTAACTTACAATTTAAATTTTTTTGCAATGGACATTATCGAGATCCGAATTAGTTAGACGAGGTGAAATATTAAAAAAAAAATGCTTAGGTTACGTTAAAACCGTGACTACGCATGAGCCGAGCGAGCGAAGCGAGCGGTGCCGCGGCTGCGGCCGGCGAGTACCAGAAACGACTAGATTATATAGAAAAAAAATATCGAAAAAGACAGGCTACCCGAAACTGAACTAGTTAGAAGAGATTATTTTTTTTTTTTAAATACTACCAGAATACTTAATATTATTATTAGGTACCCGTTTAAAATTTGTCCCAAGTGGAAAAAACACCCTTGTAATAAAACGTCTTCAAAGTTAGATCTTATGCTTGAAATGGCTTCCTTAAAACTGCGAAAACTGACAATACTAAATAACCAACTGAAATATTTCACTAAATAAAAATTGGTAAAAGTACTATAGAACCACATGCTCCAAGCAACCGCCCCCTCCTGCGGACTTCGATAGTATATATAGTGGACCTCCAGACGCTGTAGTTGGTAAACAAGTTATTGTTTAAACGTTCCACCCAAACATTAGGTTTGGGTTACAAATTATTTGTGAAGAGATTTTTTGCTAAGTAATAATTTGGCAAATGAAATTATGCGGCAAATTGTTTGGGAAGTGATAATTTGGGAATTTCTTTTTGGTGAAACAAGGGAGACCCGTCGTAGACTCGTAGCGTGAGCGAGAGTGTAGAGATGCGAGCCGGTACAAAGAAACAACGTGTACGTGATCTTTCTTACGAACGTGTAAACACGCTTGTCCCGAATATGCATAATAGTGTATTCGGTCAACCAAAATCTTGACGGCCCTTGGCGGACGCGGAAGCAATTTGATGATTCCTTCACAACTAGCAAGGTGAATTCGTAAAAAAATTACATTAAAATAACCGTAATTCGTCACAGCATAATTGCACGTGCGATACTTCCTGTAGTTATGTTATGATGTACGTCTCGAGCCTCGTACACATGTTTTTGGTACAATTTTCGTGTCGGGTCATGTTTGTGACTCGGGTTATCTATGAATATTTCATAAGATAAGCGTCGGCAGACCATCGCTCAACTTAATATAAGTTTGATGAGCATCATCCTTGTGAACTTATTTGTACAGCAGATGCATGATCTTATTGTCGGGAAGCGGATAAACTGAACCCGCGCGGCGCGCCGCGACGAAGCGCAAAAAGCTGCTGAAAGATTGGCTCAGCGGAGTTAGCCTGTGTTCATTTGATTGGTTCTCCTATTGGTACTGAAATGTTGCCAGTTAAAAGTATGTTATCCTATGATTTATGACGTTAGGCTGATAGCTGAACATCTTTGAAGTACTTATTAACATCTACATTAAGGGTACAGTTCATCATTCTCCTGCCCTTATCCCAATTTATTTGGGGTCGACGCAACATGTCTTTTTCTTCCATACTTCTCTATTAGTTGTCATCTCGGTAGTCACCCCCTTTCTAACCATATCAGCAATCACACAGTCCATCCATCGTTTCTTTGGTCTGCCCCTACTCTTATAGCCATCGACATTTATACTCAAAACTTTCCTCAGGATATTTTCCTCATTCCTCCGTATCATATGCCCAGTTAATATCAATGATATTTCACAGTGACAGTGTTTAAAGCGTCATTACAGACAGCGTTGTGACACTTGTGACAACGCAAGGATACCGACTGCACAATACATTAGCATGGGAACTAGGTGGAACCTGGCTTGTAGTTCCCCCGAATGCTCCACCTTCATACAATGCATACCGTTAACGTAATCACACGCGGTTTGAAAACAATATTAGGTACAAACACCGACACCGATTAGATAAGTGACGAATATTGCAGACATGACCTATTTAGATACCTTATCACGCAAAATGTATACAAAAGCAGAACGCAGATATTGGAGGAGATACAGATAGTATAATCAGTTAAGTAATCTTTATTGACCCAGCTACTGGACTACTAGCACATCGTTCGCGTTACTGCACTGATGGCTTCTCCTGACTTGATGGTCCTGAGTTCTGGCGGCACAAAAAGAGGGCTTTTCGTAGCTGCTCATGTCCAGGTTGATGTAGGTAACCACGATAACTTGGGGGCAAGTTCTCATCGTGAACTCGTTCACTTGCACTTTATCGCCATAATTAGAACTATTGAGGCATTGACACGATAAATAAGTGTATTTCAACAAACAACAATGACCGTTCAATATTAATAACACGGACTACAAACAAAGGTCTGTAAATGTCGCTAGTGTTTAGTAACGTCCAATTTTGCAAAAACGGAAATTACAGGAGAAACAGCGGAGGACAATGCTGAGTGGTTGTATAACACATTGCAATATGAGCAGGCACACAACATGTACACGGCGACACAGCGCACACAACACAACACTCGCGTTGTGGACCTTTCCGTTGCAAAGTTCCACTGCGCTTCGAATTCCTGTTTTAAAGTGATGAAGAAGTTCACTAATAATCGGGTCTCCCTTGTTTCATCGAAAAGAAATTGCCAAATTATCATTTTCCAAACAATTTTCCGCATAATTTCATTTGTCAAATCATTACTTAGCAAATAAACTTTTCACAAAAAATTGTAACGCAAACCTTATGTTTGGCAAGTGAACGTTTAAACAATAACTTGCTTATCAAATAGTACTTTTACCAATTTTAATTTAGTCAAATATTTCAGTTGGTATAACATATTTTACGCAAAATAAAATAAGCCAAATATTTTGTACCGTCGCCGTCGTCGTCGCACAGTATGATAAATGCCTCAAAAAACGGACATCCCTTTTTTATTAGGGTTCCGTACCCAAAGGGTAAAAACGGAACTTATTTATCTGTGATTTAAAATTTAATAAAAAAAATTTACACAATATTATACTAATACTTGGGGCCTAAAAAGGCCACTTTAAGCAATTCCTCAAAAAACGAGTAATTTCCTGAATTCCCAGTAGATCAGTAGCAATTCCTCTATTTTTCGTAAAATGGTGACACATAATAGCTGAATCCTATAGAATTCAATTTAAAATAGAATCATATTTGGTGTAAATATTACCGCATGAAAAAAATAAGACCGTAACTTTATCGATAATTTTTTCTTTACAGTTTTTATTAATCAAATTAGTTTTTTCTATAATATTTCTACAGTATAAATGTTATTACATTAAAATATACTTATAACTGTTAAAAAGACCGCAGATAAGCCTTGAAAAGGAAAATTAGAAACAATAAAAACTTTATAGGCTGGCAACGCGTACAAAGGAGTTTTTAGTTTATCCCTTGAGTCACCTTGAGTTATGTCAAACGTCATCGTCACAGAGTACTTTTTGATAGTCATCGTCAACTAACTTTTGGATGAGCAGAAGCTTCTATAATCATATTGTAGTCTTTGGTTCGTTGGTGGCACAGAGTACTTTTTGATAGACTGTTGGTGGCTAATTTAAATCCTATGTTTGCCTATGTTTTTAAATTATCTCAGAATCTGAGATATTATTGTACTCTGAAGTGTGTGTAGTTTATAACAAGTATTTCGTGCGAGTAAGATCGTTTTTAATACAAAGTAAGTGTATGACATAAATCATTATTTAATTAAATGTATTCAAATGTACGTAATATTTTGTAGGAATGGAAAGGCGTGCAGCTAGTGTCTGAGATACAATGGAACAATCTGCTCGACTTTCTACAATCAAAGTGGAAGCGCTGTCGATGTTGAGCTCCTTTTTGAGATCACTGCAGCCCCATGTTATGTCCAGACTCGTGTGTCAGCACGAAGCCCTACCCCTGCCGATGCACGCGACGGACAGTGCCGCTGCCTCGTCAAACTCGGCAAGCGAGATACCGCAGTAGAGTGGATTTTTCTAACCCTACAGCTATTCATATTGCGGTTAAGACTTATGGTAAAAGGCGGCGGCGGCGGCTAGACAGATGACGATGATGATGTCGATGATTTGACTTACTAAAAACCACAAATTTTCCTTTTCAGCCTGGTGGAGTTGTTAAAAGTGGGTCTTAAGTGGATGGTGATTCCATAATAAAAAGGAGACATGGTTTGCCCCTTCGCAGCTAGCATTGACACAAATAAGAGTCGCAAACCTAAATGAATGAATGAAAAAAAGCCTAATTAATTATTATGTTTGTATTAGTTTTTTAATATTATAAGATGAGAATTAATAATAATAATAATATTCCACAACTATCACACAACGCCGTCTAGTCTCAAGCTAAGCAGAGCTTGTGTTATGAGTACTAGACAACTGATAAACATACTTATATAATTGTTATATTATAATATTTTTCATATCACTATTGTTTTATTTTAGTAAAAGGTATATAGTATCTACCAATAATAGATTGTATAATCTATGATGGTATCCTCTTCTAGGGTCCTCATATTTAGACTACTTAATAAAATTTAAGTAAAGTATGATACTTTAACAATATCACACCTATAGATCTCTGAAGGGTTAGGCAGAAGTGTACCTAATGTAAGTACACCTAAAATGTGAATAGAAGATTGTATATATTTCACTGAGGGGGTACAGAGTACCTAAACCTCTTTAATAATAGATGATAGAGTCTATCTGGAACTACTTAGTTAAAAGTTTAAAACACACTACTTTTATCACAAATTCACAATCCTTTTACTTGCCTTGGGTATAGTACTATGCCATCGCGGCGGGTACATATCTACGGCTCCAGCTCATGGATGAGGTCGCGACACACACTTTTACTTAGCCTGTCTATGCCAACAAATTCGAGATCCGGCATTTCGAACACTATGTCCATTTTCCGAAGAGCTGCATTTTGTCGGCGATATAAAAGGGTCGTCGTCACCCGCGCGTGCATCAGAAAGTTTTCATATAGGTAGGGCTAAATCACCTTTTAGGGTTCCGTACCAAAATGGTAAAAACGGAACCCTTATGGTGAGACTAAGTCTGTCTGTCCGTCTGTCTGTCTGTCACAGCTGGATATCTCAAACTGATTTGCATCCAAAGACTACAATATGATGCTGTATAATTTGCATCCGTCACCTCACACACCAGGTCCAGTTGAAAACCAGCGTCAGGCACTAGTTGTCTGGCATTTTTGCTGAACTGGACCTTTTTGGCGCAGCCGTGAGGCACACATTCTTCCTAATTTTATATATCGGAATTTGCACTTTTTATTATTTTTTTAATATCTTTTTTGTTTTTAACTGATGTATGTACGATTACTGTACTATTTGGTGTATTGTGTGTCTTTTAGTCTGTGCTAAATAAATGTATTTTCTTTCTTTTCTTTCTTACTAATGAATCTGAAATTATTCTATGTGATAGAAGTTTATGTAAAGATTACAGGAAAAATAAAACGAAGTCTTTAAATAACACACTTTTTCAGAAATCATCAACAACAGTTACATTAGTTCCATTATCGGTCAAGAGATGGCGCTGACATAAAACTTCAATATTCTACACCGCAGTGCACAGTGTTAAGAGCGTTTACGCCGTACGGCATTTCATACAAACTTTCAAGCCCTTATTTTTCGAAATGAATGAACCGATTTTAATGAAACTTCATACGCATAAGCAGGATACAAAGGTCTAAAAAGTTAGTAGAAAACATTTTCAAAATGTCTTATTAACAAAAAGATAACTGGAAATCTCTGTTTCTATGGAAAATTTAAATTCGGTCTAATTTGGCTGTAAACCAATTTTTCGAAAATGTTCTCTACTAACTTTTTAGACCTTTGTATCCTGCTTATGCGTATGACGTTTCATTAAAATCGTTTCATTCATTTCGAAAAATAAGGGCTTGAAAGTTTGTATGAAATGCCGTACGGCGTAAACGCTCTTAAAATTCTCTGATGAATATAAGCCTCGCGGATGAATTATTACTTAGAATATCATTGATTATAACAATATTTCTTCACAAAGCCTCCAATCAGATTTGTAAAATGTTGCTTTTGACTAACTTCTAATGATTCCGTTATTTGACAATAAAGCAATTCCTATTTTGTGGACCATTTTACGAATCTCCATACAAAATTGTCAAACAGATGAATTGCGTGTTAAGAATTGTACGCAAACAATATTATGAATTGTCAGTTTGTGACCATTTTACGACTTTTAATATAATTCATAATGTCATCCTTTTATGATTCTCCCAAAGTGGCCTTTTTAGGCACCCTGATCTGTGATTTTTTGGGATGCGAATTTACTAATTATATGTTAAACTTAGATGAAAAACTGATCTGTGATTTAAATAATAATGACTACACAACGTGCAAATAATTTCTAATATTTATAGGTACGAAATTTGATCTGTGATTTGATGCAATAATTACTTTAAGAATTAAAATTAAGGGAATAAAAATAATAATTTCCACATCAACAAGCTGTTTCATATAATATAGTCACAAGGTGCATTTAATATATTTTTTAATTAGCACCCAAAACTTTTGAACGCGACTGTACGGACAACAGCTTAGGTATAATACGTCCAATAAAGAAGGTCATCGATAAGTATGAATCAGTCGCTTTTTAGTAGTCATTGGAATTTGGTCGGATAACCAGCCGTTGCTTAGATATTTTGGTTTTTTTGTTAATATTTACTTAATGCGAAACATTCCAAGCTGAATATTTTCACTATATATTTTTGACTAAAGGCACAAGATTTTGGTTTACACCTACACATCTGGAATTGAGCCGGTTCCTTGTATTTGGCCGTCAAAGTTATGACACCATCGTTTTGACTTTTAGCAAGATTATTCAAAAACGCATGCATGAACAGTTTTGAAACTTTAGCGACAAGAAGGACCGAATATAGTTTTCAGCGAACTTATACCTTGTCTCATTTAGTCGCTGCGATGTTTTTTTGGGTTTTCATAAAACCGCGATAACTTGAAAACTATAAATATTTTCTTAAATCTAATTGGGGCACTAAGGGGCACACATTAAGAGCTACTCGTATATGTTTATTCTACAGGGGCACATGCAATGGTTTTAGAGATATACGATTCATCAAAACGTTACTCCAGCAGGAAATGCAATATCTCGAAAACCTGAAGGGGCACAGATTTTTTTTTTTGGGGCACATTTTGGCACACATAAGCTCTCTAGCCATGCACAATTTTTCTCTCTCCGATCATTCGTTTAGAATTTTCCTGTTAGAAAAACGTTACCCCAGCAAGAATCGTTTTTTCCGTTTTTTTCCAAAACGACAGGGGGCACATATTTTTTATGTGGGGGCACATTTACAGCAAATAAGGCACCAATTATACGTTCTACTTATATAATTCTAGGAGACACTTTCTTGCTGGGGTAACGTACACCTGATCATTGCTTCTGACTTGGTTAACGATGTTGAGGTGCATAAATTGTCACTTGTGCGTCGACAGGATGCTAAGGCATGTTGCATCTTCAATACAATCTGCACTGCAAACTCTTCTCGCAAAATGGAAATCGTTGCAACAGGTACCTATATAGGTACTTGAACACGCCACAATTGCGGCGATAAATGGGGTCTTTGAGGAGTGGCTAGAGAAGCGCCACGGCGGCGGCGTCCTCACCTTCCGCCTGACGCAGGTCCTCACCGGACACTGTTGCTTAGGGAGATTCCTGTTCCATATAAGGCGGGAGGAAACGCCCGAATGTCACCATTGTTTGGACAACCCGGAGGACACGTTGGAGCATACGGTGGAGGTCTGCCCGGCTTGGGCAGAGCACCGCCGCGTCCTCGCGGTGGTGATCGGCGGCGGCGATCTCTCGCGTCCGGCCCTGGTCCAGGCCATGGTACGGAGCATAGTAGTACATCCTAGGATAGCATTGTAACAATATACATCACTTATTTAATAATTTCAACAATTATAACTGTAATTAACCTAAACTTAAGGTACCTAACCTAAATGTAATAATTGTCCTTATTAACCCTAGATAGCTAACGTTCCTGAACTTCTATGATAAGCTAACCATTCGACTTTTTGACGACCATTTTTTAAACGTGATTTTTATTAAAATTGTATGGTATTTTAATCACGTTTATTATATTAATGGGCAATATGGGATATAAATTAAAGATAATTATTACATAAATGAATATTTATTTAACTTTTAAGTACTAAATCACAAATCAAAAATGGCACATGTTTCTTTGAGATCAATAAGGCACTAAATCTTACAATTACTAAATTAGGAACTATTTTTTAGAAATTTCTTCTTTTCTTTTTGGTATAATAAAGTAAAAAGCTTAAAATTAAACGTAAGTATCAAATTACTTAGATTTTTTTGGCACAAGTGGGGCAAAAGTCGACTGTATGTTCGCCACAAATGGGAATTCTGCAACTATTGCAGTGATTCTTTGTCATGCGCCTTTTCTTATAGGAACACAATAACAAAAGTACTTACCGGCTAAACGCGACCACCACGCGATGGAGTCTAGCGGTCACTAAGTTGGCTCGAATCAGCGAGTGTGTAGGTAAAACCATTAGAAAGGGAGAGGAAGATATTTTATAGATGCTCGTCATTTTGACGAACGTTAGCTATCTAGGGTTAAACAGAAACCGCAAGTTCTAAAGGCATTTAAACATGTTTTTAGTTATCACTAACAAAGCAGCAATAGAATGCTACGTTTAGCATGCTTGTAAACCAACTTTTATGTGATGGGTTAAAGCTCTATAGAGTTTCTGGCATTGTCCTTTGTCGCAAACTTAGGATGTACAAGGGTACATACATCCCTAGTGATCCTGAACCTAACCCACAAAATGACGAAGTTAGCAGATTAGCTGAACACTAGAATCACTCTGTCAGCAGTTTATCTCCTGGGGAGTTAAGGTGTTATAACGGCTTAGCCGACCGCTTATCTAAGAACAGACCAGCCGGATTGGCTCCTGTTGCTCCAGGCCCCAGGCCTCGGAGGCCATGTTTCAAAGTGGGGCGTCCCCGATGTAGACCTTTTCGCGTCAAATAAGTCAGCCGCTGTGCGACAGTACATCACAGGGGACTCAAATTATGGCTTGGCAAGCTTCTACGATGCCTTCAGTTAAGAAGTGACAACATTGAGAACCTGGATGTTTCTCTTCACTCAATTTAAAACCGAGTGCTCAGTCATCTGAACTCGAAAATGGGGCAGGGACGTACTATTTAGAAATCGCCCCATACTGGACCCAGTGTGCCTGGCTCTCGTATTTGGAGACGAGAGGTCTCAGAAAGCCAGCACCCTTACAAGATCTAAGTAAAAACCTCTTAGACCTGACAAGTTGCAACTCCTAGCTTGGAAAGTTTAGGGGGGGAGAGCAGTCAGGTTGGGAGGGGCAGTGGTTGGTAGAGGAGCAAGGAACTTGCTAATATGTAGTGGAGATCCACAATAATCATTTATAAAGCTTGTATTCAGAGGCGAATGTCATAGTGTAGATTGCATGACATCTAGACAGTTTTTTGTCCATTTAGAAAGTCTAAAAAATCATTGTTCTTAGCTAAACCACTGCTTACCCCTTGATTAGCAGAGATTTACATACCCTAATATTGTAAGATATCTCACAACTTTTAAGTGTTGAATAAGATAATCATTTATTTGCTCAAACACGAGTACAATACGTACAACACAAATTGTCAGCATGCAAGAGATGTTAAAAGTAGGGTAAGTAATAACAGTGCGCCCAAGGTTGGGTTCAAAGACACAAAGAGTTTACCTAAAAGCTACCATAATCTTTGTTGATTTTGGTTTACAATAACAGGTGTGTCTATAAAGCTTGCTCAAAAGATTTATATACAAACTAAGATCGAGGAGCCTCATGAAGTTAGAAGAAGAGGTCTGTGGTAGCCTTCGGGAGGCTGACTGGTGATTAGTTCATCAGATAAAATTAAACTGAAAGAACCACTAGGCTTACAGAATGATTACTTCTGTAAAGTCGTAAAAGAGAGGGCTATCTCTCAAGAGTATTTAGAATGATCAGCCTATAATGTTCCCACTGATGGAACAGGTCTCCTCTCTGTGAAGGGGGATGAGGGTTTATCATAATTATGAGAATTTTTAATTCCCATTGAAACTATTTAAATATGTTTGGGTAAATGAATCATATGTTAAGTCAATTTAATTGATAAATAAAGAGACTTATACTTCATTTACATGCGAGGGTTAACCATAGTAATATAAAAGGTCCTAAATAAATTTCAGTTTCAATGGAATTTTAACTTTATTATGTAAGACATTGAGTTTGTTTTCCCACATCTTTATAAAAGTTGAGGTTCAAAAATATTGGTACTTTTGATTAATTAAGGAAATGAGTGATTCAATTATCCTTTAGTAATGAGATTATTATTTTAATTCAGTTTAAATCTCATTGATTTAAATTATCATTATGGCCTTATATTTCATGTTCACCCTTGGCAAGCAAGGCAAATAAATTCGTTAATAATCTATAACATTTTATAGATTTGTTAATTTTAGAATTTTTTAGAATAATAGATTGAAAGATCTTAATTTTTGGTTTGAACATTTAATGAATACATACAGAAATATTCATTAATTTTATTTTAATATATAATTCACATAGCGTCTACATCCTTCGGGTATTCTTTCACCAGCAGATATCAAACAGGTCTTCAACCCAATGCTATGTGTTTGAAAGTTACATAATAGAGCTGTTTTGCATTTAAAACACAACAGTTATTATGTTATGGAAAACGCATAGCATTGGAGCAATGTGCTTGCTGTTGAGTTTTGAAGACTTCTATGAATGACACTTGGAAGTGACAGCACAGCTGTCACGATTTCTGCCAAACTGAAAGATCACACCACATGTAACTTAGAGAAAGGTATGTACTATGTATTCCTGTTGTTTTCGCGCTTTAAAGGTAGAATTATTAGACTGCTTCTTCAACCCAATGCTATGTGTTTTCCATAACATAATAACTGTTTTGTTTTAATGCAAAACAGCTCTATTTTTATTTCAATAGGGGTCTTTGTTTATATTAAAAAACAGAAAAATTATAATAGCCAAAATTTTTTTAATGTCCCTGGCGCCGTAGTCTTTATATGAAGAAGTCTAGTGTTGTAGTTACTTGATCAAGTTTCTAAAGTGTCGATAGACACGAAAGTTTAAAAAAACACTTATTTCGAATCGAAATGTTGAGTTTTGAAAAAAATGTGACCCATAAAAGTATGTACTTAATTTTGCTAGCTCTTATACATGTATTTACACGATTCTTTTAATACATACAAAGTGCCGTACTTTGGTTAATACTGATATCGATATTGAAAGATCCCGTCACTACGGAACTAATAGATATCGGTGCCTTGTGCGCCATAGACATGAATAGAAGACATCCTGTGACGTCATGGACGTAAGAAATGAAATGAAATGAAATGATGATTTTTATTTTTGTAAGTAGGTTTGTACAAACACTTTTACACGTCAATCATGTTTTTTTTAAAACTAGATGAAGTCGGCGTTTCCTATCTGACTACTCTGAGAAGAAAGGCCGAAACAAACTCAGAGGTCACAGTCTCTTTTAAAGTCCAGACATAATCTTGGTCAGGTTATATGAAGACCATGTAGATCGATGTCTGAGGTGGTCTTTTGAGGAAAGAACCACACAGATTGAGAGGACCTGTCCAGTCAGTGCACGCATTTGTCAAAAATCGTGCAGCTCAACTCAAGACTTAAGGAGCTCAACGATTCGACGAACAATACCAAAGAAAGGACATTTGGGTAGGCCACATAAATAACTCAAACTGCCAGACCATGAAAAAAAAACAGAACAGAGAGAATAAAAAAAATAATATATAGGTATATATGTAAAATGACCCACATCGTCTTCACATTCACAATGAAAAAATAATATAATACTTTACAAAGTAAGCAAATGTCATTGTTTAAAAAAAAAATCATCAATGTCAATGTGTATATAAAAAAGAAAAAAATCATTCAAAATGCAGAAATTGGAAGCAGCTCAATCCCAAGCCTTTTTGTCCTCAATATAATCTTTAACGGTATAAAAGGCTTTCTGGCACAACTTACGTTTAATGAAAGATTTGAATTTATTAAGGCTTAGATCTTGAACGTGGCTTGGTAGTTTATTGTAAAAGCGTATACATTGGCATCTGAACGAGCCACCTATTTTCTTGAGCCTGGTTGTAGGTACAACATATTTGTGTTTGTTTCTAGTATTTATATTATGGATATCACTGTATTTTTTAAACAATTTTATATTTTTATGGGCATATAAAAGATTTTCATAAATGTACTGAGAAGGCACAGTCATTACATTAATCTCTTTAAATTTGTCTCTGAGAGAGTGTCTCGGACTTAATTTATAAATTGATCGAACAGCTCGCTTCTGCAAAACAAAGATAGTCTGAATATCGGCGGCATTTTCCCACAATAGAATACCGTACGACATTACACTATGAAAATAGCTAAAGTACACTAAACGAGCAGTCTCTATATCAGTTAAATTACGAATTTTTCTAACAGCGTATGCTGCAGAACTTAGCTTTTTTGACAATTTATCTATATGTGGACCCCACTGAAGCTTAGCATCCAAAGTTATGCGTTAAGCGCATCAAGGTCAGCGTGAGATAGTGCAGCTCTGTATGTGGATGATGTTTGATATTGTTATAAAAAATAGTAAAAATGAGTGAAGATAATGAATTATAAAAATCCTACAAGGTGTAGATTCGGATTCGGAAGCTACATCCGATGAATGTGAGAGTACATCAGACGAAGATTTTGAGCGGTAAGAAAAATTAAAATAAATATTTTCACTCAATAACCTAATTAGATCAGCGTAAGTATCGTGCGAAATTAGTATGATATCTCAGAATACAGAACGTACCAAAAACCGCGTTCTTAATTTGAATGCGATGCACTGTATCCAGAAACGAAGCGCGTAATGTGCCAAGCAAAATAGGTTTCAATTATTATAATTCCCTACGAACATTAAGAAGGAAATGTGTGTGTAATAAACTAATAATGTATGTTTTGCACAAACAATAGGCTGAAAAATGTAAGAAAAGAAACCAGAGACATTAGACATCCCTAATAAAAATTGAACTTTTACGTGCTACGAGCGCCACGGTCTTGATATGAAGACAACTGGATGACGTCAGAAGACAATAGGGATGTAGCCAGTTTCGTTGATTTGTTTTGTTTGAGTTATATATCTGATTTGTTATTATTTAAAGTGTATTCTGCTTTTTCTATTACAACTATAATTGTAAATAAAACAAGACATAAAAATACGTCATTATTTTTATTTATCTGGTACATATAAATTAAATGTAAGTAACATTAACATGTTAGTAACATTTATCGATAATACAATTACCCTCATCACTACTTTTTACTATATATTCGTTATACATTTATAGCTTGGCGCTGGGGGACACATCGCGTTCGGAACCGCTTGGCGCTCAAAAGGTTAAATAACACCAAAAAAAATTTTTTTTTTGTTTCTAAAAAAGGCAGATAGGCTTTATCACATACTATAATTTAAACATAAAAACGTTGCATACATAATAAGATAATACAATTATTTTGATTTCTATGGATAACCAGAATAAAATATTGAAAAAAATATAGCTCTGCATGGTTGCGGTCGGTCGATAGGCGACGTGGGATGCAAGAGCGAGCGAAGAGCACCCTGAGGTTCGGTTTTGTTAGGTTACTTTAAACCCTTTTCACAGAAATAGGAGCCCCGACAAGCGGGGCTCCGTCGACATTGAATGCAAGAGCGAGCGAATGAGAATACAAATACCTTTACCCCACACAGTATATTAACAGGGCCAATTGAAATCATAGGCAGACAGAAATGGGGGCAGCGACGGTACTAAATATTTGGCTTATTTTATTTTGGGTACAATATGTTATACCTACTAACTGAAACATTTAACTAAATTAAAATTGGTAAAAGTACTATTTGGTAAGCAAGTTATTGTTTAAACGTTCACTTACCAAACATTAGGTTTGCGTTACAATTTTTTGTGAAAAGTTTATTTGCTAAGTAATAATTTGACAAATGAAATTATGCGGGAAATTGTTTGGGAAGTGATAATTTATCAATTTCTTTTCGATGAAACAAGGGAGACCTCGGTTGGGTCTCCCTTGTTTTGCCGAAAAGATGTTGCCAAATTATCACTTCCCAAACAATTTTCCGCATAATTTCATTTGCCAAATTATTACTTAGCAAAAAATCTCTTCACAAATAATTGTAACCCAAACCTAATGTTTGGCAAGTGAACGTTTAAACAATAACTTGTTTACCAACTAGTACTTTTACCAATTTTTATTTAGTCAAATATTTCAGTTGGAATAACTCATTTTACGCAAAATTACATTTGCCAAATATTTAGTATCGTCAGTTTTCGCAGTTTTAAGGCAGCCATTTCAAGCATAAGATCTAACTTTGAAGACGTTTTATTACAAGGGTGTTTTTTCCATTTGGGACAAATTCTAAACAGGTAATAATAATATTAAGTATTCTGGTAGTATTTTTTAAAATAATTAATCTCGTCTAACTAGTTCAGTTTCGGGTAGACTTTTTTTCCATTTTTTTTTTTCTATATAATCTAGTCGTTTCTGGCACTCGCCGGCCGCTGCCGCGGCACCGCTCGCTTCGCTCGCTCGGCTCGTGCGTAGGAGGTCACAGTTTTAACCTAACCTAACCATTTTTTTTTAATAATTAACCTCGTCTAACTTATTCTGTTCTCGATAGCCTGCTAAAAATAATCTCTTTTTCCATATTTTTTTTTCTATATAATCTAGTCATTTCTGGCACTCGCCGGCCGCTGCCGCGGCACCGCTCGCTTCGCTCGCTCGGCTCGTGCGTAGGAGGTCACAGTTTTAACCTAACCTAACCTAAGCATTTTTTTTAAATGATTAACCTCGTCTAACTAATTCGGTTCTCGATAGCCTGTTAAAAATAATATCGTTTTTCCATATTTTTTTTCTATATAATTTAGTCGTTTCTGGCACTCGCCGGCCGCTGCCGCGGCACCGCTCGCTTCGCTCGCTCGGCTCGTGCGTAGGAGGTCACAGTTTTAACCTAACCTAAGCATTTTTTTTAAATAATTAACCTCGTAACTAATTCGGTTCTCGATAATGTCCATTGCAAAAAAATTAAAATAGTAAGTTACAAATATTTTGTATTAAATAAATGATTATTTTAAAATAAAATTGCATTTTTTAATTATTTAATTCCCAAAAAAAAAATTCTCAAAAAATCTTATTTATGCCTTTATATTTTTTGTCATAACAAATCGTTTGACCAAACGTTTATTGTCTAAAGATTGTTTGCCGTAATAAATCATTTGATTAAAGCCCAAATGCCTAAATGACATTATCCTTAGTAATATTCTGCCAAGTAAAAATTTGACCAAATGAAAATGTGCATACTAAAATTATTCCAAACATTGCATTGGTATAATAAAAGGTTGCGAAAATTTGTTTGGGTATTGAAATTTTGGCAAAATCTTTTCGGCAAAACGGCAGGATCCCTTGACGATGTAAGCAATCATTCTCTGAACTATAGCGACGAATCAATGATCATTTGCTATTTCCAAATAAACGCTCCCGCCGTTATAATTAAAGTCCTCATAGCTATTGAGAGTCCCTTCTTTTATTAACCCCCCCACGTAAGAGGGGTGTTATCAGTTAGCCTATTTCGTTCTGTCTGTCTGTCCCATCGTACCTCTAAAAAGATCGTTCGATTTCAATATAGTTATTTTTTATTAGAAGGCTGTTTTTTTTTTAGGAAGTTCTGTTCAGCCATTTAGAAGATAACCTACATTGTGTCTGTGATCACTGTTCTCTGTCAATTTAGTACACTATAATAATGTGGTACCCTTGACTTGGCCTGATACTACAGCCACCAGGAAAATCTGCGGACAAACTCCTAACTCATTCAGTTGGTCTTGACTTAAGACATGGTGAATATAGTCTGATGATGGAGCAGGCCGGAACTCGGCCTTACTAATCGTAGACACTCCGAGTTTGGACTCGTTGATCTAGATGAGTAAGGTGGTCGTTTATTCTCCGATATGAATCCATGGTTGTAGAAAAGACAATGTCCTAGAATAATAATATATAATGTAGTCGTAGAAAAGTAGGTTTGTATGTACGGGATTAGGAAATCGTCTGTCGTGAATGTGTTGCGCGCCGTGGTTTATGACTGCCGTAACGACATCTAGCTCAGTATCGATCGCTTTATGAGCACTGTTCTCATCCTTTATGAGATACCTACCTACCTAGTTTTTTATTTCCAAATTATTTATCCACGTTGTCATTTTGTCACGCTTACAATCGGGCTGCCCCTGTCGGGCCGGCGCGATGCGGCGGCGTGCGTTCAGATCAAAAAAAATCAGAAATCCAACACTAATGAACGGAGTTCGCGTCAGAACTGTGTGGCGTCGAAGTGATTCAAAAGTATGTGATTGTAAATTACACCAAACATTTACTACTAGTACAGCTACCATATTCGTGATCAGTTTTGACTCCTATTGGATTTCTGATTTTGATCATCTACTTTTGCTGTTGACTGTACCTATGTGGTGACACGCCATCACGGTGATCTGACATTTCTTTATATGTTGCTCATTTTGAACACACAATGTGAAGTACCCACTGACCTAAACTGATGTGTGTGACGGCATAGACTTCGCGACCTATAAGACAACATTGTTAAGCCTGCTCTACACTACTCGCGAAGTTGCCTCGACGAAGTACTCGTCGAAGTTGATCGAAGTCCGAAGTATGTGACTACACACTTGTGCAACCTCGCGAGGAGCTCAGTCGCTCGCGTATTTCCCTTTCCGTGTCCAACTGGCGACACCGGTCTCGCGAAATCCACACGCTTTTGTATTAGTACGGAATTCTACTAGCCCGTGTTCAATTCGCGTCAACTGAGCACGCCTTTGTGATAACGTAAAAAATAAAGTAACCCAACAAAAACCGAACATCGGGGTGCCCTTCGCTCGCTCTTGCATTCTATGTCGACGGAGCCCCGCTTCGCGGGGCCCCTATCTCTGTGAAAAGGGTTTAAAGTAACCTAACAAAACCGAACCTCGGGGTGCCCTTCGCTCGCTCTTGCATTCTATGTCGACGGAGCCTATTTCTGTGTAAAGGGTTTAAAGTAACCTAACCAAAGTCCAAACCTAACCTTGGCGTGCCCTTCGCTCGTTCTTGCATCCTATGTCGCCTATAGACCGACCGCAACCATGCAATGTAATTAAATAAAAAGTAAAATTATGTAAGTAAAACCATAAAATTCCCAAAAAAAAAATCCTTTTAAACTCTTCCATTAAGCACTATGTAAAGAAGAAACATAACCTCAACCGCCCCGCCCCCGCGGCGGCGCGGCGGCTCCCGCCTGCTTCGGCCCGCACGATTTTTATTCCGAACATTTACGAACGCGCTAAATGAGCACGGATTTGTTTCGAAGAGACGCACACTATTTTGTAAAACCTCTTTTAACGTTGCTTGATCGCAAAAACGTGCGCAGTTGACGCGAGTTGAGCACGGGTTGGTTGAATTGTGTAGGTAATACAAAAGCGTGTGGATTTCGCGAGACCGGTGTCGCCAGTTGGACACGGAAAGGGAAATACGCTCGCTCAACTTCGACCAACTTCACGAGTAGTGTAGAGCAGGCTTTACACGATTCGACTGCAAGCTCCACAAAACTAGCCGCCAATGAAACGAGGTAGTAATAACACAATAACACACTAGCCCGTGTAATCACAACACAGCTAATGAGCGCACTATACAATGTGTCCGGACATGGACTAGCGATATTCTAGGTACTTATATAGCAACTATTCTAGTACACAAATTCACTACACACTAGGGTCCAATCCGCTTCCCCGCTATTTGGCAGTCATTTAGCTTTCTTTGTTGAGATATTCTCTACATGAAACATATCTCTCAAAGTTTTGGTCCTACTGAGATAAAAGTAGGCTTATTCGGAGGGCAACGATATTGTCTACCGTTTCCATTACGATCATTATACATTCACACTTTCGTAACTTAAAAAAAAAATAAAACTCCAAAAAAAAATCATTAAATTATGCCAATCAACAAATTATTGTAAATTACTGCAAAAACAACCCCTATGACCCTTTTTATTTTTTTCCTAGATCGACAGATTTTGAGCTAAGTTACAAATGTTACAATACAACATTAAATTAACATTAATATTTTAGTGGATTGGACCCTAGTGTATAGTGTATTTGTGTACTAGAATAGTTGTTACATAAGTACCTAGAATATCGCTAGTCCATGACCGGACACATTGTATAACGCACGTCCTTGTTAATCGTTCACCCTCTATTATCACACCCGTGTACAATTGCTGAGTATTTTCGGCCGGTAAAAATGGTAATTTCCAAAAAACTGCGCCGAGTAAGAAGCCGGTACTTTATTGACCAAAAACTCCTAGGTAGGTAACTAAGTAGGTACCTACCTAGGAGTAAACAGAACGATACTAAGCAGGGCCGTCTTTACCTATTGTGCAGGGTGTGCGTTGCACACGGGCGCAGCGGTCCTAGGGGGCGCCGAGCGCCGCTCGCTTCGGAGCCCCACTCGGCACGCGCGATGGCCGGCCGCGGCACTTTCAATGACCAACGTAAAAAGAGCTCCGCTTTCCATACATTTTGTAAAGCATCTGGAGCTCTTCTTATATTTGTCGAATTACACCAAAGCAAGTCGCGCCACGAGCGCGCGAGCGGCTTTTACAATATTAACTTTTTTTTTTAATATGAAATAAACCTTATTACACATTATTAAAGATTATATTTTGAGTGTAGTAGTGAGTGTCGCATCGCTCGGCGGCACCTGTTTCAATGATTCGTTTGAAAACACGCCGACAATCATATTGCGGATAATGCGAATTCAACTGTTTGGGATAGACAATAACGTTCAAATTGCCATGCCATGGACGAACGTCAAGCGCGCGGCATTTCTGAAAAGCGTGAGTACGCGTGGCGCGTGCCGCACTGTTCTACCGCTCGCTACACGTAATTTTGCGAAATAAGCCTTGGCGCCATGGATTACGTTTTATATTTGAGTAAACATGTAAATATGAAATTTACTTCATATTTGCGGCTTTTCTTTTGATTGAAATTTACCTAATAAGTAAGATTTAATTTTGATATTAGCTGAATTAGTCTGCCACAAGCACAACTGTTGCGAATTTCGACGGGGTCGGAGCACTCGTCAAAAATTATTTAGCTACGCTACCAAATTTCAGTCTGAAAACTGGAAACACAAAACATTTTTTGAAAAAAAAAAAAACATAAACTTGTGCTTTGTTTTTTCTTGTCACTCTTTACTTCCTAAAAATACTTTTTACCCGTGTGTACAGTGGCCCTCGCTCGCAGTGAGCTTCCCAAAGTCAAATGTTCCCAATTGATATTGAACTTTGTTACACACCATGGTATCCAAAACCGACGAAGTTCTTCTTCATCTCCAAACAATAGTTTATTATCCATTGGGGAAATTTGACAATTTGTGGTAACTTGATGTGCTGTTATTTGAACTTTGTACCCATTCCAATTTGACCGCGCGCTTAATAGGGGACGCTTTTTTTTTTTACTAGGGGGCGCTTGGGTAATGTTTGCACACGGGCGCTACATGGGCTAGAGACGCCTCTGATACTAAGCCCTCTTACGCACTAGCGGTTAACCGCGGGGGCGGTTAACCGCGCGGCTAGCCGCTTTTCCAATTTAATATGCAACCGCTTATGATCGTACGCACTAAACCGCCGTACAAACATAAGCGGTTGCATATTAAACTGTGCTAGTGCGTTTGCCCACTTAGGCAAGGGAGGGAGGGCTGTTACACAAGTGTCTGATTAGTTCCACATACAGCACGAACCAGAACTAGAGCAAATAGCAGTTATACACAACATCCCAGTTTCATATTATAAACTAGAATGGAATTGTGAAAGAAACTACTGGGTAGATATTTATTTGAACATGTTGAGCCGTTTGCAAGAGTTAGTGACTGGATAAAAATGTAAAGTGAATTGTAATCTCTCTTTCATGTAAGTATACTTGAAGATTGAAAGGTTCTACCTACATCCCACTCTCATGATTACGAATGTTTGGCATAAGTACGCGAATAGCGACATTAGGTTAACACTGTGATGAATAAGTGCTGCTACCTATAGTAGGTACCTATGGATATTTGGAAGGAGTTCTCCTTTGTACTGAAATAAATAACTGAGAAGCAACTCACCATTTTCGCGAGCATGGTGTCCATCTGTGGCTGATGCGTGGCGGTGAGCAGCTGGCGGATGCGGCTGGCGTTGGCGACGCACTGCGCCATACAGCGCTGCAGCGCGGCGGCCTGGCGCACCAGCGACGCGCTGAGCGGCGCGTCGGCACCAGGCGCGCCCGCGTCGCGCAGCACGCTCTCCAACACGTGTGCGTGCTGCGAAACGTAGTCCAGGCAGCGCCGCAGCTCCACCGCCTCGCGTCGCTGCCGCTCTGCAACAACATCAACACTAGCAGGGTGCTTACTCTCGAGTTTAATTCCGATAGATCGACATTGGAATTGTGACGTTTCGTACTCTTGAGTTCGATGCTAGCGCCAATTGATTTTTATATTGGGTGTCCATTTTGGGGAACTAAGTGGAATTGGGAACGGGCTTGGCGTGGCGTAAACGGTACTCTTGAGTGTATTTTGACAGCTGTGTATTGCGTTAATATTGCGTTGGGATAGTTTGTTGATAGTGATTTTTCCAATAACAAAAGTGTAACTTTTTAGAAATTATTTTGCGTTTTAAGTGGTTTTTTGTGGGTTCTATGAGTATAATATGGCACGATAAGCAGTAATATATAGTGTTTTACGTAATTCCCATAAAAAAACAACTGAAACAAAGACGAGATAATGATAATGATAATTGATAATGATAATGATAATTTATTCATAAGTTCACATAAGTATAAATTACATAGAAGTTACATCATTACAATGTTTCATATTAATATTATGAGGAAAATATTAAATTATGCCTAAAATAAATCTAGTGTATAACTTATATATTGGTTAAAAGCCTACTGAATTCAATAGCGACCTGCCTGATGTAGGTTTATTCAAACCTGTGTTTCAGGCCATCGCTTAACAGCGCCGAGTGCTTTATTGGACTATTATGTCACTGAACATAGAGCTAGCATTGATACATAATAATTATATTTTAAAATAAAAATTGACTTAACATTAGTAAACTTAATTTTTCAGTGTCTGAGTAATTAAATGTCGCTAAGTATTCACTCAACATTTTACTACATTTTTTACAATTTACACTATGTATACTTAGAGACTTATTGATTTTATTATATAAGAACGGACCTAAAAATACATAAAATTTATTTATAAAAGTATGTCTAGTTATGTAAAGTAGGCCAAGTGGTAACGGCCGCGACTTACGAGTTGTAGGTCGCAGGTTCGAACCCAGACAGGCGCTTTACTTTGTGTAAATTATTTCATCACCACTGCTCTCAAAACGGTGAAGGAAAACATCGTGAGGAAACCGGCATGTCCTAGAATCAAAAAAAAAATTCGAAGACATGTGACATCTGCCAATCCGCACTGGGCTCGCGTGGTGGATTACGGCCTACTACCTCTCACCGTGAGGAGGCCTGTGTCCCAGCAGTGGGAACATTATAGGCTGCATATGTATGTCTAGTTTGAGGCTTTATGCAAACTAAGTCTTTTCTTCTCTTATCTATAGGTATTGGGACATAAGGAAGGTTGCGATGCTGGTGCAGTACTATAGTTAAAACCTTACATGCCGTGTAAAGCTCGTGTGTGGGAAATCTAAATGGGCGAAAGGTGGCTACCCTATGGATAGCTCTCTGCGCACGTTCTAATGGCAGTAGGATTGATTTAGCAGCGCCCCCCCATGAAGTTATACAATAAGTGAGAATGGATTGACACAAAGCTAAATAGACCTGTTTAATTAATTTGTAGTCCGATATATATAGTAAATTCTTAAAAATGTACATCAATTTACGCATTCGAGTGCATAACAAATCAATGTGTTTACGGAAATTCAGATTTGTGTCAATCGTTACACCAAGATATTTCATATGATCGGTTTTTGCTAAAGTAGGACAATTACATGCATTGTCAGCATACGTGCCGCACTTATGCGCATAAATGTTTATGTTAGTAGTTGGCAGGTTAGTATTTCTCATAGTAAATAAAATGTGTTTGGTTTTCTCTGCATTTAGTGTTAGATTTTCATCTAGCCAATTAGACACTATATTAAAACCGTTCTGGGCTTGTTTATACACCTCATCTCGAGATTTGCCTGAAAACAATAGAACTGTGTCATCTGCATAAGACATTATGACACCATTTTGGAGTGTTAAGCTGCACAGGTCATTAATATATACTAGGAATAAAGTAGGACCCAAAATACTACCTTGTGGTATTCCGTAATTACTATTTGGAAGCTCAGAACTGACGTACTGACCAATTTTGACACATTGTTTGCGGTCACTAAGATAATCAGAAAGTAGTGAAAGCGTTGTTCCTCTTATTCCGAGTGTTTCAAACTTGTTCAATAATAAAGGACAGGAAATTGTGTCAAAGGCCTTGGCGAGGTCTAGGAAGATCCCAATGGAGTGTAAGCCCTTATCCAAATTAGTTGTTATATAATCCGTCATTTGATGTACTGCCTGTTTAGTTGATTTTTTGGGCCTAAATCCAAATTGTCTATCAGAAAGCAATTTGTTATCTTCTAGGTATTTAATTAATCTAATATTAATGATTTTCTCTAGGATTTTGGAGAGCCCTGTTAAAACTGAAATGGGTCTGTAGTTGTTAACATATTTTTTGTCACCAGATTTATATACAGGAGTAACCACTGCTTTTTTAAGCGACTTAGGGAATATACCATTAGTTAAGCATAACTGAAAAATATGAGTTAGTGGCGGAGCAAGTAGGTATTTGAAATGTTTGATGAGCGTCGGATGATGCGTTATATGAACAAAGCGTTTTCTATGAATAAATACGAATTTAAAGCAAATTACGGAGTGAGCAAGGATTTTACTCCTCTTTCGTATTACATAACAATATTTTACTCCTCTTTCGTATTACATAACCGATTTTCATAATTTAAACTAGAATATCAGTTTTGAACATAATCCTCTCATTTGACACTAAAATCTCGCAAATATTCCTTTAAACAAAAATCCTCGTTTTCAAGTTACGTAATTATTCTATAATTTTTCTTCATACATTTCGTACATTAAAATTATCAAAAATTCTACGTTAAATATTGATAT
This sequence comes from Oligia latruncula, assembly GCA_948474745.1. NCBI lineage: Eukaryota > Metazoa > Arthropoda > Insecta > Lepidoptera > Noctuidae > Oligia > Oligia latruncula. The sequence goes on along the minus strand of OX419695.1, from coordinate 19,160,097 downwards.
CAGATTCTAATACGAAAACTAATAATAAAAACCAGTTAGAAAGCTAATTAGAGCAATACAAACACTTAAAATTTACTTAATTAGAAAATAAAAATCTTACTCAGTAAAACAGTAGTAGCACATATCGACTCCCACGCTAGGTATTTTAGGGTCTTAATTATCCTATTCTAACTATCACTTTTACATATTCTAATATCACTTCACTGGTATCTCAGTAATGTTCACTATTCACATAAACACGTTCGGCGTTCGTTACAAAAACATTAAGTACTTTATGAAGCAGTTGTTTATCTTTTTACCCGACTGCGGCGAAGCCCAAAAGGAGGGTTATGTGTTTGACCTGTATGTATGTATGTCCGTTTCTTTGTTCCCTCGTAACATCTAAACGAATGAACGGATTTGGATAAATTATACGTCTTTAGATTTGTCTTGGTAGCGCGAGTGTCACTGGCTACATTAAAATAAAAAAAAAAGTAAAATGGCGGATTTAGGGTGCCATATTGTGGATTTCGATTTTTTTTTTTCTTCTAATACCATCGAGTGAAATATCAAAATTAAGGGTTTTAAAAGGTGATTACAAAAATATATACAACTTATATGGTTAAAAGTAATTCGAAGTGACAAATCGTAAAAAACACGTTAAATAAAATAATTATTTCATGTTCCCTGTTGAGTAACTTTACGGGTCAGCTAATAATTAATACATAAGTAAATCGTCTGCAAAATCTTTCAAATTTGTAAACTAAAAAGCTGGAAATAAAAAACAAGTAATTAAAAAAACTAAAAAACCCGACTGCGGTAAAAAAAATTAGTTTAAAAAAAACTGAAAAGCTAAAAACAAGGCCATTTTAAATAAAATAAAAGTTGGAAGCAGGCGGGACCCATTTGAGTTTGAAAATATAATAAAAAAATGGTATGGGTCCCGCCTGCTTCCAACTTTTATTTAATTTAAAATGGCCTTGTTTTTAGCTTTTCAGTTTTTTTTAAACTAATTTTTTTTACCGCAGTCGGGTTTTTTAGTTTTTTTAATTACTTGTTACTTGGTATCATTTGTATAAAACTGTAAGCAGTCTTTTTTTTAGAAGTGTAGGCAACGATCCTACCGCATGCAGCCAAAGTCATGGTTAATTTTATGATTTTAATCATTTTATTACGCCTAAATGAATTAGATACTTTATAATTAATCAATTAAAGAACTATTTATATAATTTTTATTTATTAGCCTTGTTATTTACAGGATAAAGCATTTTAAAGCCCCATTACCGGTTTATCGTAATGAGTTGAACCACACTATTGCAGCCCGTTACGTAGCTAACTTCACGTGTAACAAAATAATGGCAGACCAATGTCAATTTCATTTCAAAGGTGACAATATTGTTTTCAAGAGTACCGAATCACGTGACTGTAAAATTAACATCGGAATCGTATTGGCCTTTCATTAGAATTAAAATTAATTTCGAGAGTTAGCCCCCAGGCCTGAAGGTCAATTCTCGTAATTAAAAAATGTTCAAAATCTAGTCACAATCTCATCTCGGCTACAAACAAATGTCAAAAACCCGTGAAAAATGTAGGGAAATTAGACGTATATTTCACTACCCAAACAAATTTTCGCAACCTTTTATTATACCAATGCAATGTTTGGAATGATTTTAGTATGCAAATTTTCATTTGGTAAAATTTTTACTTGGCAGAATATTACTATGTATAATGTCATTTAGGCATTTGGTCTTTAATCAAATGATTTATTACAGCAAACAATCTTTAGACAAAAACGTTTGGTCAAATGATTTGTTATGACAAAAAATATAAAGACAAAAATAAGATTTTTTGGGAATTAAATAATTAAAAAATGCAATTTTATCTTAAAATAATCATTTCTTTCATTTTTTTTTTTTTTTTTGCAATGGACATAATCGAGAACCGAATTAGTTAGACGAGGTTAATTAATAAAAAAAAAATGCTAAGGTTAGGTTAAAACTGTGAGCTCCTACGCACGAGCCGAGCGAGCGAAGCGAGCGGTGTCGCGGCAGCGGCCGGCGAGTGCCAGAAACGACTAAATTATATAGAAAAAAAAAATATGGAAAAAAGAAATTATTATTAGCAGGCTATCGAAAACCGAATTAGTTAGACGAGGTTAATTATTTTAAAAAATGCTTAGGTTAGGTTATGTTAAAACTGTGACCTCCTACGCACGAGCCGAGCGAGCAAAGCGAGCGCGGTGCCGCGGCAGCGGCCGGCGAGTGCCAGAAACGACTAGATTATATAGAAAAAAAATATGGAAAAAAAACAGACTACCCGAAACTGAACTAGTTAGACGAGATTAATTATTAAAAAAAATACTACCAGAATACTTAATATTATTATTACCTGTTTAGAATTTGTCCCAAGTGGAAAAAACACCCTTGTAATAAAACGTCTTCAAAGTTAGATCTTATGCTTGAAATGGCTGCCTTAAAACTGCGAAAACTGACGATACTAAATATTTGGCAAATGTAATTTTGCGTAAAATTAGTTATTCCAACTGAAATATTTGACTAAATAAAAATTGGTAAAAGTACTATGGTAAACAAGTTATTGTTTAAATGTTCACTTGCCAAACATTAGGTTTGGGTTACAATAAAATTATTTGTGAAGAGATTTTTTGCTAAGTAATAATGTGGCAAATGAAATTATGCGGAAAATTGTTTGGGAAGTGATAATTTGGCAATTTCTTTTTGGTAAAACAATGGAGACGCTTGCCAACTACTACTAAGGCCAGTTGGCCATTTTGTGAGTTAGTTCAGTAGTCTATACTAGGATGAAATGGATAGATTATTTTAAGCTGTTGTAAGCTTGTGAAACATTTTTTATATATTTTTATATTATTTATGGAAGTAGAAAACATGTTGCACCAACCCCAAATAAATTGGGATTGTAGAATTTAGTTAAAATAATGTTAGACCATATATTTTTAAATAGAATATAACAAAAGGTTCATCATTTGTTACTAGAAAGAACATTTGCACAAAAATGAATAAATACATTATCATCAATCAATATCATGTTAACTGCTACGATTTGCTGGCCGAAATAACAACAACCAACAATCTAGGGTAGAGTGTTGGCTGTTGAAGTTTCTAAAGTAGTCTGACGGAGGACAGGGATTATTGACACGTTGTGGCCAAGATGACACTAACAACAATCAGTTGGTGCTGGGGCTCCATAATTTCTGACAATTACTAGGTACATCCACCAAGTAGAAATAAACAGATTCTATTGTTGCATACTATTATGGTACACATTGAATAAATGTATAGATGAATAAATAAAGAAAAGTTTTTTTTTAATCCTTATGTAGGCAGGCCCAGAATGAGGTGGCGGGACGAGCTCGACTCTTTCCAGAAGGATTGGCGTTTGACAGCACTGGATAGGGATAAGTGGAAGGAGGGAAGGGAGGCCTTTGCCCTACAGTGGGACAGAAATGGCTGATAATAATAATAATATCGCACACCTAGATCGAAACAGTGATTAACTCAAAAAAAACACTTTTTTCAGGAAAGTTGAAAAACTGATCTGGGGGCATGGGAGTGCCCCCGCCAAGACGAGCCAAGCGAAGCGCAAGGGCACTACCTACCTTTTCTCGAAGCACTTCGTCGTATTTTTGAACCTTCTTAACTTGGTTTGGATTATACCAGATAAACAAAATTTACCACCATCACATGGGCATAAGGTGAAAAATTTATTCACTGTTCATTACTTTTCTGTTATACAATAGTTATTGTAGTAACGAAACGGCCAAGCCTCATATTTTGACTAAGGTGTAGAGTTTGTGAAGTCAGGGCGTGTAGAGTCAGAAGCTTGGCTCTACATGAGATCTGATAACTTTTTGACAGTGCGAGCCATGTGTGGTCTCGTCTTGGCAACATTTTACATGAAAATGTTTTTGGTGGGATTACTATGTCCATTTGCACTGCAGGAGTTTGCTGTATTGATCAATACTTTTTAAGTTGAGTAATGGAACTATTTTTGAATTTGTTTTGTTGGTCGCTAGGTAGTGAGTTAGGGAATTCGATGGTATGCATACCTCAAAAATTGAGATTTTAGAGTTAGCTCTCTTTAGATCTAGGTGTGCGATATGTACCTAACAGGAAAAAAATAAGAACAACATTTTCAAAGATGCCAATTTACACCACATACAAAATAATGTTTTTATCTCATTAGTTTGTCTAGGACACAAGGAACCGCAGTGGGTTATTTACATACAAAATACGTTTTGGGTTAAAAGTTAGTGCACACAAAAGAACAAATGACGACTTACGACAAGCATTACATTCCAATTACATATACCCAGCTGGAAATCATAGTCTGTTAATATATAAAAAACACGATAATTTGTTAACTTTCATTCAAAACAACCAGCTTCATTTCCCAAATTAAGTAGTAATTGGCGCGATTGATTTACCATGGAAATCATAGATTCTCTGGGTTCTTCTCAAATATTTCTCTTCCTGCAGCTGTCTGTCGACCTGTGCCTGTTTATCACGAACCTCCAGCACCTCCAGGAACGAAGAAAACAACGATTTTCTTTCGTTCGTGTTTGTAACGGTTTCTTGCATTGTGATAGTAAAAAACGGCGATTGTTAAATGACAAATAAGAATGTAATTAATTTTTCAAATATGCTGTCGAAATCTGAACGGTATATTTCAAACATAAGAACAAAAAACAAACGAGTTGTTAAATTATATCGAAATCAAATTCAAAACCACACAACTTCCACACTCGCCTCCACAGAACACTACTCGCCTCACTGACAAGTTGACAACAACTGATCCACAGACTACTTAGAGATAACTGATCCACTGCACTGATCATTACTCTGTCTACGGATCATAGACAAGACAATATATACAAGGAATATACTACCGCATTTACATAATCGTGCTCGCTATTCGCCTCGTGGCTCGACGAACGATTCGACGAACCATGGGCCTTCGCGAACTACTGTTCACACATTCACGGGGTGAAGTATTTTCACAACGCGAGCACTCCAATCGCGAGGCGAGCCACGAGGCGAATAGCGAGCGCACTGTTTACACATGCGGGTTCGTTATTCGCCTCGTGGCTCGCCTCGCGGTTCGCGCGATTGTGTAAATGCGGCATAAAAGGCGTTCTACACGATCCAGACCGACCGCCGACAGATGTGACCTTGGTCCAGTTGGTGTGAAAATCTACCGTGTAGACGTTGGTCGGCCGACCAGATATGGGCGGGGTCAAACGACCTTTGGACGACCTTGCTCCAGAGCGCATCCATCGCGACAGGCTGCGTCCGTGGTCGGCCCCAACCGTCTGGAACGCTGTCGGCCGACGGGGAGAGCTTCAGTGTGCGTTTGTCAGTCAATGTGGGCGCACGTCCACGTCATCGCGTGTCACAGCGATGGATTCACAAAACGAACCCCGCGAACGAGAGGTTCTGACTTCTGACCGAATATATCTTTATACACTGATTTATCATGTCTTTGGGACATTGTCTCAACCACCGACCGTGTAGAACGAATACAAAAGTTGGTTAAACATAAGAATAAGAAAATATTTTTTTCTTTGTTTTTCTTCTTCACTCAAGCATAAAAAAGTTATTGTCAAACCGACCTTCTGTTGCTTTGAAAGGCAAGGAGCCATATTGATACGTCTTTACTCTGTGAATACTGGACGGAATTGACCACAGAACACTATTACTCCTAGGAATTGACAAGTTGAAGTTGTCTCAACCACCGACCGTGTAGAACGAATACAAAAGTTGGTTGACGCGACCAAGGTCACCTCTGTCGGCGGTTGGTCTGGATCGAGTCGAACGCCTTTTATATATGATAAAACCACCATTACCATACCATAGAACAAAATAATTACTTCTTACGCGTTGTTGCCTTGCCGCCGCCTCTATCTGAACAACACTGTATCTTTTGCACGCGAATGATGTTGATATGAGAGCGCTGTTGGTAAACATTTGTGCAATGGGGTTAAAAACTGAAAGTTCTTCCTAGGTGGCAGCACTGTTCAGCGTCTACAAGCTGCCATTGTTTTGTTTACTTTTGTGTAGATCACAAATTACGAATTGACGAAAATTGGATAAACATGTATGCGAGTTGCAGTGTAGTAAGGAAAAGAGAAGCGTCTACCACTGGTAAAAAGCAGCTGTAGTGGAAAAGTAATTGAAATAGATAGGAGTATTTTATAATTTATAGGTATTCCATGTTTGTTGAGCTGCAAGTCATCTGCGTATAGATGGAACTAGAAGAGATTACTGTGGTAACAATGTTTATGAAAACAGAAAAGAGAAAAGGAGAGAGAACGCTCCCTGACTCAGGGAGCGTTCTCTCTCCTTTTCTCTCCTTTTCTGGGCGTTCTTCAGACTGAGGAACGCCCTCAGAGAGGCTACACCAATCAGACAGACTCCTCAAGGCGAACACACTGAGAGCGGCCTCGCTCGATAATAAGAACTGAACCAGGTTGGATCGGAAGAAGAGAAATTGATAGATTTGAAGATACCTAGTAAAATGTCGAAATCCACTGAGTTAAAGGCGTATAAAGTCAAGCAATACAAGAACAGTAAGGGACTTATTGACTTACTTACTTACTTATTTATTTACTTAATCTACATTGCCCAGCGGACGTCGTCAGTAATTACATTTAAAAGCTGTGTGTTTTATATGTTAATACATTTGGTACTTAATTAAAATATTGTATTAAAAATAGTAATAGGTACCTACTTAATTTTATTTTAATTGTTGACTAGCTGTGCCCGCAATTTCGTTCGCGTGGATGTCGGAAAACAATGATATGTCGCTTAGGAAAGGTTTAATTACCACTCCTTCATTCATTGAAAAGGAAGAATCTTCCGATCTTGCCTGGGGGGTGTTGTGAAATATTGAGTGTTGCAATGTTAATAAAATATTTGTTGTGGTTTGGTGTATGACAACACCAACTTCCTCTTCCCTTTTTCTACAACGACGCCACTGTGTTAGCATGTTCATTTTGTGTGTCCTATTTTTATATTATTAAAACAAGTCAAACAATACCTGGGACTCTTTCAATAACCTCCATTTGCAACAGGTTATGGGCCCAGAACCCGCAATCCCAAAGTATTGTTTTTTGAGAAGAACTTGGTATTGGAAAAAGTTTCGAGGTTATGAAAAAACCGTCGTGGACTCGTGGTCGTGGTAACTAGAAATACAATTTATTTAATAGTTACGCGATTTGTGAAGATGGACAGCACACAGCACAGTTTGAGATTACAAGGCGGTGAGAATTGGGCGGTCTGGCGTTTTCAGACGGAAGTTCTTATGAGAGGCAAGGGATTATACGAAATTATTACGGGTGAGCGAGTTAAGCCTGAAGATGTGAAAGCCCTTACAGAATGGAGGAGCCATGATGCAAAAGCTCAGGAGATTATTGTTATGAGGATGGAGCCAGGGCCACTGACACATTTGTTAACATGTTCAACTGCTAGTTCTATGTGGAGCAAACTAAGGTCAGTTTATGATAAAGAGTCTGTTGTCAGTGTGCACCTACTGCAGCAAAAGTTTTTCCTGCTACAGTTTGAAGACAGTTCCATGTCTGTTTTTCTGTCTAAATTGGAGGATGTAGTTAGCAAACTTAAACAAGCTGGTGAAACTGTGTCGGAGAAGATGAAAATCACTAAAATTCTCATGAGTTTGCCGGAACAGTACAAACATTTCCGTTCTGCGTGGGAGTCAGTTGCACATGAGAGTCAAAACCTGGGAGAATTAACTTCAAGATTATTGTTGGAAGAAGAAAGATTGGGTTCTGAAAATAAGGAAATAGTGGCATTAGCTAGTATAAAGAAATGTTATAGTTGCGGTAAAGAAGGACATATTGCTAAAGTGTGCAGAAATAAAAGCACACAAAAAGAAACTAGGACGTGCAATTACTGCAAGAAGAGAGGTCATGTCATGGAAAATTGTTATAAGCTGAAGAATAGGAAAGGAAACAACACAAACATGAAGGAAAATAAAGATTCAAAGAATAGTGAAGTAAATGCATTTATGTGTTCCAGCAGCAGTGGTACGGAACGCGGTATTTGGTACATGGATACTGGAGCTAGTGAGCACATGTGTTGTGATAAAACCTTATTTGATTCCATAATTGATAAGTCTTGTTCCTCTAAAGTAAAGGTCGGTGATGGCAGCCTTTTAGAAGTTTATGGTATTGGGAATGTAGTAGTGTATGCCTGGAATAATTGTAAGTATATAAAAACTGTTTTGTCAAATGTGTTGTACATCCCAGACTTAAAATTCAATTTGTTTTCTGCAGGATATGTTTTGGACAAGGGTATGCGTTTAGTGTCAAATAGTAATGTTTGTGAATTTATAAATAAACATGGGGAAGTTTGTGCAACAGCAAATAGATCTTGTAAGCTATTTAAGATGAACTTTGTTTATGATAATCCAAAGTATGATAATGCTCCATTAACTAAAATGCGCGAATTGGAACGCAATTCTGTTTTTGAAATGTCATGTTGTCATTTAACTAAAAAGGTTGAAAATATTTCAGTTTGGCATAATAGACTGTCTCATCAAAATCTAACTCAAATTAAAAATATATTAACCAGGAATAATATTAACTATGTAGACAACAGTGATGTCAGTATGTGTGAAAATTGTTTGCGTGGTAAGCAGCATAGACAACCTTATCCTAGAAGTGAGAGTCGTGCAGCAGAAAAATTAGATCTTATCCATGCTGATGTTTGTGGACCTATGGAGAATGCCTCAATTGGAGAATCAAGGTATTTCCTTTTGCTTAAAGATGATTGTACGGGTTATCGTTTTGTGTTTTTTATGAAAAGAAAATCAGAAGTTTCTGTTTGTATTAAGATTTTTGTAGCTAAGGTGGAAAGGGAATGTGAAAGAAAAGTGAAAGTTTTGAGAACAGACAATGGCTTAGAGTTTATGAGTAATGAGTTGAAAGTTTTTCTGGATGAAAAAGGTATCATTCATCAACGTTCAGTAGTGTACACCCCTCAACAAAATGGCAGGGCTGAAAGAGAGATGCGGACACTTGTAGAAGCTGCCCGTGCCATGATTTATGGTTTGAGTAAAGTTTTTTGGGCAGAGGCAGTAAATACAGCCTGTTATACATTGAATAGAACAGGTTTTAGCCCAGTCAAGGGTAAATCCCCATACGAGTTGTTTTACAATAAAGATATTAACTTGGATTTCTTTCATGAGTTTGGCTGTAAGGTATCAGTGCATATACCAAAAGAAAAGCGTCTAAAATGGGATAACAAGAGTGTAGAAGGTATGTTTGTAGGTTATGGTGAAAATGTAAAGGGGTATCGCATATATTTTAGTGATAATCATAAGGTAGAGATACACAAGGATGTCGTGTTTTTACCTAACTTGTGTAAGATTGAATATGTGGAAAAAGAGAATTTAAATGTGTGTGTACAAGACCAGGAAAATGTTGTGTTGAGTGATGATGAGAATATTCAAGGGAAAGAACAGGAGGTAGACAGAACTGAAAGTGAGCATGTAATAACTGAGGAACAGAGCAGTGATGACATAAGTCATAATGAAGCAAATGGTAGATTGCAGCTAAGGGATAGAAATAAAATAAAAATACCGGATAGGTTACTTGATTATGATTTGGGTTTGTTGACAGTTTGTGATGAAGATCCTGTAACATATGAGGAAGCTGTGTCGAGTAGTGACAGTAACAAATGGAAACAGGCAATGGAGTTAGAGATGAAAGCACTTACTGAGAATGAAACATGGATAACTGTAGAGAAGCCAGAGAATTGTGATATTATTGACTGCAAATGGGTTTTTAAACGTAAGAAAGATGAAAAAGGGAACATTATGTCACATAAAGCTAGGTTAGTAGCTAGAGGTTTTAAACAAGATTTGTCTCTGTCAGAAATTTATAGTCCTGTAGCAAGGTTAACCTCTGTAAGGTTATTTTTAGCATTCTGTAATGAATATAACCTACCTATACATCAATTAGATGTCTGTAGTGCCTTTTTGTATGGAGACATTGATGGTGATGTTTATGTATCCTTACCTAAAGGGTGTTATAATGAGAAGAAAAATACTAATGTGTATAAGCTAAAAAGATCTCTGTATGGTTTAAAAGACTCACCAAAAAATTGGAATAAAAAGTTTCATGATGTTATAACTAAATTAGGATTTCTAAGATGTGAGTATGAATATTGTTTGTATATGAAAATAAATGCTGAGTGTAAAGTATACTTACTCCTATATATTGATGATTTGTTGTTAGCATCTAGTGTTATCAAAGAGATAGAATATGTAAAGAAATTGTTAAATGAACATTTTAAAATGAAAGATCTGGGTCAAATTAGTCACTATTTGGGAATGCATGTAACACAAAATGTAAGGGAGGGTACTATAGTAATAAATCAGAGCACTTACCTTGAAAAATTGCTAAACTCTTGTAATATGTTAGATTGTAAGGCGGCTGTGACCCCGATGGAAGAAAATTTTGATCATAGTGTGTTAAAAAGAGATAAGTCAGAGAATCCAGAAATAGAACATAGATGTAGAAAGGTAATTGGTTCACTAATGTATGCAATGTTGTGTTCCAGACCTGACTTATGTCTTTCCATAAGTATTTTAAGTAGGTACCAGTCTTGTGCTAGTAATGATTTATGGGTAGCTCTCAAGAGAGTGCTACGATATATAAAAGGGAGCTTACAGATAAGCTTAGTTTATAAGAAAGGTAAAATTAAGAATATCATTGGTTTCGTTGATTCTGATTGGGCCGGTGACAAAGTTGATAGAAGGTCTACTGGTGGTTATGTGTTTCAAATTTATGGTTGTACCATTTCATGGGTTTCTCGCAAACAGACTACAGTTGCTCTGTCATCCACTGAATCTGAATATGTAGCTTTAAGTTTAGCTGTTAGCGAAGCATGTTGGTTGAAAAATCTTTTTGAATATTTTGAAGGTAAAACTGGTTGTGTAAAATTGTTTGAAGATAATCAGTCTGTAATTAAACTTTGTAAAAATCCGCAATTTCATCATAAAATTAAGCACATTGATATTAGAGTAAATTTTGTACGTGATATGGTAAATAATAATATTGTAAGTGTTGATTACATCAGCACAGGTGATCAAGTGGCAGATATTTTAACTAAACCTTTGGGTAAAGTAAAGTTTGAAAAGTTCAAAGATTGTTTAGGATTGTGTTAGTTTGTTTTAATGTTTTGTTCAACAAAAGGTAATTTTGTATAATTTCTATAGAGTTTTAACATTGAGGGAGGGTGTTGTGAAATATTGAGTGTTGCAATGTTAATAAAATATTTGTTGTGGTTTGGTGTATGACAACACCAACTTCCTCTTCCCTTTTTCTACAACGACGCCACTGTGTTAGCATGTTCATTTTGTGTGTCCTATTTTTATATTATTAAAACAAGTCAAACAATACCTGGGACTCTTTCAATAACCTCCATTTGCAACAGGGGGAAGCGAGTGACAATATTTTTATAGTGACAGCAAATTATGTTTCAACCACATTGGGAAATAAACCCTAACTATTTTTAGCTAAAAAGCTCAAATGCATAAAATATGGCTAAGAAAAAAGCGTCCAAAGTACAGGGGCTTACCATCACCTCTTAAAGCAGGGCAGAAGTTGAGCTGCACTACTTTTTTGTATGACGTCTTAGTACAAAAAAGTAGTGCAGTTTAACTTCTGCCCTGCTTTAAAAGGTGATGGTAAGCCCCTAGCAAATAGTAAAAAATAAAATCATTAAAAATAAGCCGAGGCAGCTAAGTCATGACCAGCCCCAACTGACGGCGTCCATTCACGAATATGACGCATAGATCAGCACCATTCAGCTCAACCATTTTGAAGGGAGTTAAATGATCCAACACACATGCCACCGTCAGCGAGACATTTGTGTGAGCATGACATACTATCAGCCGCCAGGGCACATTCAAGTCAATGTAAAACAAATTACCCGGTAGATGGTAGTTTTAGAGTACAGAGAAATCACATCTGTGCAATGCAATTATACAATACAAAGGAAAGTGAGTTTATACGATGCAAAGACTTGACTTTGACTTTGAAAAACCTTTAACCGCAGGAAAATAGGTACCTTATTTTCACAGGAATATGTGGGCAAAACCGCGGGTCGTAAATCTAGTAAAAATGTAGTAGGTAAGTATACTTATGGGCTAGACAAGACAGGCCCAGGGGGGGGGCGTCAGGGTTTCCGAACGGAAAATATAAGAACGTATGCGCTTAGAGACGATTTTTTATGAAATCCGTGCATACAGGGTCTCCAACTCTGAATTCCTGATCAGGAAACCGGACGTATGCGACCGGCCTAAGGAAAATATGTCTGGAGGCTGGGCTTCTGCTGTGAACAGGGAAGGGATTATATTTTTATGAAAGTATGTATGTACATAAATTAGGGAGACTGTATATATGTATATTTTTTTTTTAAACGCAATTATTTTTACCGACTTTACAAAAAGGAGGAGGTACTATGTTCGGGTGTTTGTGTTTTTTTTTTTTTTTGACGTGACAACGTCTTAAATTAGGTTGCGGCTGGGAGTCACTTATGAAAAAGTGTAACGCTCGGTAACGTTACGATGAGTCACCGAACGAGAGAGAGGCCCGCCGAATGCCTTGCGTCTCTCTCCCACTCAACTATTCTACCGAGAAAAAGACGTTGTCACGTAAAATCTTCGCCCGTAAAACCGACTTTACAGGCAACCATTTTTTTTTTGTATGTTTGTTCATCGAATACGCCGCCAATAATTGTCGACGGATTTTCAAAATTATAGAATAGAATAGAATAGAATACTCTTTATTATGTACACCATATAAATTACAGACATAATTATAGAAACTGTACAAAGGGTGACACAATGGGCGGTCTTATCGCTTTTTTAATTATTTTTTTGTTCGAAAGTAGATAGTTCTGAGGTGGTCCCATTGTCACCAAGTTAGGATCTGATGATGGGATCTTAGAGAAATCGAGGGCAACCCTCAAATTTTATAGGCTCACTTATTGTTTTTCGCATATTTTATGAAGTATCTTGTGTATGGTTGTCACCATCTCAGGTACCTGGGCTGATGATGGACGGTACAACTCCTTAACAGTAAGAAGTTACTCGAACAGGCAAGGACTGTTTTAGTAAATTGTTTTGATGTTTGATAGGGCATTTGCCACATTTGGTTTCATGATCATCAAGTCATGACCTGATGCTGCAGTCAGGATAGTCTGCAGAGTACCTAACTCCTCGACAACTAACAGCAGATATATCGTGTTTAGGCTCATTGAAAAGGGCTCGATGTGTGGATAAACGTACTGTTACTGAGGAACACCGAAGACCTGATGCTGAAGCCAGGAGCATCAGAAAAAGTACAAACCTTTAAATTACAGCACCGTAGTCGTGTTTGGGCTCATTTTAAACAGGACTAATTTTAAGTTCAATGCAATGTTGACATAAGTCTGGCCTGATGCTGCAGCCAGGATTATCAGCATCTAATCTAAAAACTATTAAAAGGAGAACTCCTCAACAATTAACGTCCCTGCATCGAGAAAAGGAATATTTTATAAAAAGGCGATGGGCAAGTTGACATTAGGCTATTGTAACTTAGATAAATTATAAATAGACCCACTAAAAAGCGAGAAATAAAAACTTTTTAACAAAAAAAAAACCGACTTCCAAAAAAAACTACAAACTGAAAAATAACTTTAATTTCGGAAGTCGGTGGCAAAAACTAAAATATCAGTATTTTAACCCTAAGACACCGACTTCCGAAATTAAAGTTATTTTTCAGTTTGTAGTGTTTTTTTTTTCAGTTTGTAGTGTTTTTTTTTTCAGTTTGTAGTGTTTTTTTTGGAAGTCGGTTTTTTTTTTGTTAAAAAGTTTTTTTTGTAAACAAATTAACACACTGATCTGTATTATACACTTGTATGTATGATGCGGATGAGTTTTTCGACGCTATTTTCTAGTTTCTGTATAGTTTTAGTTATGTTAGAATTTAATTTTGTTATTTTTACCAATCATCTATTGATCTGATGATGCACAAACTACTTAGAGATACTACGTATCAGACAGGCGGTTCAATCTTAGTACAAAAAACTGAGGACAGCAGTAGTGACAATGATACTAAATCACGACGTATGTAATATTCCTTAAGCGAACAAGTTGATAGGTGTTTTTTTTATTTTGTCGGATTATATCGTGACGTAGATGGATAAGATAACAACTAGGGAAAACAGATGGCGGCTCTGCACTAATGTTCACTAAAATTCCAACAGATGGCACTACAAGAAATCAAACAATGACAATTTTGTGAGGCTGATTGCTACTAAAATAGTAGATTTTATTATAATTTGTGACAATATTATTGATCAATTCCAAAGATTATAATAATATAAATTAGTTAATAAGACGTTTCATTGTTATTGGAAAATACTATCAAATATTCCAAAAAAAAATAATAATATCAATCATAACTTTACTCCTAGAATGCAGCGACGCGATGGTAGTATTTCATTAGTGGTCTATTTATTGATGAATAAACTGGTAACCCCAAATGCAAATGTCTGCTGATGCCTGACGCTTGCGCCGGTTTCATGCTGTAATTTTTGCTATTTGTTTTGTGATCTTTCTGTGTTTCGTTTTGCATTTGTCGTTAAGTTGAGCTAAAGTTCCTCCGGCTTATCCATTGTGACCAGAAAGGAATTGTGTGATTTTATATCAAAACTGAGACAGGACTCTGGTATAGTGTTTGAGATAGGACTCTTTTATTGCATCTGTGTTATTGCACCATGTCTTCGGACAAGCACTGCTGTGTTCCAGACAGAGTGCAAGGAGAGTGGAGGTATGTCAGACTTAATTTTAGTTATTTTACTTGCTTGTTGAAAGTACTGTTGTACAATGGCGGCCATGTTTTTTGTTTGTGCAGAATAAACAATAATTTTGCTTTCTTCTTTGTTTCCATGCATTATCTACCAGTCAACATAACATACAGTAATCTGTTGATCAATCCTTAATTTCCGTATTTATGAAAGTACTCTGTGATCCATTGCTTATAAAAGTTGTCCATGAATTTGACACTATTTATTATGAATCTTCATCATCACAGTACAAACTTATGTATTATCATCATAAGAAAACACTGCGACTGAACTTGGTCAATGTAAAAAACCTTGATCATCCATTGTCATCTTTGATCAAGTCATACTGATACTGTACCATTAGCACCCATCGGCCCAAAGTTCACCAACATTATAGTTAGTCTATTTGTTTATGAATGCTAGAGATCTTAGATTAGATTGATTTATTTATTTCTAAGTTTATGGTACATTAATATCTTAGATCTACATATATTTATATCTTGACAGTATAACAAAATTAGTGTTTAGGAACTTGACTTAATTATTTTCCAATTTTAAGGACTACATTATTTATTTTAGGTACGCGTCAAGTGCTGCATGGGTTCCCAAATCCTGAAAGCGATAGAGAACGCTTCAACACATGGCTTTATGCGATTGGTAGTGATATCTTGGGCTTGGAAAACGAGCGCATATTTAAGTACCGCCGTGTGTGTCACTCACACTTCGAAGATAAATATCTATGTCGTAACAATAAAATCGGCAAAATTGCTGTTCCAACATTAAATATGCCAGGTTAGTATAAATCATCACTGTACATAAAAGAATATACTCCACTGTGCTATATGTATTCCTGTTGGATTTATGTTGATGCTTTAGTAATTTATGGTTCTTTCTTTCAGCACCATTGGTACTGAAAAGATTTACATCTGTTATTAGAAAGCCATTAAAACAAATTTTGGATCTGCCATCAACCTCATCAGGTACCTATTTATAATTGTACTCTTAATATGCTTAAATTTGTGAAAAGCATTTACTTAAATTAATCATAATCATGATGTATTTTTCTTCCAGCTCACACTTTAAATTTTGAACATGTGCCGCATACATCACCAGTTAATAGAAAGCCAGTACAACAAATTCTAGAGCTGCCATCAACATCATCAGGTACCTTATTATACTCTTGAATGATGGGCATTTTTGTATGGAGCCTGGCCTCAGGCCTGATGACAAATAGAGTTCTAATGTATGTCAACTTATTGCTTATTACCAGCAATTACCATAGCAAAACATTTTATCTCAAAAATGGTTTGTATGTTTGTTATGTCTCAAAAATGGTGTCACAGCCTTCTGCTCAGAATTAAAATTAATGGTTATGATATAAACTTCCATTTGATGTATATGTGGTTTTTATTGGACATACCGGCCAAAACGCCCATCATTCTTTGCTTAAATTTGTAAAAAGCATTTATATAAATTAATCATTAATCATGATGCATTATTCTTCCAGATACCACTTTAAATTTTGAATATGTGCCGCATACATCAATGAACATTGAAAAGGACGTATTAGAAAAAGAAAATATTGGTAAGTCTTTATTATTTCTGATTTAATTAATCATAATTTAGATTTTTGCTGATTTATTCAATCATAAAGAGCATCATTCATCATGAAGTTTTCTTTTACTGCCATAAGATATTTGATCTTTTAAGAAACCCGAAAAAGTGAAAGGAAATACATAAACCTTGCCACTTTTAGCAAAGAAAACATTAGGAGGAAGCGCTAAGGTAGCCCGCGAAATTCAAATTTTCTTACGTTTTTTGCAATTTGCTGGTCAGTATTAAGTTGTACGTTGAATAAAATATAATTCGCGACCATAACAAATATGTATTTACAGAATTATAATCATTAGAATCAGTAATACAACTTATTAAGTTAGTAAAATCCCCAAATGTCAAGATTTCATGAAGACCAAGTAATCCCACTGAATGACCAGTGGGATTACTTGGTCTTAGAGAGTTGTGACTTTAGGCCTCGCCGATGAAAATTTAAAAACATTTATGATGGTGCGGATCCCTCGGTGCGCGAGTCCGACTCGCTTTTGCCCGGTTTTTATCTAAATTTCGCCTTACATACTCTGTCCCGACTCGTGTGTAAGGTTTCTTAACCTCGTCTATATGAGAAGAAACATAAAGAACTGAAAATAATATAATTGATATATTTTTTTTATAAATACTGACTGATGGATTGCCTTGCTGGTCTAGTGGTCGCTAGCGCTACTGCAGAGCAAGTAGTTCGATTCCCAGGTTGGACGAGGTGTTATTGGGTTTTTCTATCTGGAATTTCTCAGTAGCAGCCCGGAATCGGGATTTCTGCCAGGTTGATGGCAATAGGCTCGCCCCCCTATTACATGGGACTTGAACATACATGGCTAAATGTGGGTGTACCTACTATAAGTACGCCTCTGCCCAACCCTCCGGGGAAAGAAAGGCGTGATATTATGTTATATTTTTTTATACTTAAATAATAAACTTGCTTTGTTAATTGTAACTATTTTAAATTGTTAAAAAACTGGCCACTTGTTGGTCTTACACTTTACTACAAGATTATATATTATAATATTGTATATTAAATATTTTTTGTAGTATTTGATATTAAAACATTGTTAGCTTGCTTATGGTTAAAATGAAATAAACTCATATTTCAGATCCGGACACTTCAGTGCATGAGCATAACATGCCACTTGGAAATCCTACAATACCCAAGAAAAATATTAAACAAAATCTTGGTAAGTTTCTAGTTTTTTGTGACCATGACTCATACAACCCGAATCTCTTCAAAGTAAGAGTGAACGGGCTTCTTCTGGGTAAGCTCACTCCATCGTCGACTTTGTCTCTGTCACCTCTGACCTAGACTAAAGTCGAAAGCAAATCCATTTAAAAAAATAAATAAAAAAAGACTACAAAATACTTTTTGAAATTATTTACCATAGTTGGGTTATAATCCACTGATAACCAGCAAAAGTTCTGAGAACTTCCAATATGTAGGCACGACGACGTATTAAGCTATACATTTCCAGTATTAGCTGTCATGTGTGCGACTACGAAAAGCCTATACAATGCGAGGTCAGTTAAAACAAGAAATGTATAGCTTGACAATTAGGTCGTCGTGTGTAGTGTGTATATCTTCATTTGTTAAATTAATAATTATTATGAATAATAATATAACATTGGCGCAACATCCTTATTCATGCTATAAAGTCATATTATGACTAATTGCAGATCCCGGAGCTTTGGTGCATGAACAAGTTCCATTTTTAAGTACTCCAAAAATTAAGAACCAGCCAAATCTAGGTAAGTTTGATAAATGTAAACTATGATATTTATATGATACTAGCAGCGCCCCACTGTTTCCCCCGCGTAAGTTTCGATTTCGTGGGAATATCCGGATAAAAACTATCCTATGTCCTTTCCCGGGACTCCAAACTATATACCAAATTTCATTTAAATCGGTTCAACGGTTTAAGTTTGAAGAGATAACAGACAGACAGACACACGTAAGTTTAGATCCTGTGGGAATATCGGGATATAAACTATCCTATGTCCTTTCCCGGGACTCAAACTATCTCTATACCAAATTTCATCTAAATCAGTTCAGCGGTTTAAGCGTGAAGAGGTAACAGACAGACACTTTCGCATTTATAATATTAGTATGGATTGTCCTCATTGTACATTGAAGTGCAGCCTATTATGCAAAGTCTTCTTTAATTAGTTGGCGAAGCTTTACAGATGTGTTGGGGACCAATATCTTATCTACATACTAATATTACAAATGCGAAAGTGTGTCTGTCTGTCTGTTACTTCTTGACGCTTAAACCGCTGATCCGATTTAGATGAAAGTATAAGTAAGTATAGCATAGATAGTTTTTATCCTAATATTCCCACGGGATCGAAACTTATGCGGGTGATACCGCGGGGCGCTGCTAGTATCTTATCTAAATAGAAAAATATATATTTTATAAACGGTAATCACGGGTTCAACGCAGTTCACGCGAGTCGCGTGAACTGCGGTGTGGGTACTTTAATATTAGCCTATCCAATTTATCTTCCCTTATGTATAGCTGTTGGTTTTCCTTCTACTACATAAATAAATGAGTTTATTTTGTTTTGAATTAACATCTTTTAAGTTTGATTCATATAGCTAGTCACTTGTTTTTTTTTTTCTGAATCCCATTTTTTTTTTTTAAACGTTGCCCCACACTAGGAATTTCTCCTGTATCGTGGGTGCGTTTACAAACATTT
The DNA here is from genome assembly GCA_948474745.1 of Oligia latruncula. Classification (NCBI taxonomy): domain Eukaryota; kingdom Metazoa; phylum Arthropoda; class Insecta; order Lepidoptera; family Noctuidae; genus Oligia; species Oligia latruncula. The sequence continues at coordinate 19,140,925 of OX419695.1, read as the reverse complement.
AAACTCACATACACACACAACCAGACCCGGAACAACTACTTGTAGGTCATACAAATATTTGTTCCGTGCGGGAATCGAACCCGCGACACGCAGCTATTTCGATCACGCAGTATTTACTTAGAATGTTACTCAAAATATGTGAAATTAATAACATGTTATGTTTCTATTTTACAGGAGAAAGGAGAGTAGTCAGGAAAACTACAAAAAAAGTATTCCTTACAAATGTGGAAAAAGAATTGCATCAAAAACTTGTTGCTGCAAGAATAAAAATAAGCAAAATAAAAAAACAGACAGCCAACATAAAAACAGCAAAAAAAAAATTGCATCTAGTCCTGCAGTCTTAGATACCCTTGAAAATTGCACAAGTACTGCTAAATTATTAATGCGAATGCAATGCCGGGAGGACCGAAAAAAAGAAAAAGGCCGACGTTTTACATTGCAAGAAAAAATTGCCGCTTTATCGATCTTCAAGGAAAGTCCCAAAGGGTATAGATTTTTCAGGAAGATTTTTATTTTGCCTGCTCAGCACTTATTAAATTAGTTCAAATGAGTAATCTGAAGCCTGGGATTAACAAAAACATTTTCTCAGTTAAAAACCAAAGCTGGCCTTATGAAAATAGAAGAAAAGCTGTGTGTACTAATGTTTGACGAAGTCTCACTGAAGGCCAATGTCACATACCAGGAGAGAAAAGACAAAATAACAGGTCTTGTTGACAATGGACAAGAAAGAAAGGGTGAATTTGCAGATCACGCCCAAGTTTTTATGGTGCGTGGTCTAATTTATAATTATAAACAGGCAGTTTTGTACACATTTGCATCAAGTGCAACCAAGGGACCCGAGCTGGCGAAACAAATTAAAGACGTAATAACAGGCTTGCAAGAAGCAGGGCTTCAGTATGTGACCAGGGAACCAACAATAGACAGGCCCTCGAAACTGTTGGCTAATGAGACCAGAGGAATCTATCTAAGAAAAGGAGAGGAACCGAAAGAAAACATAATTCTACTAAATGGCCAAGAAATCATACCTCTCTATGACCCCCCACACCTTCTCAAAGGAATGAGAAATAACCTCCTAAATAAAAACTTAGAATACACCACAAACGAAGGTGTTACAAAAACTGCAAAATGGTCTCATTTAAAGCTGCTCTATGATGAAAACCCAGGTTACAAGGGCATTAGATTGATCCCAAAATTAACGGAAAATCACGTCAACCCTGAAAAACTAAATAAAATGAAAGTCAAATTCGCCTCACAAATATTCAGCTGTACTGTGGCATCTAACATGGGATATCTAGCAGGTAATGTTTGGCTTATTTTATACTAGGACTGTATTTATACATTATATAATAGAATAAATGTTAGCTGGTTGACACTTCCCGTGACCCAAAGGCTGGCTTTTGCCTTGGCCTTGGCCACAGGCTAAGCATTGCCATACAACGTGGCAATGCCGGTTCTTCTCCATAGGAAACGACCAATTGAAACCGTGCACCTAGCTTCTGACGTTTCATAAGTGCCCATGTAGGTTTATGTGAAATAAAATATTTTGATTTGATTTGAATGCCGCCAGTCTCTTGGGTACATTACCAGTCGACAGCGATGCGGATGAATTTATCGACGCCATATTTTAGTTTGAGAATAGTTTAAGTTGAGTTAGGATATCATTTTGTTATTTTTATTAATTTATTAACTTTAAGTGTTATACACGACATACATATTTTTAATTCTGAATTTTAAAAAAATCCCTAGGGGCTGATTTTTCAATCTTCAGTTAACGTAAGTAGATATTTTTTATCTGAAGAACAAAATGACATATTTTATATACAAAAGCTGTCAAACCGCAATTTTTATTCCTCGGATAAAAGTTAACTGAAGATTGAAAAATCGGCCCTAAAATAAATAGATTTGAATTGGTAACTTTCAATTATATTTTCCCTACTATGCTCAGTCAGTTTGGGTTATTTAACAGAGAAAAACATTAATTATTTCTGTTGTTTATTGAGTAGTTATTGTCATTTAATTGTTTTTTTTTTTCTGTTTGTTTTAGATAAGAACATACTTCCTACAGAGTGCAAGGAAACTGCGGACCTGCTGCTCTTCATGGACAATATATTTGACTCGGTGAATGGAAGCCAAATGAAAAATAAAAACGCCAAACCCCTACTTGGCCCAGCAACGCCGAACTCTGTCCACTATAAAACATGGGTGGAGGGCATAAAAATATTTAAATCAATGAAATTTATAACTTCGGCTGGTAAAAAAGAAACTGTTCCCTCTGTAACTAATTGGGTGTGGACATTGAATGGAATACAAACATTGTTAAAAAAGTTAAAAGATGATTTTAACGTGTCGTCAGTATGGTTGCGGCACCTTAATCAGGACCCCTTGGAAAATTTCTTTGGCGCAGTGAGAAGTCAAGGGTGTCGCAACACTAACCCGACCTGTGATCAGTTTGAATCTGCTTTCGCGACACTTTTAATAAATAATTTAAGCAATGTCCACACCCGCGGTAACTGCGAAGGAGACTTTTGCGATACATTGCACTCTCATCATTAACGAAAATGCGAAAGCAACGTCGACCTGCACCACATTCGATTTTACAAAAATATTCGATTTTAATTTTACCCCACTAGAGGTAAAACAAAGGGATCCCCGCATTATTGCTCCAATTCAATATATGAGCGGATATTTCTTAAAAAAAACAAAATCCCAAATTTTTAAATCTTGCGCTTATTGCTTAAAAGATTTATCATCGCAAAATGAGATAGAATATATTAAGTATATAATATGCAGGTCGACGATGGCTTTGCACTCCCAGCAAAGAATTAGTACAATTAATTTCGAATATGCAAGACATAATAAATGAAATCATTAAAGAAAACATTGAAAAATGCAATCTAAAAGAAATTATTAAAACAGCGATAATTATATTTGTTGATTTTGAATTTATAAAATGTAAAATCCATAAAAAAAAATTAATTGATTATTTGATTAGCATTGTCATTCGTTGCATGGTTTTTAACTACTGTAAAAATATTAATAAAATATTAGCTGGGAGAAGACAGGTTGATGATGATGAGGACAATCTGCAAATAAAAGCCAAGAAGTTAAATAGGTGCTTTAAAAGACACAAATAAACATGTTTTGATTAATAATATTATTAGATTAAATAATTAATTGACGAGACCCCAACAGGCTCGTACTAAGTGAGATTCCTAGGTTAACTAAATATAATAAAAGCTGCCTTGCAATGTGTGTACGTCTATATATTATGTTACCAAATGATCTCAAAAATTTAAATACTAAGTTATTTAAAAATAAAATTTACGAGTGGTTATCTGTTAATAGTTTTTATAGTGTTAAGGATTTCATTGAGAAACAATGTTAATGTCAGTTACATACTGAAAAATTTGCATGCTTATTATTATATTGGCAAAACATGTTTTGTTCTACATTGTACTTTTACCATCTTTTTATACCGTGTTTTTTGCAAATAAATATATTATTATTATTAATAAAATGTTTCATTTATAATTCCTTAAATAACCTACAGTATAACCATCCATGAATAGTATAGTATACTACCTATATGTACGTACGTATGGCCCCTGTATACACAAATATAGCTATAGTTATAGATAGGATGAGTAAAGATTCTTACTAGCGATAACAGATGGCGTTGGAGGCTAGGCGTAAGCGGTTACCCATTTTAAGGCCGAAGATTGGTCTCTATTTCAGTATACTATAATGTACTCTGTGGTATCAGACGACCCACTCCCATAGAGAAAAAATGGTTAGTAGTGGATTGTCAAAAGTTGGAAGTTTAGAACATGACAGTTCGTTTTTTTTAAATCTAGGTGTTGTTTTTGGCAAAGGCTCACACATACAGCCTCGATTAACCCGTTGGTAGTTTGGTACTGTATTCGGATCTCAATTTTTTTTTGCTGTTAGCAGCAAAAAACCAATGAGCTCTTAGATGAGTTAGATGAGCTCATCGGTATAATTACCAGGGAACTACTGAAATGAAAAATATGTAAATTAAACACAACAAATACTTATTCAAATTTTTATTTTTTAAATTTAGTTTTATATTTATTATAAGCTTTATGTTGCATTCTGGGAAGAGATTTACGAAGCTTCGTCAACTTTTGTTGGTATTCCTGAGGTAATTTCATCAGCCGAAAACAATGTTGGATAAGAACCAACTTTGAGCCGATACTTCTCACTGATGATTCTTTTTTCAAAGTATTTCTGACAAACACATAGTTTTTGAAGTTCTTACGCACTTAAGCTACGCAAATAATCACTGTTAATGCTCAGAAGCCACTTTTTGAGTCATAACTCACTACAAGGAAACGGATGAATTTTAACGTCCTTTCGTTTATCACCCACAATGTTCGATACAACACTTGTACATCTTGCACTACCGATGCAAAATATTACAGTTTAAAATCACTGAGAGGTCAGGTAAGTACGGAAATTAACCAACGCAAATTTCACTCGATCAACAACAAACAACAAAACTGTAATGGCCACAGCACAGAGTACTTTTTGATAAAGGAGCGAAAAAGTCACAGCCAACGAGCCGTCAACCGCCTTAATTTGACAGTGACATTTGTATTATTGTCTATAGTTTTGGCACCGGGTGTAAGAGGGGTGAAGAATGATAGAAGGGGGCGAGGAGACCTGTCATGTTCTATTCTTCCAACCATAGAGTATACGGTTGAAATTAGGGATGTGACAGTATACATAAAAAATCGATTATTAATTAATCGATTATTTTGCCTAGAAATAAAATCGATTATAAAATAATCGATTTTTTTTATAAAAATAATCGATTTTATTGAAATAATCGATTTTTTCCTTTTTTTTTTTGATAGTTTAAATTAAACGCCTGAAATATCGATAATAACTATCTATCACAGCACTCAGTTTTATATTAATAATAATAATAAACATTAATTACACAACAAGTTAATAATTTCACACAAAAAAGGTTTTTTTTAAATTTCTCCTTTCACGCGAAATTCAAATTACATTAGATTAGACATTACGTTTACGTTAGATTTCTGCCACCAACCACCAATCTCATATGAAAAAGTGTTAATGGTAGAAATCTAACTTAGAAAGATGTATTAATGATTATAATTATCTAAATATGTACCTGTTATTTTCGTGAATCATATTTTAATCAAGATACATCCTGACACTGACCTGTAAATTGCAAAAACCCTAAGAAAATTTGAATTTCGCGGTCTCATCTACCCATTCACCTTAAGGGGGAAGCGCTAAGGTGGCCCGCGAAATTCAAATTTTCTTACGTTTTTTGCAATTTGCTGGTCAGTATTAAGTTGTACAGGGCCGTCTTTACCCATTGTGCAGGGTGTGCGTTGCACACGGGCGCAACGGTCCTAGGGGGCGCCGAGCGCCGCTCGCTTCGGAGTCCCACTAGGCGCGCGCGATGGTCGGCCGCGGCACTTTCAATGACCAACGTAAAAAGAGCTCCGCTTTCCATACATTTTTTATAGCATCTGGAGCTCTTCTTATATAAAATTTGTCGACTTACACCAAAGCAAGCCGCGCCACGAGCGCGCGAGCGGCTTTTACAATATTAACTTTTTTTCAACATTAAATAAACCTTATTACACATTATTAAAGATTATATTTTGAGTGTAGTAGTGAGTGCCGCATCGCTCGGCGGCACCTGTTTCAATGATTCGTTTGAAAACACGGCGACAATCATATTGCGAATAATTCGAATTCAACTGTTTGGGATAGACAATAAAGTTCAAATTGCCATGCCATGGACGAAAGTCAAGCGCGCGGCATTTCTGAAAACCGTGAGTACGCTTGGCGCGTGCCGCACTGTTCTACCGCTCGCTACACGTAATTTTGCGAAATAAGCCTTGGCGCCATGGATTAAGTTTTATATTTGAGTAAACGTAAATATGAAATTTACTTCATATTTGCGGCTTTTCTTTTGATTGAAATTTACCTAATAAATAAGATTTAATTTTGATATTAGCTGAATTAGTCTGCCACAAGCACAACTGTTGCGAATTTCGACGGGGTCGGAGCACTCGTCAAAAATAATTTAGCTACGCTACCAAATTTCAGTCTGAAAACTGAAAAAACAAATAATTTTTTGAAAAAAAAACCATAAACTTGTGCTTTGTTTTTTCTTGTAACTCTTTCCTTCTTAAAAATACTTTTTACCCGCGTGTACAGTGGCCCTCGCTCGCAGTGAGCTTCCCAAAGTCAAATGTTCCCAATTGATATTGAACTTTGTTTGATATCAGGTCGTAATTAGAATGAAGAAATTTCAAAATTTGGACATTGATATGATGTAAGTAACATAACATCTATATAGACATGTTAACATGGGTATGGGTACATTTTGGCTTGTTAGGGTAAACACCAGAACACCCTGTATAATTCTAAATATACAGTCAACAGCACACCATGGTATCCAAAACCGACGAATTTCTTCTTCATCTCTAAACAATAGTTCATTAACCATTGGGGAAATTTGACAATTAGTGGTAACTTGATGTGCTGTTACTTGAACTTTGTACCCATTCTATTTTGACCGCGCGCTTACTAGGGGACGCTTTTTTTTTTACTAGGGGGCGTTTGGGTAATTTTTGCACACGGGCGCTACATGGGCTTGAGACGCCTCTGGTTGTACGTTGATTAAAATATGATTCGCGGTCGTAACAAATATGTATTTACAGAATTATAATGATTAAAGTCATCAACACAACTCTTTAAGACCATGTAATCCCCAAATGTCAAGATTTCATGAAATAGTCATTCTTGGGGATTACATGGTCTTAGAGAGTTGTGTTGATGACTTTAATGATTATAATTCTGTAAATACATATTTGTTACGACCGCGAATCATATTTTAATCAACGTACAACTTAATACTGACCAGCAAATTGCAAAAAACGTAAGAAAATTTGAATTTCGCGGGCCACCTTAGAGCTTCCCCCTTAAAATAAACTTAGAAACTAAAAAATATTTTTTCTTAAGTCTGACGTATCTGTGATCTGGCGTTTAATTCGTCAATAAGCTGAATAACCATGGAAACCAGATACAGATTAAGGGTATGCGCGCACTACAAAAATAAATCGTTGCGAAGAAAATTCGTCAATCTGTAGACAATACTAATATACTAGAGTCCGCGCACTGCGGAAAAAAATCGCATGAGAATTCGCTTGAAAAATTTTCGTGTTTGCGATTTTATAAGTAAATCGCAACGATTAATCGTAGTGCGCGCATAGCCTATAGTGGTTTGTGTATGTGTTGTGCATGTGCAATAAACTATGGTAATGGCACAGTATAAAGATCATACAGTATTGTATCTCGGCCGTAACCTTGAAATAAATGCCTACAGCCGCGCGGTACGTAAACATGCGATAGGGCTGCCCGCCTCCAGCATTTTAATTACATTTGCCTACTTTGTGTTTCCATTTAGTTTTGTTATTGTATTTTACTGTGTGTACATAAATATTAATAATAAAAACCACGTCTTTACTTTGAATTATACAAACTAACAAAACAAAACACACATGCCCCGAGGTTTTAACACAAGCGTACCTACCGTATAGTGATTCATGAACCGCCTATAACTACCTAGTTCACTCGTGTCTATCACTTTCCTTTACTCTATTCACTTTATTTATTAATCCAGACATCTTTATTTTCGGGAGATAAAAGGAAATACTTATCCATTAAAAAGACACACATTATGTACCTACCTACTAGTAAGTAAAATTATTTTATAGTCTTACCTTTCAGTTTCCAGGTAATCTAAAAAAAGTTATCTCTGGATGCGTTATTGACGAATTCATGCAACCAAAAAACAGCACAATATAGCCTACTCGTCATATTAAATATGTACAGACGCCAGCACATCAAGCTACTACAATCTGTCAAATTTATTTAGTAGATTTTCAACTTTATCGCCATAGCATAAGGTTTAAAGTTAATTGGGAAAATATGACAGTTTCGTCGGTATATACGACAGTTTCGGCGTCTGTACTTCAATTTATTTTTAGTGAAATAATCGCGCCAGGGCCGTCTTTACCTATTGTGCAGGGTGTGCGTTGCACACGGGCGCAGCGGTCCTAGGGGGCGCTGAGCGCCGGTCGCTTCGGAGCCCCACTCGGCGCGCGCGATGGCCGGCCGCGGCACTTTCAATGACCAACGTAAAAAGAGCTCCGCTTTCCATACATTTTGTATAGCATCTGGAGGTCTTCTTATATAAAATTTGTCGAATTACACCAAAGCAAGCCGCGCCACGAGCGCGCGAGCTGCTTTTACAATATTAACTTTTTTTCAACATGAAATAAACCTTATTACACATTATTAAAGATTATATTTTGAGTGTGTAGTAGTGAGTGTCGCATCGCTCGGCGGCACCTATTTCAATGATTCGTTTGAAAACACGCCGACAATCATATTGCGAATAATGCGAATTCAACTGTTTGGGATAGACAATAAAGTTCAAATTGCCATGCCATGGACGAACGTCAAGCGCGCGGCATTTCTGAAAAGCGTGAGTACGCGTGGCGCATGCCGCACTGTTCTACCGCTCGCTACACGTAATTTTGCGAAATAAGCCTTGGCGCCATGGATTAAGTTTTATATTTGAGTAAACATGTAAATATGAAATTTGCTACATATTTGCGGCTTTTCTTTTGATTGAAATTTACCCAATAAGTAAGATTTAATTTTGATATTAGCTGAATTAGTCTGCCACAAGCACAACTGTTGCGAATTTTGACGGGGTCGGAGCACTCGTCAAAAATTATTTAGCTACGCTACCAAATTTCAGTCTGAAAACTGAAAAAATAAATCATTTTTTGAAAAAAAAACCATAAACTTGTGCTTTGTTTTTTCTTGTCACTCTTTCCTTCCTTTTTACCCGTGTGTACAGTGGCCCTCGCTCGCAGTGAGCTTCCCAAAGTAAAATGTTCCCAATTGATATTGAACTTTGTTTGATAACAGGTCGTACCTAATTAGAATGAAGAAATTTCAACATTTGGACATTGATATGATGTAACATAACAAAAAAAAATCAGCTGTTCCCTACATTTTGACGAGTAATATTATGCGAACATAAATGTAGGGAACAGCAGATTTTTTTTTTCGCGATTTCAGGTTTGGCCCCATAGTAAAAGTTGTTCATAATGATGAGTACAATGACCTCTTAAGAGGTTTTGGGTTAATTCATTAACACCTTGTAGACATGTTAACATGGATACGTTTTGGCTTGTTAGGGTAAACACCCAGAACACCCTGTATAATTCTAAATATACAGTCAACAGCACACCATAGTATCCAAAACCGACGAATTTCTTCTTTATCTCCAAACAATAGTTTATTATCCATTGGGGAAATTTGACAATTTGTGGTAACTTGATGTGCTGTTACTTGAACTTTGTACCTATTCAATTTTGCCGCGCGCTTACTAGTGGACGCTTTTTTTTTTAACTAGGGGGCGCTTGGGTAATGTTTGCACACGGGCGCTACATGGGCTAGAGACGCCTCTGAATCGCGCGGTTATTGTTAAAAAAAACAACACACAGTCCGTTCGTCACTGCGGCACAGTCGCGACTGTCTGCATACCGAGCGCATTCCGAGGTCGAGGCGCGTAGGTATAGCTCGCGTTTCGTCCGTTTGTATGAAGTCGAAATACTGTATGATCTTTATACTGTGGTAATGGTATGTACATACCCTACAGAATCAATGCCATACATACAAATCATATTGTTTCAGAATATTTTAAATAACAATAAGGTTTATAATTTGCTTTAAAAAAATTATATTTAACCATTTTTTCAATGTTCAAAAATAATATTACTACACGAAAAATATCTGGATTTAAAATATTTATTTATTCAATAATAGTGTTTTTAATATTTTTTTTGTTTTTGTAAGGCCATCTTGAATAAGTTTCCCTATCAGAAAAACCCATGGACGTAATTTATTAGATGGAAAAACCACACATTTTGACATTAATTAATGAATGTTCCTTAAACTTGATTGTTAAACTTATAATATATTATTGTAAATGTTATTAATATTAATTTGCACACCATATGCAATGGTAGAATGTAATTGGGCCACGATAGTATTAAGTTCTTGATTTATACCTACATTCTAGCAAATAAATTAATTTGATTTGACACATGACAGTCCAAAAAAAAAATTTCCTAACATGTCCTTTCCTATTTTTCCCATTTTTCCTGAGCTAACCATTGACAATGACATAATGACAATCAACTCCATAGACATCAAATTCTACGATGAGATGAGAAAATTGAAGTTGAATTTATTGTCTATGATAAGTTCACAAGCACTCACTCTACCACCTACCACTACTGAGCGGCTGTCAAAAGAACAAAATATCGTTTAGTTTGCAATCTATCAATTTTTCAATTTAATTCTTAGATAATGGCACGGGAAAGTAGCGCTGGGTTTGACAGACACATTACTATCTTCTCTCCTGAAGGAAGACTTTACCAAGTCGGTAAGTTGTAAATTTAATCCGGAATGACTTGCACAGAGCGGTAACCACCAATACTAACAATCAACATTTTTTGTAATTAAATACTGTATACTCGCTTAATAATATAATTAATTATTAAATAGTTTTCCAATTGCGTGCTTACTCATTTCATGTTATTCACAGTGTAATCCTTAAATAAAATATTAAGTGTCTATTCAAAAACGTAGTCATTGCCTTGTGCAAAGACATTAAATTATTTACTATAGACTAGACGGGACAGACGAGACTATAGACGGGACAAAGCGAACAAAACCGTGATCCGATACTTGTTACCTAGGGGTAACGAGTCTCTCAGTCTAGTATGGTACGCCTGCGCGTCAAGTCGCATATTTCTAAGGAAATATGCAGAGTTAGGTACGCATTACGATTTTGCAAATATCGTTATGGTAAAACGACCAGACCTAACTACGGTTTATTTTCGTTTAAAATATTTATATTTACTCAATAATTAGAATCGGCGAAAATATTCCAACCTGATTATATGTTCGAGCCGTTTGGGGTTGAAACACTAGGGCCATGGGGTCCGAGTGCCCACTTGGTTTTTGGGATATCGCCAAGCGGTTAGTCGACTCTTCACATGACCAGAGGGCTGGCCTATTTCTTGACCAAAGAATTAGCATTGCCATACAACGTGGCAATGCTGCCAGCCTTTTGGGCACTGTTCCTGTTGACAGCGATGCAGATGAATTTTTTGATGCCCTATGATCATTTTGCTTAGTTTTTTTTCCATAGATAGATAGATTTATTTATTTCTGAGTATATGGTACATTAAGATCTTAATAATAAACAGTTTCACATACACTACCGTTACCGGTGTAGAAATATTAAAATTAACTTACATATAAATGTACATATTATTATTATTTTAAATATTAGCATAAATTATTTAAATATTATTGTAACCAATAAAATAAGGTAATTAGAATTAAATAATTTTCATAAATAAAATAGATCTAGAAAATTTGCTAATTTTGTAATAAACGCCCTCTATGGTTGAGTAGCGTTGCTACTGCCGCGCAGAGATGTGTCTATTGTTTATCGATTTTGTTATTGATAATATTTATTACTAGCTGTGCCCCGCGGTTTCACCCGCGTTAATTTGAGGAAAAAACCTACTAAAATAATGATATTCCATTACTGTAAGAGTATTACATATGAATATTACTTGTACCCTCATGACCAGCTGCCTTGCGGAGTTAATAAAAAACTATGATATCTCCTAAGATATTCATCTTTCTCCTAACATAATCATTCATCGAATATAAACCAGTCAAAACGACAATTAATAAACAAATAATTATGTTTTATTTCAAGGACCATAAATATTTTTAATTAACTACTTAACACGTTCACTGCGGATCACACAAAATCGGCCCAACGCGGAGCTTAGCGCTGGTGCGCACGGTCAAAACTATATTTTTCTCGCTGGTGCGGAACGATTATCTTCGGTATTTGTAGGAGTTCGACAGAAACAAATATAGATTTCGGCTCGTGGTTACAAATGTACGTATTTGGCATTAAAACATCGTGGCGGGCCCTTTTCGACCACCATCGCACTGACGGTGAAAAATACACGGTCCCTGATGGATGTCCATTTCGACCCGCCACCGCACCAGATGAAAGTTTATGATTTTTTTGCCGCAGCTAACGCGTTAAAGATTTATTTAACTATTTTACCTTTTAAACTAATCGAACTTCGGTCCATTATATGATAAAAGATTTTAATTATTACATTGTACAAAATATCGACATTAAATTATCGAAATCTTGTCCACATCTCTAGCTGGTAGAAAAATAGATAACAGGTGCATACGAATATGACATCTATTTCAATGACCTTAGCGTGCTAAATAGTAAATTGGTTACAGCGCCCTCTAGCGTTGAGTAGCTGAACTGATTGCTCGAATTTGATCGTTAGATGGAAAAATGGTCCATACGATATTTTAAATAATGTCTTTTATTGTTAAAATTTTAGTTTCGATTCGTTTTGTTTCGTCTGTGTATTTGTAAATTTGCATGCCTTATGGTAGGATATGGCTAATGGACACTATTGTTTGTATGAGACCTTTTCTTTTGTACCCATATTCGCAAATGAATAAATGATTATGATTATGGTCTTTATTGATTTTGACATGTAAAATGAAAACAACATTCATAAATGAATTATAATTAGTTTTACTAACATAATTTTTAAGTTCCATAATACTAACCTCATATGGACATGCAAATTAGTCTGAATTAAATGAATTTTATTTTATTTTTATTATTTTTTATAAATTGTAATAAGACTTAATTTTGAACAACAATAAATAAACTTTTCGCCAAATTTGCATTTATAATTAGATAATTTTCCATTCTGTGATTATGCCGCTCTAATTTTGCTATAATATGGCAGATGGCGTAACTGAGACTTGGGATCACGGGTTTTCTAAGACATTTCTTTGCATAGCCCCTCTAGTGTACCTATCCTAAATCTCTTTGGCCTTGTGTTTAAAGTGCTGTAAGTGATAAATCGGTTGAAAACTGCAATGAGTAGGAACTTCAATAAGGTGTTGAATGTATTACAGAATATGCACTGAAGGCGATCAATCAGGGTGGCTTGACGTCGGTAGCGCTACGGGGCGCGGACGCAGCCGTGGTGGCGGCGCAGCGCAAGGTGCCCGACCGCCTGCTCGACCCTGCCTCCGTCACCCACCTGTTCCCGCTCACCAAACGTATTGGAGCCGTCATGACGGGCATGATAGGTGAGAACTCAACTTTATATTTCAACAACTAAAGGGGAATGGAATTACGCAAAAGCACGTTAAGTTCGGGCTATGAATCTCTCGTGCGCTCCAACATTTCCTAGTCGGTCTCTACACACGTGTGCTTGTAACATATTTGTTATTTCGATTTTCAGCGGACAGTCGCTCACAGGTACAGCGCGCCCGGTACGAGGCGGCTAACTGGCAGTACAAGTATGGCACTGAGATCCCTGTGCACATTCTGACTCGCCGCATCGCCGACATTTCGCAGGTGTACACTCAGAACGCTGAGATGCGCCCACTTGGATGCAGTGAGTTACATTTCATACATCTTATTAGCAAATATAATTATAGTTGCTGTCACTTATGTGTTTGATAAGGGGTGGGTTGTTTCATTATTTTCCCATACAATACAATTGCCTGATGTCCAATGTGTCAAAAGAGTTTTCCACAATCTTCACGATCACATGATACATCATTAACATTTATATACTTACTAGCTGGGCTGGCGAACATCGTACCGCCCCGCCAGCCGCTCTGCTCCCGCTTTTGAAATCTCTCATATCTTCTAAGTTATTCATTTTAATGATTCGCTGTAAGGGGAATTTTGATCTACATGAAATGCACAACGTATTTAATGTATTTAATAGGATAAGGAATAATACTGTATTATTTCAAATAGCTTGGAAAATAACCCATAATTTTTCTTGTAATAAAATATGTAAAACTGGCCAAGTGCGAGTCAGACTCGCACACGAACGGTTCCGTACCACAAGGCAAAAACACGTTTGTTGTATGGAATAAAATAAATATTTATTTTTTATTTATCCACGCCCACTTGGAAAATTCACCCTGTATATACATACATGTATGAATTTTCCAAGTGGGCGTGGATGGCCAAATCCGAAACTATGAGGATTAGCGAAAAGTACTCAAAGGAGTCGCGGGCTCGATTTTGATGAAAACTTAAACTGCATCATTGGATTTTTGAAAAATCAATCCCACCAAAAACATTTTCATGTAAAATGTTGCCAAGACGAGACCACATATGGCTCGCACTGCCAAAAAGTTATCATGCATGTAGAGCCAAGCTTCTAACTCTACACGCCCTAACTTCACAAACTCTACACATTAGTCAAAATATGAGGCTTGGCCGTTTCGTTACTACAAGAACTATTGTATAACAGAAAAGTAATGAACAGTGAATACATTTTTCACCTTACGCCCATGTGATGGTAGCCCTTTGTATTGTTTCTATTTTTATGTCTGTAATTTATATGGTGTACATAATAAAGAGTATTCTATTCTATTCTCTTGTTTTTATTATCAAGTAAACATGCATAATATTTTTGCACGTGGCTGTACTAATAATAGTTAACTTATGGTTTCATATAATGTATCTTAATTTGAGTGTAGGTACAGCCCACTTACAAAGCATGTCTTTTCGCGGACGGATTAAAACAATCCTCTTAGGGCTGATTTTTCAATAGACAGGTAACTTTATTCGTAAAAAATATCATGATGTACATTATCATGTAAACTTCCACCGAAAATTGGTTTGAACGAGATCTAGTAAGTAGTTCGCCGGTGAAAATTTAAAAACATATGATGGTACGGAACCCTTGGTGCGCGAGTCCGACTCGCTCTTGCCCGATTTTTTTAGTATTTGTTGCTATAGCGGCAACAGAAATACATAATTTGTGAAAATTTCAACTGTTTAGCCATCGCGGTTCTTGAGATACAGCCTGGTGACAGACAGACGGACGGACAGACAGCGAAGTCTTAGTAATAGGGTCCCGTTTTACCCTTTGGGTACGGAACCCTAAGAATGGTTACTGTGGGTTAACCTGAGATAAACATATACCTGCATTGTGGACTTTTTTATCGATCTTTTTTAACCCCCGACGCAAAAACGACGGGGTGTTATAAGTTTGACGTGTCAGGGTGTGTGTGTGTGTGGGGATGTGTGTGTGTGTGTGTGGGGGTGTGTGTGTGTGTGTGTGTGTGGGTGTGTGTGTGTGGGTGTATGTGTCATCGTAGCTCCCGAACGGAGGAACCGATTTTGATTTAGTTTTTTTTTGTTTGAAAGGTGTATTAGTCGGGAGTGTTCTTAGCTATGTTTGATGAAAATCGGTCCAAGATGGCCGCCGCTACAAAATGGCGGATAACATATTTTTTCACAATTCCCTCAATATGGGTATCAAATGAAAGGGCTTCAATAGTAGAATACTATACACTATAACAAATTTTGAATCCAAGATGGCCGCCACAACAAAGTGGCGAATTACATTTTGTTTTTTCAACTCCCTCAAAATGGGTATCAAATGAAAGGGCTTGACTAGTAGAATACTATACACTATTAAAAATTTCAAATTCAAGATGGCCGCCACCACAAAATGGCGAATTACATTTTTTTTTCACAACTCCTTCAATATAGGTATCAAATGCAAGGGCTTGACAAGTAGAATAATTTACACTATATTGAAAGGGAATGAGGAATATTAACTACCTAACGAAATGAAAACTAAAAACTTGAAAAATATAATAAAACAAAAAAATCTGTTCAGTCTTAAAAATTATTCTTCAACTATAAATTAATCAATATTTTTTGACGGATAAAAAACCTGATTAAACACCAAATTACCAGAATCTTAAAACGGAAGAAAATAAAAGAAATGAAATACAAAAATTAAGGAGTCCCTACAAAAAGCATGAAATAAAAAATTAAATTAAAAATTAAAAAAACCCCCGACAAAAATAAAATTAAGGAATCCCTACAAAAAGCATGAAATAAAAAAATAAATTTGAAAAAATCTTATGGAAGTCGGGGGACCTCAGAAGCAGAATAGGTGTTCCACAGAACAGAACGGTCCCCCGACTTCCATAAGATTTTTTCAAATTTATTTTTTTATTTCATGCTTTTTGTAGGGATTCCTTAATTTTATTTTTGTCGGGGGTTTTAGGATATACAATTCCGTAGTACATTAATTTGATCTGTCTCGTAAGGTTTAGCCAGCAGCATTTGCACAAAAATATGTTTGTATCTCGGCTTGTCTGGGGCAGAAGCTAGTTCTATCTGTAATGTATGTTTGCAGGATATCGGCAAAATCATAGGCTTTGAAGATCCGTGGCATACCTATCTGTCCGCCATTGTGAATTTTTTTTCAGAACGGCGGCGCGGCGGCGGCCACGCATGAAACCTATACAAGTCGATATATTATATACAACGTTATTTTTAGTATATGCGAAACCGGAATATAGTTTGTTCAGAATAAGTAACTGAATCGATTCCAATAATTTTTACCCCATGTTATATTTTGTCCCAAAAATATTTAAAAAAGGTTAAAAGTTGGACACCGAGCGACACTACGTAGGTTATCCAATCTCCGCGCCGAACGTTTAGATACCTAGGTACTATTATCAATGAGCACAAGAAGGACGCGGCGCGAGCGGCGCGGGTGAGCATGTTTTTATACGGACAAACAGGTAACTTAACAAGCTTATAACTTTGTGATTTTTCATGATACAGTTTTGAAATTTTGTACATAGATTCTTTACATAAAAATACTAGAGACGTGTTTCGGGTTTCGTATATAGATACTAAAAATAATGTTCTATATAGGATACATATTATAATTATCGATTTATATAGATAGACGTGATAGGACGATATACAGATAGGCTCCATAAAATCTTCAATCCACTTTAAAAATATAAAAAGTACGAAAATACGTGTTCTACCATAAAAATACGTGTTCTACCATAAAAAAACTTGAAATACCTATCTCTTGTTTTTATTATCAAGTAAACATGCATAATATTTTTGCACGTGGCTGTACTAATAATAGTTAACTTATGGTTTCATATAATGTATCTTAATTTGAGTGTAGGTACAGCCCACTTACAAAGCATGTCTTTTCGCGGACGGATTAAAACAATCCTCTTAGGGCTGATTTTTCAATAGACAGGTAACTTTATTCGTAAAAATAAATATGACAGTTGGACCTATTTTCTATACAAACATTGTCAAACCGCAATATTTATTCCTCAGATAAAAGTTAACTGACTAATGAAAAATCAGCGCTTAGTATAAAGAACAAATTACACTTTGGTTTGAGGCAAACCAATTATTTTCCCTGTGTTCAGTTGCATCTATCCATTTATTTTTCATTTCTGGATCTTTCGATCATCTCGACCAGATGACTTTCTTTGTTTTGGTACTCGCGGAACATTCGAAGTAGTTTGATACACGTGGCAAAATGCTTCACCAACCATATTTTTTGAGCATTGCAGATGGTCGGCTATATTTTTATACGACCACTTCTCGCGAATTTTTATTATTACTTTCCTTGTTTTATTTTTCCCCATTGTTTTCATAATAAGCAATCACCTTTATGACTTTTGCATTAAAAGTTCTGTTCACGTTCCACGCTAAAGCTCCGATCGATATGCGATTTATAGTTTGTTACTCTCCATTTGAAGCATATTCCTAATCCATTACTCCATATGTTCGAAAAATGTGTCTGCTCAACAACGTAAATAACGCAATGAATATTGTTGAACTGTCAAAATGAAACATTAGGGTTCTTAACTATGTGATCAGCCAGTAAGTAGTAATACTAGGTTATCTAATGTATAAAGTTTATGTATTTATTTTCAGCCAATCATGTGTATCAACGAATGTACCGCTAGTATGGGAAAGTAATGCGATACCGAGAGAAATACATGCAATTATGCTTCTTAGTTTCAAAAATCCTCTTTTAAATAGTTAAGCGTTCTTCATTATATGATCACCACGGTATATTGTCTCTGAAATAAAAATATTATTTAATTTACATGTAGATCATGCCAAAAATTAAATATCGTAAAACTAAATAACCTGCAGTTGCGTTGCAACTTTAAATATCGTTACCTACTTGCGTAAAATATGGGGACCAACGACATCTGGTACAAAAACATAATATACAAAAAGTTCCTTCAATCAAACTAGATAAGTTGGTGTCGCTTGAACACTTTTGGGAAGTATAGAATATTCTGTACATTAAGAATATTTTGAAATCTCTTTCAGTCAGCTGCTGGCCCTATACCTTACATGCCCAAACTTGTGCCACAACACGCAGTCTACCAAGTCACAATTGCAGGAGCTAAGATATTTCTCTTTCTGTCATAGGCATGATGCTGGTAGCATATGACGAAGAAACAGGTCCGTGCGTGTACAAGACGGACCCGTCCGGCTACTACTGCTCGTACAAGGCGGTCTCGGCGGGCGCGAAGGCTACCGACGCCAACGCTTACCTGGAGAAGAAGCTGAAGAAACGCTCGGACCTCAGCGCCGACGACGTGGTGCAGCTGGCCATCTCCTGCCTGTCGCAGGTGCTCTCTGTCGACTTCAAGTCCTCAGAAATTGAAGTAGGACTGGTCACCAAGGATAACCCACAGTTCAGGTGAGATTGAAGCTGTCTGGATCTCATAACATGACACCACGGTTAGCGCCGGTATTCAAGGCTCGCCCGGAGAGGTTAGAGGTGAATATTCACATTTTGGTGTCACTGACTCTGGCAGGGCCACCATCAGGGATTTTAATTTTGATAACACAAAAAATTCAAATTAAGAGAGAGGGCAGCAGCTGTTGTGCCACTGTAAACATCGGCTGCGTGTTTCAATGTGAATATTAATTACAATTCAAAATAAATAGTAAAAAACAGTGTGCACACATCAATATAGTGACTAAATCCACCGCAATAATAAATAACTGAGTGCTGAAAACTAGTGTCAGTGCAATAAACGGACAAAAATAACAAGTGTCATCCAAAAGCGCATTGAACATTATTTTGCCACAGTTCGTACACCAAGAACGTAAAAAGACAGTGAAATGTGTTTTTTTAGTCGGAATCGAATTTGTCGGTCAGTGGTTCAAAAGAAATAAGGGTTTATAATGTGGAAATATTTTTTCTTGGCAATTTTTGGTGAACTCTTCGATCTAACTCTTGGACTATACTTACTAATTAAACTAATTATATCTCCTAAACTAAGACCCGATTAAATCTGTGACTTGGCGACTGATTCCGACTAATTGACGACAAAATATGGGAGAAAACAGATCTTCGCTAGGTGCCCTAGTTTTTGAGATATAAATGTGGCCCTGCTGGGGAGACTCTCCAGATCGGCCACCTATAATAAACCCTTATATCTTTTGAACCAGTGACCGACAAATTCTGATATTTGGCGACAAATTTTGAGTAATTAGAGACTAATTTTTTGTGTTATCAAAATTAAAATCCCTGATGGTGGCTCTGCCAGAGTCAGTGACACCACATTTACCACACAACAACATAAGCTGTTGTGTTCGTTATGGCTGTGTATGTACTGCATTATATTGTATTGTTTTTGCTATTGATAAAAATATGAAGTGTTTATTATTTCACATTTCAGAGTGTTGGCTGAAAACGAAATCGACAGACATCTGACTGCTATTGCTGAGAAAGATTAAGGATTTCGCAAATAAAATCTCTATTATAATTTTTGAATAAAATGTTTCTTATAAATGGCTTGTTTTTGGTTCTTTCTTATAATATCATAGTTGACTACTTTTTTTTATAAACTGTTACAAATATTGATAGAGTTATTTCACAGTTTTGATCGATCACATTATATCTAAACAAACAACTCTGTGAGCAAGCCAGCGTTCCCTGCCGGCACGTTAATGAGTTGTTCTGGCAACTCGGTGACCACGCTGGTAAGGTTTTGCAGACTGCAGCAGAACACGAGGCCGTACACGGGGCTCTCGTAGTTGCGGTGTCGGCGCAGCTCGTGCAGCCACGGCACGCGGCCGCACGCGCTGTCGCAGAACACGGCCTCGCGGATCTCGCTGACGGCCACGAACGGGTCGTTGAGCAGTACCAGCGCCACGGCCTTGTTGGCCTGCTTGGCGTGCACAACCGTCCAGATATACTTCGGCACCGGAAACCTTTTACCAGCTTTCAAGAACAGCTCGGTGCGCGAGTGGCCCGCCCGCAGCGCGAGCACGCCGTGCGTGCCGGCGTGCACGTCCAGCTCGGCGTGCGGCCGACTCAGCTTCAGAAACTTGGCGACGTCGCGATGCAGGTGGTGCAGGTTGCCGTGTGCCACGCTGCGCCACACCGCCACGCGGTTGGACACGAAGTCCGTCACGCGCATGTTCTGATCCTCGAAGTAGTGGCTGCTAAGTAGCTTGGCGGACGTGAGGCTCTGGTCCGCGAAGGAGTACCGCTCGTGCTTGAGCAGCTCGTGCAGGCGCCGGTTCATCCGGACGTCGTCGGAGTAGAGGCGCTCGGCGGCGTGGCGCGTGGACGCGTCGAACATGTGGTTGAAGTTGCCGAGGATGCTGAGCGGCGCCGAGTGCTCGCTGTGGGCCAGCACGGCCAGCGCGTTGTGCGGCGCGGTGCTCATGCGCAGGCGCGCGGCCACGGCGCGGTCCTCGTCGAAGCACAGCGCGGCGAGGTGGCGCGGCGCGGGCGCGCGAGTGTCGTGCATCAGGTACGCGCGCCCTTGCAGGTCACCGCAGTTGTCAACCTGCATGGGAAAACAATGCTTTTTGACTTTTTCGTGATTCACTCAAATAAAACGAATGTTGTCAAGACGTAGGTAGGTACTGCATATGTCACCTGATGCAGCACATCTTCGAAGATGCTCTCCTGGCAGCCGAGCTCTAGCAGGTGCCGCAGCGAGCTGTCGGCGCGCACGCGGTAGCGGCCCGCCTCGCACAGCACGGTGAGCGTGTCCCGCAACGGGAAGGCGAGGAACTTGCCGCCGCCGCACGCCAGCGTCAGCTCGTCGCCGGCCGGCACCGCCAGCGAGCCGTTGGCGGCGCGGTGTGACGTCACCAGCGGCATGTTGTCCGGCACGCACTCCGCGCACTCCAGCTCCATCACGCATGGTGCTGCTCGTTACGAACATACTAGTTTATCATTTCTGCAGAGTCACTCGCATATCGTAAAAAACCGACCAAGCACGAGTCAGACTCGGGTTCCAATACTTCCAATACCACCGAAACGATAATAGATTACCGTCTTTTTATTACTGGCCATGATAGAGGCCATAAAATACACTTATTCTGTAAACATGTCAAGCTATTTTTACCGACTTTACAAAAAGGAGGAGGTACTATGTTCGGGTGTTTGTATGTTTTTTTTTTTTTTTTGTATGTTTGTTCATCGAATACGCCGCCAATTGTCGACGGATTTTGAAAATTCTTTTTTCGTTCGAAAGTAGATAGTTCTGAGGTGGTCCCATTGTCACCAAGTTAGGATCTGATGATGGGATCTTAGAGAAATCGAGGGCAACCCTCAAATTTTATACGCTCACTTATTGTTTTTTTTTTCGCATATTTTATGAAGTATCTTGTGTATTTGCGTATGGTTGTCACCATCTCAGGTAGCTGGGCTGGATGATGGAAGGTACAACTCCTTAACAGTAAGAAGTTACTCGAACAGGCAAGGACTGTTTTAGTAAATTGTTTTGATGTTTGATAGGGCATTTGCCACATTTGGTCTCATGATCATCAAGTCATGACCTGATGCTGCAGTCAGGATAGTCTGCAGAGTACCTAACTCCTCCGCAGATATATCGTGTTTAGGCTCATTGAAAAGGGCTCGATGTGTGGATAAACGTACTGTTACTGAGGAACACCGAAGACCTGATGCTGAAGCCAGGAGCATCAGAAAAAGTACAAACCTTGAAATTACAGCACCGTAGTCGTGTTTGGGCTCATTTTAAACAGGACTAATTTTAAGTTCAATGCAATGTTGACATAAGTCTGGCCTGATGCTGCAGCCAGGATTATCAGCATCTAATCTAAAAACTAATAAAAGGAGAACTCCTCAACAATTAACGTCCCTGCATCGAGAAAAGGAATATTTTATAAAAAGGCGATGGACAAGTTGACATTAGGCTATTGTAACTTAGATAAATTATAAATAGACCCACTAAAAAGCGAGAAATAAAAACTTTTTAACAAAAAAAAAAACCGACTTCCAAAAAAAACACTACAAACTGAAAAATAACTTTAATTTCGGAAGTCGGTGGCAAAAACTAAAAAACTGATCCCTAAGACACCGACTTCCGAAATTAAAGTTATTTTTCAGTTTGTAGTGTTTTTTTTGGAAGTCGGTTTTTTTTTTTGTTAAAAAGTTTTTTAGTTCTAAAGATACAGCTCTGTGTGTGTGTGTGTGTGTGTGTGTGTGTGCATACTAATTGTAAGTCTCGTTGACACGTTGGGAACGTAAGTTCTGTTTTGTTCCTTTTAATATTGATACAACCCTAAACTGAGGGACTCGGAAAGTGCTGATCATATAATTATGATTTACTGGCTGCGCCCCGCGGTTTCACCCGCGTATAAGTCCGAACCCTTTGGAATATCGGAATAAAAAGTACCCTATATGTTAATCTAGGGTGTCAGCTACCTCCATACAAAATTTTATGAAAATTGGTCCAGCCGTTTGAGCGTGAAGAAGTAACAAACATATAAACACACTCACAAACTTTCGCCTTTATAACTAGCTGCGCCCCGCGGTTTCACCCGCATAAGTATCGATCCCGTGGAAATATCGGGATAAAAAGTAGCCTATATGTTAATCCAGGGTGTCAGCTACCTCTATACAAAATTTTATCAAAATTGGTCCAGCCGTTTGAGCGTGAAGAAGTAACAAACATATAAACACACACAAACTTTCGCATTATAATATTAGTGTGATTTATTTTACTTTAATATAAAACACGATTTCATAATAGGTAGGTAATTATTCTAATTAATGAATCATCAAGTTCATGAAAATGGAGCAACATACTGTTCCATTTCCATTAGCAGCATCATTAAATGAGCAGTCCGCTCATAATATTATTTGTGATACTTACGATCAGAGAAGTGGGCAAGCTGGAAACAAAACACAAACACGACAACAAGACGTAGTAGCCCCATGTTAGCGGCGAGAGATACTGTGCGAAGTGCGACTGCGCGCTATCGTGGCCGCTCACTTGACCCCAGATAACGCGCCCCTACTGGCCAGGGTTGCCGACACCAACCGTTAGAATATTTACCTACTTGTTTTACTATCGTTTTTTTAGAAGTAACGTAAACAACTTCCAATGTGGTGGTAATAGTATGTATGAAGTAAGGTCAATCTAAGCAGAACTTTGTACCAAATCTCGGATACTTCTGTTAATCTTAGAGAAAGTGGCTTGGCGTAACGTTAGTTCAACGATTTTTACCGACTTCACAAAAAGGAGGAGGTACTATGTTCGGGTGTTTGTTTTTTTTTTTTTTTGTATGTTTGTTCATCGAATACTCCGCCAATTGTCGACGGATTTTCAAAATTATTTTTTTGTTCGAAAGTAGATAGTTCTGAGGTGGTCCCATTGTCACCAAGTTAGGATCTGATGATGGGATCTTAGAGAAATCGAGGGCAACCCTCAAATTTTATAGGCTCACTTATTGTTTTTCGCATATTTTATGAAGTATCTTGTGTATGGTTGTCACCATCTCAGGTACCTGGGCTGATGATGGAAGGTACAACTCCTTAACAGTAAGAAGTTATTCGAACTGGCTTGGACTGTTTTAGTAAATTGTTTTGATGTTTGATAGGGCATTTGCCACATTTGGTCTCATGATCATCAAGTCATGACCTGATGCTGCAGTCAGGATAGTCTGCAGAGTACCTAACTCCTCGACAACTAACAGCAGATATATCGTGTTTAGGCTCATTGAAAAGGGCTCGATGTGTGGATAAACGTATTGTTACTGAGGAACACCGAAGACCTGATGCTGAAGCCAGGAGCATCAGAAAAAGTACAAACCTTGAAATTACAGCACCGTAGTCGTTGTTTGGGCTCATTTTAAACAGGACTAATTTTAAGTTCAATGCAATGTTGACATAAGTCTGGCCTGATGCTGCAGCCAGGATTATCAGCTAGGAGAGTGGAATACTAAGAGAACTCCTCAACAATTAACGTCCCTGCATCGGGAAAAGCAATATTTTGTAAAAGGTGATCAGCAGTTGACATTAGGCTATTATAACTTAGATAAATTACAAAATGACCCACTAAAAAGTAAAAAATAAAAACTTTTTTACAAAAAAACAACCGACTTCCAAAAAACACTATGAAGTGAAAAATAACTTTAATTTCGGAAGTCGGTGTCTTTGGATTTGTATTTTTGTTTTTTGCCACCGACTTCCGAAATTAGTTTTCGCTTCATAGTGTTTTTTGGAAGTCGGTTGTTTTTTTTGTAAAAAAAGTTTTGATACGACCATTAGAAGTAGGCTCTAGGCTCTAAAATTGACTTCGAAGATTGTGTTACATTGTTAGTTAGTTACAAGTGAAGCTAATAAAAGCGCGATAATAAATAAAGTATGTTTCCTCTAGCAATTTGGTTAAAATGTATGCAATATGCACAATTATTAACACCCATAAATATGAATAGATTTATCAAGTCTTCAAACTATTCTTCAATTTATTGCGTGCGAAACGAGTGTTTCCACGGCAGCACCGCCCGCCACTGTAATAGTCACCTTTGGATTTGTATGGACATTCACACAAGGCGCCGCCGCGCCGCGGTGGCGGAGACGAGTCTCAACTAGTGTTGACACCGCGGCCTTGTGCTGCAGCCTGCAGGGCCTGGCTCCGCGCCACAGAGTAGGTACTTTTTGATAGACTGAAACTAACTACGTAACTAGCCTGTATTTCCCACTGCAGTGCAAAGGATTCGCGCCCGATGCGTTCAATGTTCATAAGCTAGGATGAGCACTGGCTCTTGTAATAAATTGTCACGTGTTGCAACATCCTCTTTGTGCAAGTGAGAGGAAGATTTTTCAACTAGCTAACTAGTTGCAACTTTGTGAGGTAACCTGCACAAGACCACAGCTAGATATTAATGACCCGGATAGGAAAACCTGCGAGAAAAATAAAAGAATGACCAATTTATGATAAGTAATTTAATATGAACATAATATACAATGCTGATGTTTATTTATAAAAGCAGGTATAAACCGACGAAACACGTAAACCGTATGATAAAATAGTATTTTATTTATTTCATCAACGTACATAACTATAGAGTATAATTACTTAAATAATTAACTATAATCGTAGTACAATTTTGCTACAAAGTGTTACAGTTCAGCAAAATTGTCTGACGAAGACCACGGCCTGCGTCCTGCGACGATTTAACTATACGATAGTGATCTATGTGAATATAACCCAGTGCTGCGACCAGCAACAGTAAGTGCGACGCGTGAGGCGGCCGAGCTCCTCCGTATTGCTTCCGTGGATATGTGCCTGCTGGTCGCGCGTCGACCACTCTTTGTATATAATTAAGCTTAATGTTGCGATAAAACGTAACCTCTACAGCATAAGTTAAGTAAACAAGCAGTCGGCGTCTGGACACAACAACTAAACATACTAATGTTGATATAAAAACGAACGCCTACCAAGTGCGATGAGATAATGTATTACAGTTTACTGATGGGATCTAGGCCCTTTGTACACAGTCTTGACGTGAAAAACAGCGGTTTATTCGCCGTATGTAGGCACGGTCGTCAGAGTTGTATGGATCACTATGGAAGCTAGTTGATGGACACGTTTTTCCTACGGCGCGGTTTATACACCGTAGCGTCAAGAAACCGTGCCGTGTACAAAGAGCCTGCAGGTACTACCAAACCAACGCGTATAACATGCATCCATTGAATTACGTTATGGCGCGGCGGTCACAGGACGCGCCGGAAGTAGTTCTTAATAAACAACTGTGTGCCGCCCTCAACCGTACTCGCCGTCGCCGACGCAGGTTGACCGCGTTGGTATTTACTGAACAGTGTTAGTGATGGTGAACATACACGACATGCCTCACAAGTAAGACGTCGCCATGATCGAGCCCACCTTGTCTGCGACACAAGGTCACCTCCACGGGCACGCGACAAACACTCAACAGCCATAACTTAACTACCTACATTAAACTTCATAATCTGTGAAACGATACGTGTATGTATTGCACAAGTATTACAAGGACGAAGGAAGCTCTCTAACCAACTGATACAGTCATAAACCATTTATATAAAGTCAGTCAGGTTCACGTTGGTGTGCGTTGCGGTTTTGAGAAACATTAAGTTCTCAATTATCCAACCAATATAATATGAGATGCGATTGAGTGATTGCAGCTTAGCTTTCTTTACAAGACAATAATACACTCTAAACATTTAAGTATAAAAACACTCTGAAGCGAGGAATAATAAAATGAATCGTGCGACACATTTGAGAGCAGATATTTAAGTTCCTTGCGAGGTCTGTCTGTTTGGAACCTGCTTTTTTAATTGCACCCAAATTTATTATGCGACTAGACATTCCACGGGGGATTGGAACTTGAAACAAGAATAGTTCTAGTGTGAAACAAAAGAGCCACGGGCTTTAATTACAATGACCAAAGATTTGAAAAGCTAAATGACGAACAGGTGTTACATAGTTCACCCATTTTGTAGAAGAGAACCTTGGAAGCGTGCAAGTGCAGCTGACTTCAGCACCCGGCGTCAGCGTCGACGCGTGTGAAGTGCGACACTGATACACTCGCAAGGTGCTCTTCCCATGAACCGAATGAACCGATCACTATGAGAGCAGACAGCAGTGATGCGCCGAGCATCACGCTGCGAGCTATTCCATGACGGAGCGGATCGTTGGTACCGCTACGAAGTCCGCCGGCAGTACTGCTCATACTTGCCTGTACCAGATGGCTTCTACAGCTTTGGATAACATTGTTTTACTTAACTTATTATGAAAATTCTAGCGTCTTTACTATAGCTTTAACAGCTAAAGGATAACTTGAGAAACTTGGATATCTCCCTCCGGATGACCAATCTAGATAACTTGGGAAACTTAGATATCTCCCTCCGGGTGGCCTGTATAGATAACTGGAGAAACTTGGATATCTCCCTCCGGATGACCTATCTGGCTAAAATAGGCCACTGACAGTAGAAATGGTTTGTATAAGTTGTATTGTATGGGTGTGAGCCGGAGACAGTTCGGGCGTATGAGCGGCACGAGCGAGTGCGTGCTTACGTGCAGCAGGCGCGCGTGGGCGGCGCGCGCGACGGCCGGCGCTCCACGGCGATGCGCGCGTGGTCGGCGTCGGCCTCGCGCCCCGACGTCTTGTCCAGGATGGCCTCGGCCAGCTCGGAGAAGGCGCGGTCGATGTTGATGTTAGCCTTTGCCGACGTCTCCATGAACCGGATGCCGTGCTCGCGCGCTATCTGCACACACACACATACATGACATTTATAACGCGCCGATAACAAAATAGTCCATTGTCTTAGTTCTACTGATGAAATTATGAACTTTCACGTGTAGTCTTTAATGCTACATACACACATCAAAAGTGTCTAGGGATCAACATATATTTTTGCAATAACTTTTCTCCTGATTGATATTAATTAAAATTTTCTTTAAGGATTCATCAAATAAAGTGTTTTCGTTTGTCACAGTAACGATAAACCAAGTCACCTTTGCATTAATAAAGAAATTTGCCATTTTCCTAATAAAGGGATTTTTGACATTTGAACCACTAACACAAAAGTTCGAAAAAAAGACTGAAATAACAGTTTTCTTTAAAATTTTATTGGGTAACTTAAACAATTAATAATCCGTGTTTCTACCGCGAACACTAACAACACAAGAACATCGGTTTGGCATACTCAAGATGAGTTCTTCCAAATCACGCTGTGGAATGGCCGCCCATGTTCGTTGCAACAACAAAAAAAGGTCTTCTTGCGACTGGATACCCTCCTTATTCGGCAGAGCTCTTCTCTGTAGCATATCCCATGCATGCTCAATCGGGTTCAAGTCTGGCGACTGAGCAGGCCAGGGCAGGACATTGATGTTAGCTGCGGCGAGAGTCTGTCTTACAACTCTTGCGGTGTGCGGTCGTGCATTATCATGCATTAACTGAAATAAGGGACCGATTTGCACTTGTAGAGGAACGATGACGTCTGATACAATCGTCTCAGCATAAATTTGAGCGTTGAGGTTGCCTCTGATCCAAATCAACTCAGTTCTTCCGCCGATCCAAATACCCGCCCATACCATGATGGTTCCACCACTATAAGGATGGACTTCCTGGCAGGATTTTAATCGCTGTTGGCGTCCAGGGGTTCTCCAGTGTCGTATACGTCTTGTATCCGGTCTCATACCAAAACGAGACTCATCAGAAAAGCACACGAAACGCCATTGTTCTTCTGCCCAATTTCTGTGTTCAAGAGCCCATTGATATCGAATCCTACGATTGTGCATTGCTATAGGTGGTACCCGTAGCGGTCTTCGGGAATGAAGGTTCACTTCATGCAAGCGGTTTCTGACTGTTTGGTCGCTAATTAAGTTCCCTGAAGAGTGATGAAGCCTCACGGCTAACATCATGGCGGTTATTGTTGGAGCTCTTCGAGTTAAGATTTGAATGTATCGGTCTTGTCTCCGTGTGGTGCAGCGATACCGTCCTCCATGGCGCTCAGCCACGGTACCAGTGCTTCGGTAACGTGTCCAAAGTCGACTGATAACACTCTGACTTGTATTCAGAGCTAAAGCCACAGTACGTTGCCGGGAACCAGCTTCTATCATTCCCACGGCTCTGAGCATTTCTTCCCTGCTTAAATGACGTCGCCGCTCCATAATAACGTTGGTTTTAATCAGTAGTAGGGAAACAGTAGCACTAATAATGTCTTCAATGCGTTGTATGTTTTTATAGGGAAAATATTGACAGCTGATTTTCATCTTTTACTCGAATTTGATTCACAGTTCCTGATTCAAATTATGAAATGCACCAAAAAGGATCCATATAAATTTATAAAATCATAAATTTATTACAAAGCCACATCTCAATCTCAAGAAATCCGCATAAAAATGCTTGATCCCTAGACACTTTTGATGTGTGTAGTTGCACAGTTTGTAATGTCGTAATAGTACATTATGATACAAAGGAAGCCGAGTGTGTAATGATCAATGCACACGCGTTTCATACGACGTTTTTCAACACACTTGCGAGGAAAAAAACAGACTTGTATTGTTAAATATTAACTTGTATGGAAAATGGTTTTGTTTTTCCGCGCGCCGCGCTAGCAATGCGCGCGCTGGTGTAAATAAGAGCACTGACAAAATCGCTAAACAGCCTATAGAAAAAATATGTATAATATACACAAAATAATGTTTAGACTGATCGTAGTGCTGTCGTATGTCAAATTGTAGTTTAGTTAGTATGGAATTAGAAAGTACTATTGGCATTGAGAAATATACATTAGTTCGCCAGACGCCACTCAGGGTCTTTTTCGTTTGATTCCGGAAGGAACCACGGACAATTTAAGGTGAATGCGCAGTGGTAGACCGCGAAATTCAAATTTTCTTAAGTTTTTTGTAATTTGCAGGTCATTATCAGGTTGTATCTTGATCAAAATATGATTCGCGACTATAATAGATATGTGTTATCAGAATTATAGTCATTAGAATCATTAATATATATCTTTAAGTTAGATTGTTCCGTAAGAACTTTTCCAGAGATTTGTTTTTATGGAACAAATCTAACTTAGAAAGATGTATTAATGATTCTAATGATTATAATTCTGTAAATACGTACCTGCTACAGTCGCGACTCATATTTTGATCAAGATACAACCTGCCACTGACCTGAAAATTGCAAAAAACGGAAGAAAATTTGAATTTCGCGGTCTACCACTGCGCATTCACCTTAAATTATCCGTGGTCCCAGCGCATTCACCTTAAGGTAAATAAATTTTAGTTCATTTTAAGACCAAGGACAATACAGACTATTTAAAAAAAAAGTGAAATATGACCCGCGGATTCCTTTTGCTATGAAGTCTCTTTGATGAGATTAAAAAAAAACGCACAGTGTAGGGTTCTGCAGTAGCCCGTTATCACAATGTAGTACGATTCTGTTCTTCATTCTGAATATAAAAAAAATAAAAATAAAATCGGACGTTCTACTGGAACAAAAATTTGCTCTTTAAAGTTTAATATTTCGTAAATGGAACATTAAATCAAAAAAATATATTAGCAACCCCCAAGTCATTTTAGAAGACCTATTCAACGATACCCCACACGATGGGGTAGACGACGAAAAAAATATTCATTCCCACTTCACATGTAGGGAGCTACCCTAAAAAAAATATTTTAAAATTTTATTTTACCACTTTGTTGGCGTAATTAATATACACACTCCTACAAAATTACAGCTTTCTAGTACTAACGGTCTCTTAGTAAACCTCGGACAGACAGACAGACGGACATGACGAAACTATAAGGGTTCCTTGTAGGAACTACGGAACCCTAAAAACCGGGCAAGAGCGAGTCGGACTCGCGCACCGAGGGTTCCGTACCATCATGTTTTTAAATTTTCATCGGCGAGGCCTATATTCATCAGAGAATTTTAACACTGTGCACTGCGGTGTAGAATATTGCAATTTTATGTCAGCGCCATCTCTTGACCGATAGTGGAACTAATGTAACTTTTATGTGTGCTATTTAGAGACTTCGTTTTATTTTTCCTGTAATCTTTACATAAACTTCTATCACATAGAATAATTTCAGAGTTTTCTCTTTGCAAACTTCGGAGGTAACGGTATTTTTTTACATTTTTCATCAAAAGTCGAAAACTATGCGGCCTAAAAAAATTTTTGAGAACGTGCAAACTGCGCTCTTTTATATGATACCCCACATGCCCTAGTAACCCCACTTCGAATTTCGACCTTCTTTCAGTCCCTGTTGCAAAAAATATAGGTACATACATTTTTATTTCTTTCTTATTTGCAAAATAGTTGGGCAAACGTCATCTAAAACAATTCCAAATTTCAAGTTGATAGCATTAGTAGTTCTTGAGATATCCAGCTGTGACAGGCAGACAGAATTAGTCTCACCATAAGGGTTCCGTTTTTACCATTTTGGTACGGAACCCTAAGATAAGATAAGACATTTATTATCCGTCGTGTTCGGCCTTTGTCGCATACAAATATGTAGCTAAGAACAAAGGTAATTAAACAAAGCTAAAAAAAATATTAAATTTTCACACAAACTAAAAATTTAATTTAAACAATAAATTATAAATTAAATTGTCCTATAGTCTAATTATAAATTGTCAAAATTATAAAATGTCAGTATTTGTTAAATTCGTATTATTACACTTTGTCATTAAAACATTCTAAAATACTGTAGTATGCTTTCCCAGCTCGATATTATTTTAGCCGCTTTTTTAGTATATGTGCGCTGAGTTCCCTCCATCCCTTAGGAAGTTTATTAAAAATTAAAGGCGCCATGCAAAATACACTTTTCCGCATTAATGCTGTTTAGGAACCATGTGAGCAAAGCATAGTGGTGTTATCGCGTCTGACGCGACTGACTTTGTCTGCCATGCGTGGAAATAATTGCCGATTACATTTTACAAACATGATAACTTCGAATATGTACAGAGACGGTAACGTTAGTATATTATAATTAATGAAATACGGTTTACAAGTCGAACCTAATTTAAACATCGTCCTAATACACCGTTTTTGGGCTTTGAAAGGTATGTCCTTGTCAGTCGAATTACCCCAAAAGATAATTCCATACCTTGAGTGTCAGTGTTAAGCACAGGAACTAATTTGTGTAGGACATAAGAAGAGTTACTAATTTTTTTGCTTAAAATTTCAGCGTGTTCTTTCCAATTTAACTTTTTGTCAATGGTTACACCGAGGAATTTAGCAGTGTTGACTTCTTTAATTATTGTGTCATTATATTGGACCTTAAGATCAGGTAAAGTTGGCAAGCGTTGACTGAAATGCATAAGGGTCAGTTCACACCGAGTCGCGACGCGACGCGCAGTTTTCAAGATAGAAATACAATTACAGACCTTATCTGCTACACTAAAAGGTACACAATTCAGTGTCTACCTACTACGTCGAGATACGCAGCGCGGCGCCGCCGCCGCGCGGCGTAGCTCACTGAATTGTGTACCTTTTTGTGTAGTAGATAAGGTCTGTAATTGTATTTCTATCTGGAAAACTGCGCGTCGCGTCGGTGTGAACTGACCCTTATCCCACCAAAACATTTTCATGTAAAATGTAGCCAAGACGAGACCACATATGGCTCGCACTGTCAAAAAGTTATCAGATCTCATGTAGAGCCAAGCTTCTGACTCTACACGCCCTAACTTCACAAACTCTACACCTTACTCAAAATATGAGGCTTGGCCGTTTCGTTATTACAAGAACTATTGTATAACAGAAAAGTAATGAACAGTGAATAAATTTTTCACCTTACGCCCATGTGATGGTAGCGAAACGGCCAAGCGACATATTTTGACTAAGGTGTAGAGTTTGTGAAGTTAGGGCGTGTAGAGTCAGAAGCTTGGCTCTACATGAGATCTGATAACTTTTTGACAGTGCGAGCCATATTGTGGTCTCGTCTTGGCAACATTTTACATGAAAATGTTTTGGTGGGATTTCACATCTTTTTGAAAGTTAAAAATTAAAAAAAAAATTTTTGGTGGTTATTTACTGAAAATCCTGAAATACGTATTTTATTATTTATAACAAGGAGCCCCTATATCAATTTTCAGAACTCTAGCATCAAAATTTGCGGAAGTCTCGTACAAACTTCCATCCCCTATTTTAAGGGGTTGGAGGATAAAAGTTCCAAGTTTTAGAGTTTTTTTGTTGTTTGTGTACTATTACTAGCTTACACACCAAATTTAAGCTTTCTAGGACTTCAGGAAGACCCTTAGAATATTTATGATCATCAGTGAGTCAGTGACGAAATCGGGGTATTTTAGATATCAATAAAATCTAAAGTATAAGAGCTATGCAATTGAAACTTTATAGGTTTAATAAGTCAACCACTGACATCATATCCCGAAAATTTTGTTTATCTGGTATAATCCAAACC
The DNA here is from genome assembly GCA_948474745.1 of Oligia latruncula. NCBI lineage: Eukaryota > Metazoa > Arthropoda > Insecta > Lepidoptera > Noctuidae > Oligia > Oligia latruncula. The sequence continues at coordinate 19,107,670 of OX419695.1, read as the reverse complement.
CAAGTTATGAAGGTTCAAAAATACGACGAAGTGCTTCGAGAAAAGGTAGGTAGGTAGTGCCCTTGCGCTTCGCTTGGCTCGTCTTGGCGGGGGCACTCCCGTGCCCCCAGATATTAGTTTTATTAAGATTTATCCTTAAATTATTATTATCCAATTATTTTATTATTGATTTAAGAGAATTATTAATGTCACTTTTATATTTGTCTTTAGTATCGCATTGAATTGTTATGGTACTGTCGTCAGCAAAAAGAGTCACAGGTTGATCAACAGATTTAGGTAGGTCATTTATATACAATATGAATAGTGGAGGGCCCAACACACTGCCTTGAGGAACTCCATATTTAACTACAAGTTCATGTGATTGGAATATTTCTTCGCATTTAGTTTTTGTATTTATTGAGGATATTTCAGTGAATTGCTTTCTTTTGTCTAAATATGATTGAAATAGTTTCAGAACGTTGCCTGTAACACCGTATGCCTCCATTTTGTTTAAGAAGTAAAAAGCGCGCATCTCCGACTAGTAAATAGTTATCTGTGGCGTTATCGCACTAGTGCAGTAACAAAGTAAAAAACTTTTTACAAAAAAAAAACAACCGACTTCCAAAAATACACTACAAATTGAAAAATAACTTTAATTTCGGAAGTCGGTGTCTTTGGTTCCGCATTTTCGTTTAAGGACACCGACTTCCGAAATTAAAGTTATTTCTCAATTTGTAGTGTATTTTTTGGAAGTCGGTTGTTTTTTTACCGACTTCAAAAAAAAGGAGGTTATCAATTCCATACGTATGTATGTAATATTATTGGAATTGCATTATATTCACATATGATGATCTATTAGGGCTTCCAAACATATATACAAAATTTCATAGACGTATGTATGTATGTATGTTTGTCCACGCATATCTCCGGAACTATTACTCGGATCGTGACCTTTTTTTTTTATTGGCTTACATTTTCTTCAACTTAGGGAACAGTGCAAGTTTCATCAAGATCGATTCAGTAATTTTCAAGATATGGACTAATACGTGTAAGTGTGACGGCCTGGCTTACTGATAAGATCTACGGGTGTAGTGTCAAAGGGAAAACATCTCAAAACCTTGGTCAAATACTAGTGCAAAAACTAAAAATTACGAAATAAAAAGTAATTTAAAAAAATTAAACCGACTTCAAAAAGAAATTAACTCAAAATTATGAAATAACTTTAATTTCGGAAGTCGGTGGCATAGAACTAAAATACAGATCCCAAGACACCGACTTCCGAAATTAAAGTTATTTCATAATTTTGAGTTAATTTCTTTTTGAAGTCGGTTTAATTTTTTTAAATTACTTTTTATTTTTTGTAAAAAGTTTTTATTTTTCACTTTTTACCGACTTCAAAAAAAGGAGGTTATCAATTCGATACGTATGTATGTAATATTATTGGAATTGCATTATATTCACATATGACAATCTACTAAGGCTTCCAAACAAATATACAAAATTTCATAGACGTATGTATGTATGTATGTTTGTCCACGCATTTCTCAGCAACTATTAATCGGATCGTGATCATTTTTTTTGTATTAGCTTACATTTACTTCAACTTAGGGAACAGTGCAAGTTTCATCAAAATCGGTTCAGTAATTTTCAAGATATGGACTAATACGTGTAAGTGTGACGGCCTGGCGTATTGATACGAGCTACGGGTGTAGTGTCAAAGGGAAAACATCTCAAAACCTTGGTCAAATTCTAGTGCAAAAACTAAAAATTACGAAATAAAAAGTAATTTAAAAAAATTAAACCGACTTCAAAAAGAAATCAACTCAAAATGATGAAATAACTTTAATTTCGGAAGTCGGTGGCAAAAAACTAAAATACAGATCCCAAGACACCGACTTCCGAAATTAAAGTTATTTCATCATTTTGAGTTGATTTCTTTTTGAAGTCGGTTTAATTTTTTTAAATTACTTTTTTTAGTGGGTCAGTTTGTAATTACAAACTTTTTTTATCTAAGTTATAATAGCCTAATGTCAACTGCTCATCACATGTTACAAAATATTGCTTTTGCCGATGCTGGGACGTTTAATGTTGAGGAGTTCTCCTGGTAAGAGCCAGGAGAACTCCTTAACAACCACTCACCATACGCATTGTAACGAGCATAAATTGCTTAGCAACCATATTGAAGTAATCGAATCGCAACCCGTGAAATATTTGTCATTGAGTAGTTCCGATGGCCATCTGTGGTCTTCATCATCAGCTCCACTTTACCAAATGATGATTTCCGAGAGCAAATGCTCAAGTTACTTTAATTATTGAGTAGGCCAAACGACGAAAGAGCATTGCTAGAAATGACGTGATTACTCAACTCAACTCCAAACACAAGGTAGCTACTGTAAACTGTTGAGGAATTCCCTAACTGTCCTTCGTCTTCATCATCAGACCCCGAATGACAGTCACAACCATGTAGGTGTAAAGTTCACATCAATACAAATTAATCAAGCCCAAACACAAGGTAACTGCTGTAAATCGTTGAGGAGTCCCCTCGACTGTCTTTCGACTCCATCATCAGATCGACTCCAGGCCTTCATTACATTGTAGTGCTTTAAAATACCTAATGAAAAAATTAACAAACGCACTAGTCGCTCCTACGATTTTCGAATGTTCCCCTCGATTTCACTGTGATGCCATCATCAGATCCTGGTTTCCTTATCATGGGACCACCCTTGGCATATCTCCTTTCCAACAAAAAAAGAATAATCAAAATCGGTTCATAAACGACGAAGTTATCCGCTAAAACACTTAAAAAAAAAAAAAATATACGGTCGAATTGAGAAACCTCCTTTTTTGAAGTCGGTTAAAAAGCACGCTTTTTTAAATACACTGCATTATGGACCTAAAAGCGGGTTATTAAGAGCCACTTTACGAGCAATGGAGCAAGTGTGTTGAAAAAATATTTTATTCATATTTTATATTACTGTATAATTAGATGATCATTTTAGAATGTCTTCATTTTTAACAGACTAAAGGTACTTACAATATGTCCATTTTTGTAAATTACTTAAGTATATTATTATTTATGAAGGAAAGTAAAATGTTTGTTAAAGACAAAAAATAATAATATTTTGTTTTAATTCGTTCATTTTTAGATACAGTCATCAAATGGATGTTACCAAACATACGCATTTGGAACAGTGAGTGTTATCTGCGCGTGAGTCATGCCGGCAGCCGGCGCGGCGGCGGGCGGCATCGGTGTGCTCATTTAGCTGGACGCACGCTAATTGATGGTTTCAAGTAGCGCTAACATGAACGCGGCACACAAAATAATGACACAAGGAAACAGCATTTCTGTTGCATGAAATATTATGACTAAGGCTCAACTCACACCAAAAGATCGTAGTTTCAGTGTCATATGAATTTTAACTTTATTTTCATTACGCTGGAATTCCGGCGAATTGCCTTCTCTACCGAGCGGTTGCGATAATAAGTATTATAGTAATGAAAATAAAGTTAAAATTCATATGACACTGAAACTGCGGTCCGCTTCGACGCTCTTTTGGTGTGATTTGAGCCTAAGGCGTCCGAATACTAAGGACGGAATTTGTGCAATTTGTCGCGAGTCGTTTTCAGTAGCAAATAATGCGCCGGCCCTTACTATTCGGACGCGAGAAGTGAAGGACAAAATGACAACGCGTTCGTCGTTCGTCACAGTAAAGGAACCCCAAGGCTTCAAGAGATTATCGCCGAGCACGCTCGGACCCGCCGCCGTCGCGCGTCGTTCGAGTGGCGGCGGGCGTCTCACGTGGGCCTAGAGCAACACCCTCCCCCGCCGCCGCACCCATCTCAGCCCGAGCGCATCCACCGATCTGCCTCAAATATTATTTGCAAGTTTTTAATAATTTTATATGGTATTTTTTCGGCTTCCTTCTGGCCCAACCGTATAACAAGAATAACTTACAAAAAGACAAGACACTTTGCGTGCGATTAAGATACGAACCCGCATCACCAGGCGCCAGCCGATCATCATCACCGTGCCTTATACCTAGGCTAGGTATAGTGCCTTCAGGGCTGGGCAAAATACATGCTTTGCTTTAATTGAAATACAAATTACAAAATACAGTATCGCAAGTAATTAAAATGCAAAATACAAAATATCTATAAGTAAGGTATTTGAAATATAAAATACAAAATACAGTATTTTAGCTATTTTTAATTGAAATACAAATAACATAATTACAAAAACTATTAAATTAAAAAAAACCGCCTTCTTTCGTGAATTAATTAAAAACAAAATTTTAACCCTTTTTTAGTTAAAAAATGTAACCCAAATTCTTGTCAAATACCTAATTTTCTTACATGTGCACTAGAATTAGAATATTAATAGAAATCTTTGTCTACTTGGACTACCTACATGTTATTACCGGTCGTAGTAACATCGTTCACGTAAACAATAAGCGAAAAATGCTCATTCAAAACGTTCAGCTTACCATCATTGCACTCTCGCCTCGCACTCACACTCACGATCGCTAAATGAAGTTTAAATGTATTTTAAAGTTGCGAATTAAGAATTTTTCTTCTTTGTTCGCAACTAGTTGCGAATCAAGAAAGCTTCTTGGTTGCGAACAAAGAATAAGAACTTCGCAAAATTACATAGTTGCGATGTGAGAAAAGCATTTCTTAGTTTGCAACCAGTAGCTAAGATCAATGAATAATAAAAAATGTAATTAAAACGAAAAATCGCAATATCAATTGCGTATTTAAATTTTCACTTACTTAACATAAACATAAAAACAACCAAATGAAACTTAGAATAAAACGAAATATTCTTCTTTCTTACTTAAAAAATTAAACTATATTTTCGAAAGGTCAAAAAACTGGCCGAGTGCGAGTCGGACTCGCACACGAAGGGTTCCGTACCACAAGGCAAAAACGCCGAAAAAAAACACGTTTGTTGTATGGGAGCCCCCCTTAAATATTTATTTTATTTTAATTTTATTATTTATTATTAAAATAAAAATACAACTGAGTATTTTGTGAATATTTCAAGTGCCTACCTGTTGCCATTATTGATAGCGAGCAAAAAAGGGAAAAAAAACACGTTTGTTGTATGGGAGCCCCCCCTTAAATATTTATTTTATTTTGTTTTTAGTATTTGTTATTATAGTGGCAACAGAAATACATACCCTTTGAGTACGGAACCCTAAAAAACTAAAACTTAAACTTTTTTTTTTCACCCTTCTTTGACCTCTTTAGATTGCATATGGGCAAATAATTTCTATGCAGTGCCCCACGCTAATTATTCCCCATTTCAGGTCGTTTATTGCCAAATCGATTTCCGAATGTATTTCTTCGTATTCTTCTTTCTTTTTATTGCTGACTTTTCTTAAATCAAAGCACGTAGACTCTGTGTTTAAAACATCTAGTAAGTGAGCTAGATTTGGTTTTATGCAACCTATGTATTTATTTATTTTTGTATGCCATCCTTCTATATGATTGTTTGTTTTTATTTTTTCTTTTTCATAGCAAAAATAATTCCGTATTTCGTCCTTTTTAACCCATTGCTTATTAAAGTATCTGTTTTTTCTTATTTCTTTACCAACTAGACATTTAGCCATCACGCATTGGTATCCAGCAGTAATACAATTTTTAGGTAACCGAGCAAGTCCAACACACATTGCGACGTGTCTTTTCTTTGGCCTTGTTTTTATTTGCAGAGCCTTAGCTTTTCTCCAGAGGCTTTGGTTAAAATGGTAGTAACACCCTCGAAATAGAATTTCTGGAAACACTTTCTTGATCGCTTGAAATGCAGCTAATTCGAAGTCCATTGTTTAGTCAAATTGAACATTATTTCGTACCTCTGCATTTTCTTACTACACAGCAGACCAAATATTAATGGTTTTATGTACGGACTACTTTCATCAAATGCGTATGTTGTGTAGAGTTGTTGGAACCAAAGACTACAATATAACGCTGTTGGAACCCCTTTGGACAGCTCTTAACAGTGCCATCAGCAAAAAAGTGACGGTACTTACTTATTTTTTCTCTATTTTCAGTGGAGTAAGATATAAGAGAAGTTTGTATGCAAATCAAAATAGAGTGTCAACACGAATGTTGCGAATAAGGAAAAAAATATATTTTAGCGTAACTGGTTACGAAAGTTAATCATCAGGATGCCTAGTTGCGGTTAAGGAAAAAGCTTTCTTGATTCGCAACTAGTTGCGAACAAAGAAGAAAAATTCTTAATTCGCAACTGGTTGCGAATCGCAGTTGCGAAAACGGCCGGAGGGATTTTAAATACTAATTACAAAATACTTCGTCGTCAGGTATTTGAAATACGAATTACAAATGACATTTTAAGGAAGTATATGAAATACAAATACCAAACACGTATTTGTATTTCAATTACGTATTTTAATGACAAGTAATTCAAATACTGCCCAACCCCGAGTGCCTTATACCTAGGCTATTGGCTCAGTTATCAACCTCAACGAAAATTGGAATAGCATTACTCCTTTTATCGAACAAGGTTATTAACGGTCTAATCTTCTAGATATTAAGGTTTAAATTTCAACGTCCTTGTTATATTTAATACCAGCACCTTACCGTCGTGTTTTACAAAATGCAATACGCAACTTCTCAATTAACTAACAGATAAGGTTGAAATTAGCATAGATTTCTTGTTTGGTTGAATAGAATGTGTTGATTCCGATTGTTGCACTACCGTAATTTTGCTTCAGAAACTAAACTGCTGTATGAACTGCGAGTTAAGGTTGAATTAAGAATACTTCTTCGCCTTATTTACTAAACTGTGATTGAGGGTATAATTACTTTTCAAATGGTTTCTATTTCATTTTTTACCCGACTGCGCGACGCAAAGGAGTGGTAATGTGTTTATCAGCCTATGTATGTATGTATGTTTCTTTGAAGCACTATCCAGACCAAACGCCTGGGCCGATTTTTATGATTCACACGTCAATCGATTCCTCTTAGTCCGGCGAGTGTCACTAAAGACATGACGTTAGTGAAAATTCAATATGGCGACTACTATGTATATTTATGTATGTATATCTCTTTGGAACGATCTGTAGCCTAAACGGCTTGATCTATTTCAGCTTAAGAGGTGCCGTTAGATTCGTCTTAATTGTGCGAGTGACACTGGGTATATCAAAATATAAAAAAATTAAAAAGGCTCAGTTTTGGCGCAATGTTGTCTTCAAAAATTTTTTTTTTCTCAAAACCTATCGAGCTGGATATAAAAATAAAGGGCTTTAAAAGATGATTACAAAAATATATACAATTTATATGGTTAAAAGTAATTCGAAGTGACAAATCGTAAAAAACACGTACCAAGAACTAAATCGTCAGCGAAATCTTTCACATTTGTAAACTAAAAAGCTGTAAATAAAAAAAGTTATTAAATAAAAAAAAAACCCAACTGCGGTAAAAAACTTAAGTTAAAAGAACTGAAAAGCTAAAAACAAGCCCATTTTACATTAAATAAAAGTTGGAAGCAGGCGGGACTCATTTGACTTTGAAAATATAATAAAAATGGTATTTAACTTAAGTTTTTTACCGCAGTCGGGTTTTTTATTTTTTTTTAATAACTTTTTTTTAACCCCCGATGCAAAAACGACGGGGTGTTATTAACCCTCGACGCAAAAACGACGGGGTGTTATAATTAACCCCCGACGCAAAAACGACGGGGTGTTATTAACCTCCGACGCAAAAACGACGGGGTGTTATAAGTTTGACGTGTCTGTGTGTGTCTGTCTGTGGCATCGTAGCTCCCGAACGGATGAACCGATTTTGATTTAGTTTTTTTACCGACTTCAAAAAAAAGGAGGTTATCAATTCGATATGTATGTATGTAATATTATTGGAATTGCATTATATTCACATATGACAATCTACTAAGGCTTCCAAACAAATATACAAAATTTCATAGACGTATGTATGTATGTTTGTCCACGCATTTCTCAGCAACTTTTAATCGGATCGTGACCATTTTTTTTGTATTAGCTTACATTTACTTCAACTTAGGGAACAGTGCAAGTTTCATCAAAATCGGTTCAGTAATTTTCAAGATATGGACTAATACGGGCGTATTGATACGAGCTACGGGTGTAGTGTCAAAGGGAAAACATCTCAAAACCTTGGACAAATTCTAGTGCAAAAACTAAAAATTACAAAATAAAAAGTAATTTAAAAAAATTAAACCGACTTCAAAAAGAAAACAACTCAAAATTATGAAATAACTTTAATTTCGGAAGTCGGTGGCAAAAAACTAAAATACAGATCCCAAGACACCGACTTCCGAAATTAAAGTTATTTCATAATTTTGAGTTGATTTCTTTTTGAAGTCGGTTTAATTTTTTTAAATTACTTTTTTTGTTTGAAAGGTGTATTAGTCGGGAGTGTTCTTAGCTATGTTTGATGAAAATCGGTCCAAGATGGCCGCCGCTACAAAATGGCGAATAACATATTTTTTCTCAACTCCCTCAATATGGGTATCAAATGAAAGGGCTTGACTAGTAGAATAATGTACGCTATATTGAAAGGGAATGAGGAATATTAACTACCTAACGAAATGAAAACTAAAAACTTGAAAAATATAATAAAACAAAAAAATCTGTTTAGTCTTAAAAATTATTTTTCAACTATAAATTAAGTAATCAATATTTTTTGACGGATAAAAAACCTGATTAAACACCAAATTACCAGAATCTTAAAACCGAAGAAAATAAAAGAAATGAAATACAAAAATTAAGGAGTCCCTAGGTACAAAAAACATGAAATAAAAAATTAAATTTTAAATTTAAAAAACCCCCGACAAAAATAAAATTAAGGAATCCCTTCAAAAAGCATGAAATAAAAAAATAAATTTTAAAAACCCCCGACAAAAATAAAATTAAGGAATCCCTACAAAAAGCATGAAATAAAAAAATAAATTTAAAAAAATCTTATGGAAGTCGGGGGACCTCAGAATAGGTGTTCCACAGAACGGTCCCCCGACTTCCATAAGATTTTTTTAAATTTATTGTTTTATTTCATGCTTTTTGTAGGGATTCCTTAATTTTATTTTTGTCAGGGGTTTTTTAAATTTTTAATTTAATTTTTTATTCAACCAGGCCTTTTTCCGATAAGATCATATTACTGAGTATAAACAATTTATGTTTCCACAGGTTTTTCGAAATTGCAAATTTGAATCCGCACTAACAGACCCATACAACATACCAAAAATGCAGAACTACATCACGCTTTGCGAATTTAATGTCTTTATCCGACGGCCTATTATGATCGTTTTTAATTAAAGATATTTCTCGACGTGGACATTGTTAACAAAAAAAAAATAGCTCAGCTTTATGAAAGTTAAGTGTAACTGGTACAAAAATATGGCCAATAGCTGTATCTCAAATGCTGTTAGAGAAAAATTTTGGGTAGATTTGAAATCAGCGAACTCTGATTAGTAAACAACAGTCATAAAATAAAATGACATGCAACAAAAAATAGTTTAATTTGTTCCCTTGTGATGATCATCAGATTTCGTTCATGAAACACTGCTCACCCATTTATGTCAGAGCCAAAACAAACAGCAACCAAACAAGTTATGCTAATTGTAAGATTAGTGAGATAGTCACAGAAATAGCAACGAAATCAAGCGCATACGTGTGAGGTGGAAAAAAACAAGTTGACGAACACTTGTTAGAACTGCTTACAACAGTATAGTGACAATCAAAGAAAAGCAACAAGGTTTTGTTTTGATAACATGGTGTAATGCAAATAATATGTCTCATTGTATCGGATGCATTATTAAGTCAATAATATATTTATGTTAAGGATACAGGAAGCCACATACCTATATGACGCTATAGGAGGATATTTTTTAAATAGGATTTGATTTTATAGTGTAGCTTACAACATGTTCTCATAGCCCACAACAGCGGGTGGTAAGCCTGCCTCACTAAGTACAAAGCATACTCACTGCTTCCCCACGCTCCTTGCTGACAACTCGCTTTTCCTCCATATCACACTTGTTGCCGAGGATCATCTTCTCCACATCTTCATTTGCATGCTGGAATGACAATGTTCACTGATCACTATTTATTACATACAATGACCTTGCTCATGTAAAAACTGAACAGAATAAGCTATGGTCCATTGCTTATTAAGTTCAGTTTTTATAATCCTAAATACTTACTTACTTTTTCCATGACAGGTACTAAATCAGTGATACCTGTATGAATGATTTACTGTGCATGTTAAATGCTAATATTAAACATATTAAGTATAAATATTTACAGTAACTTATTTACAAAATATGATGTCATGCCTAAAATTGTAGTGATATCATAACTATTATATTTTGAGTGGTAACTGGCATTTATGAACATGAGGTTACACCATCATAGTGACATTTTGTAAGGTGATGACAACATGATTGTACTGTTGTAAGTAGCATGTTTCATAATGTTTGATTGACACTGAACTTCATATGTACCTATTTTTAGGTAATTGAGAAGATTATAAATTATTTGCATTTAAGCAAAATGTTCCCCACTGCATACAGAATTTTGTGAGGAAGGTTATGGCATAATGGTGGCATAACATGACCACTGTTATGGCATACCTAAATATGTATTAACAAAACACACAGAGTCTGGCCATGCAGAGATCATTTACTGCTCCACAATGTGTTGCACCCGCAGCGGTGGCTCAGACTACTTACCTCGTCTATATTCCGTAACCATTTGACGATGTCATCAAATGTTTTCTCGTTGGTGATGTCGTACACGAGCATGATGCCCATTGCACCGCGGTAGTACGACGTAGTGATGGTGTGGAACCTCTCCTGGCCCGCGGTGTCCCATATCTGAAGCTTTATCTTTTTGCCGCGGAGCTCCACCGTCTTTATTTTGAAGTCGATACCTACAAGTCATGAAAGCACACAATTAAAAAAAAATATTGTGTTGTAATCGCGATATACGAAATGGTTCTACTAGGGTACATTATATTCAGAATTAGGTAATTAAAAATTAAACACAAGAAAAAAGATTTTTTTTCAAGGCAAGGGATCGGTGATACAAAAATACAAAGGTGGCTCATACCGATCGTAGATATAAACGTCGTTGTGAAGTGGTTGTCTGAAAACCTGAACAATATACATGTCTTGCCTACGCCGGAGTCACCAATGAGGAGTAGTTTGAACAACAAGTCGTAGGTTTTCTTAGCCATTTTATTATATTGAAATGTAAAAACGATAAAAATCCAAAATCATCCGACTTGATCCGACGTCAAAATATGACAGTACTTTTCAAGAGTTGCCTTGCGTTGCGGATAAAAAATGATGTCATTTTCTTGTTTAAATTTTTAGCTAGAAACATTTTAAGTTTTGAGCAAGGGAACAGACCTTAGACAGAAAAAACCCCCGACAAAAATAAAATTAAGGAATCCCTACAAAAAGCATGAACTAAAAAAATAAATTTAAAAAAATCTTATGGAAGTCGGGGGACCGTTCTGTGGAACACCTATTCTGAGGTCCCCCGACTTCCATAAGATTTTTTTAAATTTATTTTTTTAATTCATGCTTTTTGTAGGGATTCCTTAATTTTATTTAGGTCGGAGGTTTTTAAAATTTAATTTTTTATTTCATGCTTTTTGTACCTAGGGACTCCTTATTGACGTGACAACGTCTTAAATTAGGTTGCGGCTGGGAGTCACTTATGAAAAAGTGTAACGCTCGGTAACGTTACGATGAGTCACCGAACGAGAGAGAGAAAGACGTTGTCACGTAAAATCTTCGCCCGTAAAACCGACTTTACAGGCAACCATTTTTTTTTTGACGTGACAACGTCTTAAATTAGGTTGCGGCTGGGAGTCACTTATGAAAAAGTGTAACGCTCGGTAACGTTACGATGAGTCACCGAACGAGAGAGAGGCCCGCCGAATGCCTTGCGTCTCTCTCCCACTCAACTATTCTACCGAGAAAAAGACGTTGTCACGTAAAATCTTCGCCCGTAAAACCGACTTTACAGGCAACCATTTTTTTGTATTTCATTTCTTTTATTTTCTTCCGTTTTAAGATTCTGGTAATTTGGTGTTTAATCAGGTTTTTTATCCGTCAAAAAATATTGATTACTTAATTTATAGTTGAAGAATAATTTTTAAGACTAAACAGATTTTTTGTTTTATTATATTTTTCAAGTTTTTAGTTTTCATTTCGTTAGGTAGTTAATATTCCTCATTCCCCTTCAATATAGTGTATGTACATTATTCTACTTGTCAAGCCCTTGCATTTGATACCTATATTGAAGGAGTTGTGAAAAAAAAATGTAATTCGCCATTTTGTGGTGGCGGCCATCTTGGATTTGAACTTTTTAATAGTGTATAGTATTCTACTAGTCAAGCCCTTTCATTTGATACCCATATTGAGGGAGTTGAGAAAAAAAATGTAATTCGCCACTTTGTTGTGGCGGCCATCTTGGATTTGAAATTTGTTATAGTGTATAGTATTCTACTATTGAAGCCCTTTCATTTGATACCCATATTGAGGGAATTGTGAAAAAATATATTATCCGCCATTTTGTAGCGGCGGCCATCTTGGACCGATTTTCATCAAACATAGCTAAGAACACTCCCGACTAATACACCTTTCAAACAAAAAAAACTAAATCAAAATCGGTTCATCCGTTCGGGAGCTACGATGCCACAGACAGACACACACACACACACACACACACACGTCAAACTTATAACACCCCGTCGTTTTTGCGTCGGGGGTTAAAAAAGAAAGTAGAAAAGTAGCTTTCTTACTTTAAGGAACAGACAGACGTGCTACCTTATAAAAAGTACTCTGTGCGTGCTACCAAGAACGTGCGGGATAGGCGATCTTTGGTAGTGGTAAAATAAATTATTTCGTTTAATCATTTACTAGTTTATAATATTTACATAATTTATGCTAATACCTATTTAAAAAAATAATAATATGTACATTTATATGAAAAAAAAATTAGCAAAATGATCATAGGGCATCAAAAAATTCGTCCGCATCGCTGTCAACAGGAACAGTGCCCAAAAGGCTGGCAGCATTGCCACGTTGTATGGCAATGCTAATTCTTTGGCCAAGAAATAGGCCAGCCCTCTGGTCACGTGAAGAGTCGACTAACCGCTTGGCGATATCTCGAAAAACCAAGTGGGCACTCGGACCCCATGGCCCTAGTGTTTCAACCCCAAACGGCTCGAACATATAACTCCCAATCAGGTTGGAATATTTTCGCCGTTTGAGGTTTTCTGCACCTGCAGCAGCCGCCCCAGCACAGCCCACCGTGCTAGGAAGATGGGATGGCGCAAGGGTGTCGACACATGTTGCATCCCACACCAAAGGTCTGCCTAACTTCCAGGGCATTATGGTCATTCCGTCTGGTCTCTTCCCATCGTCGCGTGCCAGGCCGTTGGGTTCTAAAACAGCTGGCACCCCGGCGGTGACAAGAGCACGGCGGATGATGTCATTAATGCTGGCGTGCCGTGCTATCCGGCCTGCGCTCCTACTACAAGATAGGCCATGGTGCCCGAGGCAGTCGACAGCTTCACCGCACTGACAGCGATGCGGAGCCCCGCAAGGAGCGCCCAAACGCAGACAGGTAGCGAGCCGGAAGGTGGTGTCACCCAGCATAGTGCCTATGTTGGGTGACGGGAGTGCTTGAAGCCAGAGACCCGACTCCCACTCACCCACAGCCAGCAGGCGGGCACGCTCAGCAGAATTAGTGGACGTATTAATAAGATTATTCCGTACCAACCTGCAGAGCGGCTCATCCCACTGTCTCTGGGAAGATGGGTTTACGCACCGCCCCACTGCTCGACTTGTTTTGCTACCAGTTTAAAGGAGCGAGCGGCGAAGTAGAAAGGGGCCCAGCCCGATCACTATGTATGGCAAGCCGATCCCTTGAGATAAGCAAGCCAAATATTTAGGGGTCATTCTCGATGACCGACTTAGTTTCAAAGAGCACATAAAGATGGCACGTTCGCGCGCCTCTTTCGCTCTCGGTAAGCTCCACTCCTTACTGACTTCCCGCAGCAAATTATCACTCAAGTGCAAATTGCGCCTCTATACCTCGGTCATCCGTCCCATATCATGTCATATGCTTGCATAGTTTTCGCACAGGCCAACCCTCGTCACCTGCATAAAATGCAGACCCTCCAAAACCGTTTCCTCAGAAAGGTCAGGGAGCCACCTTCTATGTCCGAAACGTGAACCTTCACGTAGATCTCAGACTTCCCACCGTCCAGCAGTTCATGAAACGCCTCTCTAAGCGCTTCTTTGATCCTGCCATTAAGCACCCCAATCCCTTGATTGCGGCGGCCGCGGCCTCCCGATACACTCCCTCCCGTATAAGTAGGATTCACCGACCAAGGCATACCCTCACCACCCCCGACGAAGCCACTACCCTCCTCCAGGAGATTATAACCACTGAACCGACCGACACCACGTGATTACGTCATTCGTTATGTCCCCATACATTTTTTATTTTGGGCCGCGGGGCGCCCTCGCCACTTATACACGACTCGTACAGAAAAAAAATCTATGGACCGCTGTTAAACTAATATATAAAATCGTCTACTCTTACAATTTGTACATAATTATGTGAGCACCATTACCTTTTTACGCGTATTCCACTGATCTTATTGAGTTAATTTTTTTTATAGTTTTATTTATAAAAGCATTATATTTAAAAAAAAACATTATAATAAATACCGGTAGCCTGAGTGGGACCGGCAAAAGGGCATGGCTACTTTTTATCCGAGATAAAACCGACTTCCAAAAAAAAAACACTACAAAGTGAAAAATAACTTTTATTTCGGAAGTCGTATTGTCTTTGGATCTGTATTTTAGTTTTTTGCCACCGACTCCCGAAGTAAAAGTTATTTTTCACCTTGTAGTGTTTTTTTTGGAAGTCAGTTCTTTTTTGACGTGACAACGTCTTAAATTAGGTTGCGGCTGGGAGTCACTTATGAAAAAGTGTAACGCTCGGTAACGTTACGATGAGTCACCGAACGAGAGAGAGAAAGACGTTGTCACGTAAAATCTTCGCCCGTAAAACCGACTTTACAGGCAACCATTTTTTTGGTAAAGTTTTTATTTCTCGCTTTTTAGTGTGTCTGTTATAATGTATCTAAGTTACAATAGCCTAATGCCAACTTGCTCATCGCCTTTTACAAAATATTGCTTTTCCCGATGCAGGGACGTTAATTGTTGAGAACTCCTCCTGGTATTCCACCATCAGCTCCATTTCACCATTCGCATTGTGACGAGCATAACTTGCTTAGCAACCATACTAAAGTAAGTAATCGAATCGCAAACCGGGAAATACTTATTATTGAGTAGTTCCGGTGGCCATTTGTGGTCTTCATCATCAGTTCCACTTCACCAAATGATGCTTTCAGAGAGCAAATGCACGAGTTACTATAAAAAATACCCAAATCGCTATAGGTGTACAGTCAACAGCAAAATTAGATGATCAAAATCAGAAATTCAATAGGAGTCAAAAGTGATCACGAATATATGGCAGCTGTATTAGTAGTAAATGTTTGGTATAATTTACAATCACATAACTTTGAATCACTTCGACGCCACACAGTTCTGACGCGAACTCCGTTCATTAGTATTGAATTTTTGATTTTGATCATCTACTTTTGCTGTTGACTGTACCTATAATACTTGAAGAGTTCCTTCGATTTCTCCAGGATCCCATCATCAGATCCTGACCTGATGACAATGGGACCACCTGGAAAATATACCCTGTCAAACAAAAAAATAATTTTTGAAATCGGTCTAGCCGTCTCCGAGTAATCGGGGAACATACATAAAAAAAAAAGGTTCCGACGAATTGAGAACCTCCTCCTTTTTGAAGTCGGTTAAAAATGATGACGTACAGACGCCAGCACATCAAGCTACCCGAAACTGTAAAATTTTTCTAATCAACCTTGAACATAATACTTCAGCGATAAAGTTAAAAATCTATTAAGGCTGCACCGACTGCACAGTGGCGCCCTCATCGTTTGTTTGGTTATTTCTTTTATTTTAGAATGAAAATGCAGAAAATAAGCACGTTAAGTTGTGCTCCACCAGATTATACGTTAATATTATTATAAACGGTAGTTTGAAATTTTTTAGTTTTATTTTTAGTTATATTATCTGTTTTAGTGATTATAATAAAATTAAACAATATTAAACTGCTGTTTATAATAGTATTAACGTATAATCTTGTGGAACACAATTTAACGTGCTTATTTTCTGCATTTTCATTCTAAAATAAAAGAAATAACCAAACAAACGATGAGGGCGCCACTGTGCGGTCGGCGCAGCCTTAAGCCTGCTCTACACTACTCGCGAAGTTGCCTCGACGAAGTACTCGTCGAAGTTGATCGAAGTCCGAAGTATGTGACTACTGACTACACACTCGTGCAACCTCGCGAGGAGCTCAGTCGCCCGGCGGCGCGCGGCGCCCGCACGATAGGCATCATGGATAACGGTCAAGTGGCAGCTGCATTGCAATTCTTTAAATCTGCTGTGGGTATTTTAAAGATTTCCTGGATACGCAACCAAGCATCGTTGACTTTTTTTTGTCTTTATGACCTCTCTCATTTGGGTCCCAAATAACTGGCTCTGATTGCAGTGTTTCGAGGAACAAGAGAATTTGTTCGTGTGTCCACTGTCTGTATATCACTCATCGTATCGTATCAGTTCTGTTAAGTGTTCTGTGAATTACGGAACGATGAATGCAACATGCACTGTTGACGTCTCGATGCGAACTGAAGTGAGCCGAGTAGTCTTCTCTTCTATATATATATATATATATAAAATGGTAAACTGACTGACTGACTGATTGTTGATATATCAACGCACAGTCTAAACCGCTGCTCCTACAGACATGAAATTTGGAGGGTGTGTTCTTTGTGAAGAGTAGGTATCCACTAAGAAAGGGTTTTTCGAAATTCCACCCCTAAGAGGGTGAAATTTCACGCGGACGAAGTCGCGGGCAGAAGCTAGTGTACTATAAAGGGTTCGTGTTCGCAACTTCGGGACACTTCGAGTACTTTGACTCGGGCGCAAAAACCGACAACGACTGGAAGTCGCCCGATGCGAGCCGAGGTTGCACGAAGCGAAGCGAAGTGCCCTTCTACACAGTCTACACTATCGTATTCGCTCAACTTCGACCAACTTCGCGAGTAGTGTAGAGCAGGCTAGTTTGACAGATTGTAATAGCTTGATATGCTGGCGCGTGGCGTCTAGACATACATGCAGACATACAGACGAAGTCGCAGACAGCAGGGTATATTATAAATCGCACAAAATTATAGGTCAACTAAATACTTTACGCCTGACTCAAAATACTCAAGCGTCAGGTCCATAGAACACTATTAGGCTATGCGCGCACTACGATTTTAATCGTTGTGGTTTGTTGTAAAAATCGCAAACACGAAAATTTTTCAAGCGAATTCTCATGCGATTTTTCCCGCAGTGCGCGGACTCTAATATATTAGTATTGTCTACAGATTGACGAATTTTCTTCGCAACGATTTATTTTCATAGTGCGTGCATACCCTTACTCCTTGGTCGGTCAGTCAGTGTGTGAACTATGATGTAAACAACTGTACATTACTAATTCCATGCTGAATCTGACAAAGTCAACGAACGACAACGGCGCGGCGGTCAAAGACAACAAATATTTTTGCAAAGAAAGAGTAATTTTTGTAATGGCTGCCCGCGCGTCTGTCGGTCCATTGTTGTCTTTCTCTTTCACATTTCAAGTTTTCTCTGTTGGACGAGAAATCAATAACGCAATCTGTGTTTTATAAAAAGTAGCATAGAAAGTAAAGCTTAAGTTATGTGAATGTGTATAATTCGTGTTTTAAAAGTTATTATTTATCAACAAAATGCATCGCCGTGGCGGGAAACGTATTCGGATGGATGATCCTCCACCGGAATACGTGAATCCCATGACCCCAGCAACTCCCATGACTGATTACGGTGGACAGTCGATCCATGAGCCTGAGACTCCCAACTTGAATTATTCGGGGTTCAACGTCGGCGCGGCAGCTAATTCTACTGCTACTGAACCTAGAGAACTGCTACCTAGAGAAGAAGCTGAGGAATCGCATCATGAAGAAGAGGAGCCGAGGTCTCCATCTCCTACGCCTACGAAACGGGTGACTCGTAGTCGTGGCCGGAGGGGTGATGGTGGCTTCGTGGGGCGCCTGGCTGAGTCCCCGCCGCCGCCTCCCCTGCGCCGACGAGGCCGTGGCGGGCGTGGCCGCGGCCGGGGCCGGGGCAACCCCCCGCCGCCAGCGTACTCACCGCCGCCAGTCCTGCTGCCTGGTGATGATGAGAACAGCCTTTACAATATACTTAGGTTCAATAAGACAGCTATAAACGTAAGTATGGATTTACATTTAATTGTTTTCCTCATTGGCTTCAATGTATGATTGTTATATTTGCAACCATTTTTTTCACCAATCAGCAAGTAGTGGATATGTGGATTGAGGAGTACAAGACTAACCGAGAAGCGGCTCTGGTGCAGTTAATGCAGTTCTTCATCAATGCCTCCGGGTGCCGCGGGAAGGTTACACCTGACATGGCACAGATGGACCACACACTTATCATCAAGAAAATGACACAAGAGTTTGATGAGGTAGTTAACATTGTGTACTAATTTCTTTCTAAGCGTATTCATGAGTGTGTGAGGAACGAAAGGTAAGAGAAAGCACAAGAAGGAAGAATTTTAAACAAAAATGGCACCAAATTTAAACATAGTTTTTTTTTTTAATTCTGGCTCCATCGGTAACATTCGATGATTTTGCCAATGTCAAGGTATGAGAAGATAATTGAAGATAATGAACGTAAACTGTTACACAACTATTGATCAGTGTTTGTAGCGGTGGCATCCATGGATCCCCATGCTAAAAAAGGACAAAACATTTTTGATTAGTAAAACATAGTTAAGCATTGTTCCCGATACCAAACAGTGGAGTTATTGAACAGGTTACCGTCTGATTTAAAATTATTAATTTATAGCTCTCACTCTTTTAAAACTAAATTATAAGCCTTCTTGTTAGAAAAATGTTTATACTCGGTGTCAGAATTTATGACAAATGATAAAAATAGTCACTTAAAATAATAGCAGTGAACAAGCCATAAATTAAAATTATTTTTGACTTTAACTGTGGTCATAATTAGGACCTTGATGTACTCAAGTCTGTATTTTTGACTCTGATTTTGACATTATACCTACAATATTTTTTTTTTTAACATATTTATTTGTTGACATATTTTATAATAGCTGTTCCCCGCGGTGTCACACGCTTCGCGGCTCCTAAGGGTCGTAGCGTGATGTTATATAGCCTATAGCCTTCCTCGATAAATGGACTACCCAACACTAAAAGAATCATTCAAATCGGACCAGTAGTTCCAGAGATTAGCGCGTTCAAACAAACAAACAAACAAACTCTGCAGCTTTATAATATTAGTATAGATGAAATGACTCTTGAACTACTTATACATCTCACATCAATTCAAATTAGACTTTTATATGTATTGTTTTCCCCTTGTGATAATTTTATTTAATATGTAATGTTCAACACAATGTAAATTGTTTATGAATAAATGAATGAAATGAAATGAAATTTTAACATATCAGTTATTGTATAATGCCAACATGGGACTTAACATAACTGGCAAAGTGTGTACTATAGGTACAACTAGGGTTGCCAGGCATCCGGATAAAGCCACACACAGTCAGGCTTTTTGGTTGCGTGTCCGACTGTCCGGCCAAATCAATCGGTGTCCGGCCTGTCCGACTTTTGTTAGGCTTTTTGAATTTATTATTATATTAAAATTTAAAAAGATTTTATGGTTAATAAACGTTGTGTTTAAATATTTTTTTTCCATTGCACATTGCAATAGTAGTTAATAATAAAGAAGACTGGTTCATTCAATTTGATTGTGGTTGGTTTAAGAAGATATTATG
Organism: Oligia latruncula; assembly: GCA_948474745.1. NCBI lineage: Eukaryota > Metazoa > Arthropoda > Insecta > Lepidoptera > Noctuidae > Oligia > Oligia latruncula. The sequence continues at coordinate 19,087,673 of OX419695.1, read as the reverse complement.
GTAAATGATAAAAAAACCTTGTTTTTACTTTTTATTTTTAATTGTCGTGATAAACTAAGACTAAAAAATAAAAGCTTGTAAAAATTAAGGGTGCCCGGCTTTTTTACCCAAATGTCCGGCTAAACTGGCTGGTCTGTCTGGCTTTTCGGTTTTAAGACCTGGCAACCCTAGGTACAACTAAAGATACAACTATAGGTACAACTGTAGATACAACTATAGGTACAACAATAGATACAATTATAGGTACAACGATAGGCACAACTCTGCTAAACCCTTTGGGGAAGAAGGTGTGTATAACCATACATACACACGACGACGACGACGTATGTTAGATTATTATTTTGTTGAATATCAATGTTGTGCTAGCTGCATTAAAACAATTTTGATTGCATCTAGCACTTCATTGCTTATTTATTTATTTAAAGCATAGAAGACTTATAGCAAAAAAAAAAAACTGAAAACAAAAACATACTCAAGGGTACCTAATTCAATGAGTCTGGGTTGGTTGAAATAATGTTGAACTTAAATCAGCAAAAAAATCAGATCAAAATGCATGTTCATGCCAACAGGAAAGTGGAGAATATCCTCTCATCATGACGGGGCAGACTTGGAAGAAGTTCCGCTCCAACTTCTGTGAGTTTATCCAGACATTGGTGAAGATGTGCCAGTACTCCATCATCTATGACCAGTATCTCATGGACAACATCATCTCCCTGCTCACCGGGCTGTCTGACTCTCAGGTCAGGGCCTTCAGACACACTGCAACACTAGCTGGTAAGTACTCATCTTATTACTATACTCTGCCATAAATATGCAACATTGGGTTAGAAACATTACAGTTCAACTTTGTGAGTATAGTCTCCTGGTACCGTACGAAAATGGTAAAATGGAACCCTTATAGTGAGACTCTGTCTGTCAGTCTGTCACAGCTGGATATCTCAAAAACTACTGATGCTATTAACTTGAAATTTGGAATAGTTTTACATGACGTTTACCCAACTATTTTGCAAATAAGAAAGAAATTAAAAAAAAAAAATTTTTTTATGCATTATGAAAGAGCGCAGTTTGCACATTCTCAAACATATTTTCTTTTTAGGGTTCCGTACCCAAAGGTTAAAAACGGGACCCTATTACTAATTTCTGTTGCCGCTATAACAACAAATACTAAAAATTAAATAAATATTTATGGGGCGCTTCCATACAACAAACGTGTTTTTTTCGGCGTTTTTGCCTTGTGGTACGGAACCCTTCGTGTGCGAGTCCGACTCGCACTTGGCCAGTTTTTTTCGACTTTTGATGAAAAATGTAAAAAAAAATCCCCCCCCCCCTTATCTCCGAAGTTTGCAAAGAGAAAAATCTGAAATTATTCTATGTGATAGAACTGTATGTAAAGATTACAGGAAAAATAAAATGAAGTCTCTAAATAGCACACTTTTCAAGAAATCATCAACAAAAGTTACATTAGTTCCACTATTGGTCAAGAGATGGCGCTGACATAAAATTGCAATATTCTACACTGCAGTGCACAGTGTTAAAATTCTCTGATGAATATAGGCCTCGCCGATGAAAATTTAAAAACATGATGGGACTGAACGGAACCCTCGGTACGTGAGTCCGACTCGCTCCTGCCCGGTTTTTTTGAAGTCGGTTAAATATAGAAAATGATCTACAGTCTCCAAAGCCTACAACATTCTGACATTCACAAAATATAAAAGATAAATAAAAACCTATTTAAACCAAAATTAAATGACAATGAGGTACCAGGAAAGCTACATGTGCACAAACTTCCTTGTCTTCAACGTCCATACTATACAGACTAATACCACATCATACAGTCGTCCGACGAAGACGTCTAGACAGGGCAATCGTGCGGGGTGTGAGGGGCGAGACGCGGTAGGCGCGAGCCCGAACTGCATACTGCGTGCATACCGTGTTAGTAGTTCGGGACACAACTTTCAGGGTTGACGATTTCGCCTTTCGGTGTTGATTTTATTATTGGGATACTATTTCCAAAAATGTAATGGTACAATTTTTTTTTAAATTTATGTACAAATACAGAGATACGACATAATGTAACATTTGAGCATGGACGTAATATATAGAAGTAACAGGACCGAGCACTTGATAAATCGCGTCATTCAAAAATGAACCATATTAGTTGGGCCTTGGGTTTATTTTAGATACATTGTCGTAACCGAGGCAAAACGTGCCGAAAGAGAGAGCCCAACTCGAGGAGTCTGTCCCTTTTTCTCAATTGCCAGGAGATAAAAATGTTAAATATGGTAAAAAATATTTAATTGACCGAACAGTCAAATATTTAACTTCTAACTCTAAGTCATGAAGGTAGCAACTAAGAAAAAAGACCAGCAAACTCTCTTAATTTTATTTATTTAATAACTAACCAACTTCAGAATGACGATGACGGCTCTAAATAATTTTCGTAAAAACTACTGTGGTAACCCTGAAATGTGTCATTGTCATGTGTGTCATTGTCATGGCGATTTTTTCTTGTTGTTGTTTTGAACCATGGGCGCATGAACAGATAAATCGACGGTATTTTTTTGTGAAAATGATCAAAAAGTGTTGCGTAAAATCGTGCAAAAGCGAATCCTATGGTGGATGCGGCATATCCTTTCACAGGTAAGCAATAATAAAGATTTTGTTTACTAACATGGCTAGAGGGACCATGCCGCAGGCGTTTTGTAAACAGAAGACATTATTATTGGCTTCGTTTATTTGTGAATAAAAGTATCTACTAATATTATGTATGTAATAATTATATTTTGTACCTCGTATCGTATGATTAAAAGAGCAATATTTTTATGTTATATCAGCTTTCTGAAGATTGAAGAAATTACCCAAAAATGGTTGGATGAAATTCTCGTGTCACAAAAAAATACAAAAAACTCAACGGTCTGCAGGCTTCACTTTAGTCCGGCAGACTTTTATATTGGAAACGCACGAAAGTAAAAGTAATAGAGGTGTACGATATTCGGAGGACGCAAATATACGTAATATGTTTGTTACGACATCACATTACAAATCTTTGAATTTCTCGGTTATTCTCTACTATAATATGCGTGTATTATACATATAAACCTTCCTCTTGAATCATTTCATCTACCGCATCAAAATCCGTTGCGTAGTTTTAAAGATCTAAGGTTACGGACAGCGGGAGCGACTTTGTTTTATACTATGTAAAGATAAATATATTATAATTATATGACTTGGTTTTATTTCCATTTTGTCTTCATTTATATGCCTCACCTGCTCCCAAGGGCGTTCGCTGGAAGGAGAAAACCCTGGATGCACCACTAATCTCCACAACCTATTCAACAATACTCATTGTTACGAATTATTTTTCAATCCTAAGAAGCACCACAGATTGTGTTGTATTGCCAAAATGAAAGGGATTGTCATTCAGAGGTTTTAGTGCAATTAGGGTGCTGCGACGCTATTCTTTAAAAATCTTACCGTGAAAACTTAGGTGAAGTGAGCATGGAGTGAGCTGTCAATATGTCAATTCTCAGCAAAAAACAAACTCACTTCACCTAAGTTTTCACGGTGAGATTTTTACAGAATCGACCGGCGGCTCTCGTGAGCTATTCATATGACACTAGTTAGCGACATCGTAACTCGAAATCACGAATTTTATCCTACACCATTATCCCTAGCACTGATAAAGACGGGAAGGTACGCATCGTTCACGTAATTGAATTATGAATCGAAAATATTACTTTGAAATATAGTATTTAATTAAACTGAGGACTATTATTATCTCTGTATGATAGTCGTACAAAGTGCGCATATTGCATTAAATTTCACCAACAAAAAGTACTGCTGTATTTTAGATTCAAAATTTACACACATTATCGATACTTAACGTTAAAATTTATTCATGCTAGGTCAGACAGAACAATTATTTTATTATTTATTTGTACCAATATATTGAATGTCAGTCCTTGAATTTTCCTGTGTGTAAAAAATGTTTGGTCACCCTATTAGAAAGGGACAAACAGCTCCAGAGGTCACCTCTCTGTCTGCTCGTTTTTCTGGAACGAGTGCTCGGTCCTGTTACTTCAATATATTACGTCCATGCATTTGAGTGCTTGCTTATTTCTTAAGTTTTTTACGAATATGAGGTCATAATCAAAATTCAAGATGGCGGCTGCGAAAGTTTTCAAATTTCATCATGGGTGTCGTTTCCAAGGATTTCAAGGGTGCTGACAACGAATATGAGGTCATAATCAAAATTCAAGATTTCGGCTGCAAAAATTTTCAAATTTCATCATGGGTGTCGTTTCCAAGGATTTCAAGGGTGCTGACAACGAATATGAGGTCATTATCAAAATTCAAGATGGCGGCTGCGAAAATTTTCAAATTTCGTCATGGGTGTCGTTTCCAAAGATTTAGAGGGTGTGCTGACAGCGAATATGAGGTCAAAATCAAAATTCAAGATGGCGGCTGCGAAACATTGTAATTTTTCATCATAGGTGTCGTTTGGACTGTCGTTTGAAAATGGGACTGCGACACTATCTGATGTAGAAATACGTTTGTTAAGTAGAATAATTGCATTCGTAAAAATGGTCAAACTCAGCGGTCGTAGGTACCAGTCATCACTCCAGTTTCCTCATCAATCAAGGAAAAAATTATTTTCAAGTTTTACTTAATATTCCTCATGCCCTTTCAATATAGTGTACATTATTCTACTTGTCAAGCCCTTGCATTTGATACCTATATTGAAGGAGTTGTGGAAAAATATGTAATCCGCCATTTTGTGGTGGCGGCCATCTTGAACCGATTTTCATCAAACATAGCTAAGAACACTTCCGACTAATTCACCTTTCAAACAAAAAAAACAAAATCAAAATCGGTTCATCCGTTCGGGAGCAACGATGCCACAGGCAGCCACACAACACACAGACACGTCAAACTTGTAACACCCCGTCGTGTTTGCGTCGGGGGTTAAAAGACGATATTTTGATAATTTTTAATTATTGTATATAATAAGTAATAATACTAATGTTGATGACGATGTTGATCTCAAATAAATAAATAAATAAATTAATATTGTTTATTTGAGACAAGTGACAACCCTAGCTGTCGCGACAATGCCTAGACGTTGTCGACATTTACCACGAGATCAAAGGCGTCGCCCTACTGTATGTTTTTATACTGTGCTAATACTATCTATTCTAATATTATAAATGCGAAAGTGTGTATCTGTCTGTTACCTTTTCACGCTTAAAGCGCTGAACCTATTAAGACGAAATTTGGTATAGAGATAGTTTGAGTCCCGGGAAAGGACATAGGATACATTTTATCCCGATATTCTCCCGGGATCGAAACTTATGCGGGTGAAACCGCGGGGCACAGCTAGTATCTATCTTATCTATCTATATATATAAAATTCAAAGTCCTGAGTCTGACTGACTGACTGATATATCAACGCACAGCCTAAACTGCTGGTCCTAGAGCCATGAAATTGGAGGGTGTGTTCTTTGTGAAGAGTAGGTATCCAGTATCCTAAGAAAGGGTTTTTCTAAATTCCACCCCTAAGAGGGTGAAATTTCACGCGGACGAAGTCGCGGGCAGAAGCTAGTCTGAAATATAATTTCCTAGGTGTGATTTTCAAGGCCCAAAACAATGTTAAGGACCAATTGGCGACTGTTGTGCCAATGGGTTTGCGTCTTGAGTCCATGGTTGTTTGATATGCCATCGCTGTGTAGTGATGAAGCTGATGACGGCGCTCGTGGACGTGGCGCTGCTGACGTCGGTGAACTGCGACAACTGCCTGCGCCAGTACGAGGCAGAGCGGCTGAAGGCGCGCGACAAGCGAGCCAACGAGCGCCTCGAGGTGCTGGTCGCCAAGCGCCAGGAGCTGGAGGAGAACATGGAAGAGATCAAGAATATGCTCTCGTACATGTTCAAGTCTGTGTTCGTGCATAGATATAGGTGAGGGTGAGCCGTTGCTCACGTATTGCCCTTCTTTTTTCATTATTATAGAGAAGAGATTACGCTATATTCAGAAATAGTTTAGTTTTCTGTTTATCCTATCCATGTAAGAATAATGTTTATTGTACACCCTTGCAGTATGAAACAAAAACCAAACTCTTCAGCTTTATTATTCGTATAACGATATAGATAGATAGATTCTATATACGTTGTTACCACTTATAGTTTAGTTTTCTGTTTATCCTATCCATGTAAGAATAATGTTTATTGTACACCCTAGCAGTATGAAACAAAAACCAAACAAACTCTTCAGCTTTATTATTCGTATAACGATATAGATAGATAGATTCTATATACGTTGTTACCACTTACAACAACATTACTAGTCCGCTGGGTAAACAACTCACTTATAATCTCATTGTTTGCTACAGGGATACGCTACCTGACATTAGAGCCATCACCATGGCAGAGATAGGTATTTGGATGGAGAAGTTCCCAGCACACTTCTTAGATGATCTCTACCTCAAATACATTGGCTGGACATTGCATGACAAGGTATACCCACGTTTTTTATAATAACAGTTTTGCTTATAAACATTATTGATGACAAAAGATATAATTATGTGGACTGCTCATGTTGCTTAACACTTTGACATGGATGAGCCTTAAAATGTTGACTACTTTAGATAATGAAACGGAGTAAAGAATAGGATTTAAAATATTCAGATAATAGTTGGACTTCGGTTTTGGTTACATCTGTTGGTGATTCGCCACTTGTATATCTGTCATGCTCATGCATATGAATCAAGCCCCACATAGAATATCAGTGTATAAAGCCGCTGAACATTTGTATTGTGTCTCAGGTGGGCGAGGTCCGACTCCGCTGCCTGCAAGCGCTGCAGCCACTGTACGAGTGTGAGGAGCTGAAGGGCAAACTAGAGCTGTTCACGTCCAAGTTCAAGGACCGCATCGTGTCCATGACGCTCGACAAGGAGACCGACGTCGCCGTACACGCTGTCAAACTTGTCATCGCCATTTTGAAGTGAGTTCAATTTCAGTTTCTGGTTTCGGATTTCTGCTCTTCATGGTACGAATTAATATTGAAGAGCTTTTATTGATTCATAAGTTCACAATTATATAAAAAAATTGTAGAAGTGTTATCTGTGTTGGTATTTATCTACTAACTTTTTATTGAATACTATCTTAAAAAAGATTATATAGTAGCTTTGTTTATGAGGCTGCTTGCAAGTATGCTTTATGTGAGGTGCGTCGTGTCCGCAGATGTCGCATGCACCCGGACGTGCTGACGGACAAGGACTGCGAGAACGTGTACGAGCTGGTGTACTCGTCGCAGCGCGCCGTGGCTGCGGCGGCCGGCGAGTTCCTCAACGTGCGGCTGTTCCGCAACGAGGAGCCGCCCGCGCCTGCGCGCTCGCGTCGCGGCAAGGCGCGCCTGCCCAACACGCCGCTCATCCGGGACCTCGTGCAGTTCTTTATAGAGTCCGAGGTGTGTACACATGTTATACTTACAACGAGGAGCCGCCCGCGCCTGCGCGCTCGCGTCGCGGCAAGGCGCGCCTGCCCAACACGCCGCTCATCCGGGACCTCGTGCAGTTCTTTATAGAGTCCGAGGTGTGTACACATGTTATACTTACAACGAGGAGCCGCCCGCGCCTGCGCGCTCGCGTCGCGGCAAGGCGCGCCTGCCCAACACGCCGCTCATCCGGGACCTCGTGCAGTTCTTTATAGAGTCCGAGGTGTGTACACATGTTATACTTACAACGAGGAGCCGCCCGCGCCTGCGCGCTCGCGTCGCGGCAAGGCGCGCCTGCCCAACACGCCGCTCATCCGGGACCTCGTGCAGTTCTTTATAGAGTCCGAGGTGTGTACACATGTTATACTTACAACGAGGAGCCGCCCGCGCCTGCGCGCTCGCGTCGCGGCAAGGCGCGCCTGCCCAACACGCCGCTCATCCGGGACCTCGTGCAGTTCTTTATAGAGTCCGAGGTGTGTACACATGTTATACTTACAACGAGGAGCCGCCCGCGCCTGCGCGCTCGCGTCGCGGCAAGGCGCGCCTGCCCAACACGCCGCTCATCCGGGACCTCGTGCAGTTCTTTATAGAGTCCGAGGTGTGTACACATGTTATACTTACAACGAGGAGCCGCCCGCGCCTGCGCGCTCGCGTCGCGGCAAGGCGCGCCTGCCCAACACGCCGCTCATCCGGGACCTCGTGCAGTTCTTTATAGAGTCCGAGGTGTGTACACATGTTATACTTACAACGAGGAGCCGCCCGCGCCTGCGCGCTCGCGTCGCGGCAAGGCGCGCCTGCCCAACACGCCGCTCATCCGGGACCTCGTGCAGTTCTTTATAGAGTCCGAGGTGTGTACACATGTTATACTTACAACGAGGAGCCGCCCGCGCCTGCGCGCTCGCGTCGCGGCAAGGCGCGCCTGCCCAACACGCCGCTCATCCGGGACCTCGTGCAGTTCTTTATAGAGTCCGAGGTGTGTACACATGTTATACTTACAACGAGGAGCCGCCCGCGCCTGCGCGCTCGCGTCGCGGCAAGGCGCGCCTGCCCAACACGCCGCTCATCCGGGACCTCGTGCAGTTCTTTATAGAGTCCGAGGTGTGTACACATGTTATACTTACAACGAGGAGCCGCCCGCGCCTGCGCGCTCGTGAAAGCCGTGAAACTTAAAAGTGACGGTCCAGGGACGCCACTCACATCGCTAGTTTCGTTCCCGTAGCCTGACAGCAGACCTCGTTCAGTGGATCATAAAAGTTGATCTGAAAAAGCGCAGCAAATTAAAAAGAAACTGCATGTTGTATCACTCGAGTGTAGTAGGAATAAATAATTTTGATACTTGGCAAAAAATAATATAATTTTAGTAAAGGGACTATTTTTTAAGTGTCAGTGATTACTTTTGAGTGAACAATAAACATAATTTCTCTAAAATAGCTGCCAAACTACCACATTTATGCCTCAAAAGTTAATTTACGATTGAAAAATCTGCCGTAAGTGATGTACTTAAACAAGTTTGAACTAATTATTACCGACTTAAAAAAAAGGAGGTTAAGGAGGTTAAAGGAGGTGTTGGTTTTCTTTGTGAGTATTAAAAAAGAACATAATTTCCAAGATCTCTATAGATGGCGTTGAACTGACTACGTTACTAGGTGTCAAAGCCAAAACGCTTAGAAAGAAAAACATTGCGTCACGTCACATACGCTCGTTGACTGACACTTTCGTTTGCTTTCGTTTTACGATCTCAAAATTACATCCAAGTAAAATAATCAAAAAATGATGTGACGTTCCGTTCTCTGTAGTAACTTACCAAGTTCAGCGCCATGTATCCAGCGACTAGGGAAGAGTTAAAAAAAAAAGAAAAGAGAAAATCCCTTATTCGACACGTATGTATGTAATATTATTGGAATAGCATTATATTCACTGCCAATCTATTAGGGCTTCCAAACAAATTGGTCTCCCTTGTTTTACCAAAAAGAAATGGCCAAATTATCACTTCCCAAACAATTTTCCGCATAATTTCATTTGCCAAATTATTACTTAGCAAAAAATCTCTTCACAAATAATTGTAACCCAAACCTAATGTTTGGCAAGTGAACGTTTAAACAATAACTTGTTTACCAACTAGTACTTTTACCAATTTTTATTTAGTCAAATATTTCAGTTGGAATAACTAATTTTACGCAAAATTACATTTGCCAAATATTTAGTATCGTCAGTTTCATTTCAAGCATAAGATCTAACTTTGAAGACGTTTTATTACTAGGGTGTTTTTTCCATTGGGACAAATTCTAAACAGGTAATGATAATATTAAGTATTCTGGTAGTATTTTTTTTAAATAATTAATCTCGTCTAACTAGTTCAGTTTCGGACTGTTTTGACTTCGGGTAGACTGTTTTTTTTCCATATTTTTCTTCTTTATAATCTAGTCGTTTCTGACACTCGCCGGCCGCTGCCGCGGCACCGCTCGCTTCGCTCGCTCGGCTCGTGCGTAGGAGGTCACAGTTTTATCCTAACCTAAGCATTTTTTTGAATAATTAACCTCGTCTACCTAATTCGGTTTTCGATATCCTGCTAAAAATAATCTCTTTTTTCCATATTTTTTTTTTCTATATAATTTTGTCGTTTCTGGCACAGTTTTAACCTAACCTAAGCATTTTCTTTTATTAATTAACCTCGTCTAACTAATTCGGTTCTCGATAATGTCCATTGCAAAAAATTTGAAAGGAATGAAATGATTATTTTAAGATAAAACTGCATTCTTCAATTATTTAATTCCCAAAAAATCTTATTTTTGTCTTTATATTTTTTGTCATAACAAATCATTTGACCAAACGTTTATTGTCTAAAGATTGTTTGCTGTAATAAATCATTTGATTAAAGACCAAATGCCTAAATGACATTATCCATAGTAATATTCTGCCAAGTAAAAATTTGACCAAATGAAAATGTGCATACTAAAATCATTCCAAACATTGCATTGGTATAATAAAAGGTTGCGAAAATTTGTTTGGGTAGTGAAATTTTGGCAAAATCTTTTTGGTAAAACGGCGGGATCCCCTGCAATTCATTGAAGCAGTGAAAAAAATCAAACTTCTAAGTCAACGCAATCAAAAGATTCGGGCATTTATGTTCCGTTTATGCCGCATATTTTGACACTCACAAGGGAATCAAAACCTATAGGGTACTTCCCGTTGACCTAGAATCATGAAATTTGGCAAGAAGCAAGGTCATGTTAGCACAAGTAAATATGTATACCATACCTACAAATTTGTACGGAGCCCTCGGTGCGCGAGTCCGACTCGCACTTGACCGGGTTTTTTTTAAACGGTTTCCTTAATTTGAACTTACTTCGATATCTAAATTATTTGCAAATAAACGATTTATTACATAATTGTGCTTTCAAGATAAACTTAACATAGCAATTTTAAATAAAATATAATTTAGTAGGTATAGTCTTGATACTTGTACAAGTATCAAAACCGTATCTGGTAAACTAACCTATACAGTTCGGTACACCAAGTAAACAGTGGTATTTGTCGTAAGCATCTCGTTTCTGCTGTTGTTTTGCTCTAAACTTATTCGCCATATTATGTAACTGTCGCACGTGACTGTATCAATCATTTTTTATGATAAAATCAATTTAAACCAATGAACAGCCTGGTACTTTATACTTTTAGACATTTAAAAAGTTTCGATTATAACCCAGGCTCAAAAGCGTGCCTGCTTCTATCTCAAGTGATCTGTCGGCAGTTGCACGAGCACGGCGCGTACCTGGTGGACTCGCTGATCGACTCCAACCCCATGATGAAGGACTGGGAGTGCATGACCGACCTGCTGCTGGAGGAGGCGGGGCCCAACGAGGAGGCGCTGGACAACCGCCAGGTAACAGTGATTTATTTATTGAGGAACTCCAACAAAAGATGAACACTTACTTGTTTAGTCATGTTCAAAGAGTTACAAATTGTTTTTTGGAACTGTAACGGCTCTAAATGCCAGCAAATGTTATCACATAACATTAACGCGGAAAAAGCCCCTCAACGGAACATCACTGCAACAAGTTAAAAACATACGGGATCTAGGCAGGGATCTTTTGCAACACATATCAATAACGTTATTAAAAAGGCAATGAAAATGGTTAGGTTCATCAATAGAGTTGGCAAAGAGTTTCAAGGAATCTTGGCTTTGAAAGTGCTCTATAACTCCTTTGTGCGCAGTCTTATAGAGTATGCATCTCCAGTCTGGAGTCATGGAGTATTTTTTTAAAATGTAATTTCTTTCTTAGTTATTAGTACTTAATTTAATTTTAATTTAATGTACAATATTATTTTTAATTTAACTTTTCCAGTTCTTTATTGTTGAGAATTATCACAATTGTAATTCAGATTCGTCCTTTTTTTTGTGAATGATGTGCATGCCTTTAAGTAACTTATTTACACAGAATCCCATCGCAAATGTCTGTACATGTCTTATTTGTAAATAAATTGTTGGTGTGCCTATATCAAATAAATAAATAAACTGTACGTAGTGACTATGTAAGGTGATATAATATGCCCTCGCAGGAGTCGTCGCTGATCGAGTTGATGGTCTGCTGCGTGCGGCAGGCCAGCACCGGCGAGCCGCCCGTGGGCCGCGGGGCCGGCCGCAAGCATCACCACATGCTGTCCAAGGAGCAGGCCAAGGTGCGCACGACACGACAACATTCGCGCGCACAATCTTTCTTTTATCAAGTCAGGACGCATAATAAACATTTGAAGCCATAGGACTGAGCAGATTATTGCATAGAAAAGTAAATGATATTGAATTATTTAGAATGTGACGGTAGATAATGATCTGAGCTGGTCCGCGCAGGTAGTGAGCGACGACCGCACGAAGCTGACGGCGCACTACATCGCCACGCTGCCGGCGCTGCTGGACAAGTTCGGGGCCGACCCCGAGAAGCTCACCAACCTGGCGTCCATCCCGCAGTACTTCGACCTGGAGCTGTACACCACGCAGCGCCAGGAGGGGGTACGTATTGTTGGTTATTTATTTATTTACTAGCTGACCCGGCAAACGTTGTTTTGCTCCTACACTACTCCTACCCTACCCCCACACTACTCCTACCCTACTCCCACACTACTCCTACCCTACTCCTACACTACTCCTACCCTACTTCTACCCTACTCCTACCCTACTCCTACACTACTCCTACCCTACTCCTACACTACTCCTACCCTACTCCTACACTACTCCTACCCTACTTCTACCCTACCCCTACCCTACTCCTACCCTACTCCTACACTACTCCTACCCTACTCCTACACTACTCCTACACTACTCCTACACTACTCCTACCCTACTTCTACCCTACTCCTACCCTACTCCTACACTACTCCTACCCTACTCCTACACTACTCCTACCCTACTTCTACCCTACCCCTACCCTACTCCTACCCTACTCCTACACTACTCCTACCCTACTCCTACACTACTCCTACACTACTCCTACACTACTCCTACCCTACTCATAATATGAAAAAAAAAAAAGTATCCTATGTCCGTCTCCTGGCTCTAAGCTACCTCCCCACCAAATTTCAGCCAAATCGGTTCAGCCGTTCTCGAGTTATAAGTGGTGTAACTAACACGACTTTCTTTTATATATATAGATATATACTTTATTGTACACCACAAAAATATATAACATGAAAAAAGATACATCAACATTACAAAATATACAATGGGCGGCCTTATCGCTTTCTGCGATCTCTTCCAGGCAACCTTGGAATGGACAGTGATTTTCCTGGACATAAAATGGGGCTGTCGTTGGTACAAATATTATGTATACAATACACTAAGATAGATACACAGATATATACATATCCAAAATTACAGATACATAAATACATACATACTAAATTATAAAGTTGGTTACTTCACCCGCTAGTAATATATAAATCAATGACTTCACCGCACAGAACATCACTAGTAGTACCCAGACGGTAATTCCCATACAGGAAGAATTGGGTATGTAAAGTTTTTTTCAGGTATTTTTTTAATGTTTTTAATTTATAGATTTCGTTATTTTAAGCAACTAATTTCAATATTTTGGTTTTCTAAGCAGTCATTAATTTTAAATAAATTTTCTAAATTCTACTTCAAAAGTAGGCTGAAGAGTTAAATATATTTGCCATGTATAACACAATAATAAAAATCCTAAATTTGACGTATTTTGCTTGACATCAGAAACTTCAATCATGACACTTGACAGTTTTAGAGGTGGGAATGTAACACACCTACGCCGGGGGTCGCGGGAACATCGTACGTCCCGTACCCGGGGAAGTGAGGTGTCTGATAGGGGCGCGCCTACTACTGCGGGGACTACGCGCCGCCACCTCGGGTCCATGTGTGGGGGGCGACGGACTCGGGGACGTCCGTGTGGACCTATTTAGGGCTGAAAGAGGGCGTTATCCGCCCTCCGCCGACGCCCGGTGCGCCTTTATGCGACACATGTACTTCCCGAAGCAACCATGCCCCGAGAGCACCTGCGTCACCCGAAACGATATGGTGCCGTGCCGGACCGCCTCTCGAGCCAGCGCGCGAGTACCGGCCGGACCGCCTCCCGAGCCAGCGCGCGAGTACCGGCCGGACCGCCTCCCGAGCCAGCGCGCGAGTACCGGCCGGACCGCCTCCCGAGCCAGCGCGCGAGTACCCGAGCCAGCGCGCGAGTACCGGCCGGACCGCCTCCCGAGCCAGCGCGCGAGTACCGGCCGGACCGCCTCCCGAGCCAGCGCGCGAGTACCCGAGCCAGCGCGCGAGTACCGGCCGGACCGCCTCCCGAGCCAGCGCGCGAGTACCGGCCGGACCGCCTCCCGAGCCAGCGCGCGAGTACCGGCCGGACCGCCTCCCGAGCCAGCGCGCGAGTACCGGGCGGACCGCCTCCCGAGCCAGCGCGCGAGTACCGGCCGGACCGCCTCCCGAGCCAGCGCGCGAGTACCGGCCGGACCGCCTCCCGAGCCAGCGCGCGAGTACCGGCCGGACCGCCTCCCGAGCCAGCGCGCGAGTACCGGCCGGACCGCCTCCCGAGCCAGCGCGCGAGTACCGGCCGGACCGCCTCCCGAGCCAGCGCGCGAGTACCGGCCGGACCGCCTCCCGAGCCAGCGCGCGAGTACCGGCCGGACCGCCTCCCGAGCCAGCGCGCGAGTACCGGCCGGTTTTCGAACTTCTTTCAGTTATTGACGTACAACTTCTGAAAGGTGCATCATACGGAAAAGTCACCAAGTACAATTTTAAAGTATACGAAACTGGGGTGCACGTTGAAGAGCCTCCACGTGGCGCACCCTGGGCAACGTCGGCTCCAATTGCCCACCAGGTTTGGGTGGACAATTGGGGGGGGCGGCAAATCTTCGACAGGAGGAGAAGGTCATGGTTCCAGTCACCGATCATCCTCGATGGTCGGTGAAGGGAACCGGGCTACAGGCGGTCACGCGGCTACTCCCCCTCTGCTTACAGAGGGAGGTGAGTGGGCGTAGATCGTCGCGGGGCGGTTCACACCGCGGTACCCACAAGAGTGTGGGTGGTGGAGGGTGTCCCATGCCCGCGCTGCGTCTGTCCGGCATCCGGCGGCAGCGTGGGGACGCCGGGGCGGCGGTTGGTTCTGCCCAGCCGTCGGCCACCCCGTAATCCTGAACTGACAGGACCGGGGGTCCAGGCCACTGAGGCCCGGGCCGCGAGGTAGAAAACCTCTATAAAAAATTACCCCAATCCTAAGGTCTAGCGTGCCGAGGGGATGAATGGCCGGAGGGGATCCGGTCGTTAGCGCAAAAAAGGGACCTCACCCTTAAAAGGAACACAATAATGGAATCGACAGACCGAAATAAACTACCCCAGGGCGGTACCGGCTGCTCAGCAGTCGGAGAATCCGCCACGTTCCCTTTGGGAACGTCAAGCCCCCAATCGTATTCTGGGGGGGGCAAAGTATGTCGTCCGCTTGCCATTGGCAACAAGAGCCGAGGAGGCTCCTGTCCCTCAGGGGACCAAGAAGAGGCGAGAAGTGATGCGGGGTCGGAGTCCGACGCCGCATCTGGAGGCACGAGCATGGGAGGCTCAGAGAGCCCCTGCCGTGCCGGGGAGGTGGCTGCGAAGATAGGCAAGCGGCCAAGGTCTGGGGATAGCCAGGGACTGTCCTCAGACGGAGAGCAGGCCTCGGCCCGAAAAATCCCCACAAGTAGGCGGGGTGGGGTCCGAGAACGAGGCAAGGGGAGGGGGCTCAATGCCCGTGAGGCGAAGGAGAGAGCGGAGGAGTCCGCAAAGGAGGGGGGGACCGGTCGTACGGCCGCTTCGGGACCCTCGAGCGACGAGGCGGGTGCGGCTGACGCCCCTGACCCCGAGGCGGACTCCATGCGAAGGTTCGCGGCGGTAGTGGAGGCCGCCATCCGGGACGTGTCCTTGAAGAAGCTACAGACTTCTAAGAACAGGGCCATAGTCTCGGCGACGGCCTCCATCATGGCGGCGGCGGAGGCGGCCAACTACACCGGCCCTTCGGCCGGCGAAGTGGCCGAATTGCGGGCGGAGGTCGCCCGCCTGACGGCAGCCACGGAGCTTCTCCAAAAGGAGAACGGGAGGCTCCGGGCAGACCTGGCCGGCCTGCGGGCCACCGGGGGAGCGCAACCACCGAGCCAGCCCGTCCCGGTGGAGAACCAGGTCCTCAGCCTGGTTCGGCAGGAGCTGGCGGCCTTCCAGGCGCGGTTTTCCGTCCTGGAGGGCATAGTCCTGCGCCCCCCCCTGGCGGGCGGAGCGACCCCGGGGCCGAAGGCGGCCTCGTACGCCGCCGCTGCGGCAGCTGCCGGCCCTAAATCCGGACCGTCGGGCCGGGCCCAGGCGCCGGCCAAGCCGGCGTCGGCCAGGCCGGCGTCGGCTAAACCGGCGCCGGCCAAACCGGCGTCGGCCCAACCGGCATCGGCTGGAGGAGCCGCGGCGCCGGCGCCAGCTGGCGGGGCCCCGGCGCCTATGGGCAACCCCCCGGCGCAGGGCCGAAAGAAGAAGGGCAGAGCGGCGCGGGAGGCGAAGGCCCCAGAGCCCACGCCCCGCCCCCAAAACTCCCACACTTCTCCCGCGACCGACGCCGACTGGCAGGTGGCCGGGGAGAAGAGAAGGGCGGCCAAGGCGGCCAGGAAGAAGGAGCAAAGGCGGCGCCGCAAGGAGAGAGCCGTTGCGGCTAGGCTTCGCGCCCCGAAGACCGCGGCTGTAGTGATAACGCTACAGCCGGACGCGGTTAAGAGGGGCGTGACGTACCGTGACGTGCTCTCAAAGGCGAGAGAGACGGTGGACCTCCGTGAGCTGGGGATCACCGGGGGCCTCCGGCACAGGGTGACCGCCACTGGCGCCCGCATGCTGGAGATCCCCGGTGCTACAAGTGGCCCCACCGCTGACGCCCTAGCTGAGAGGATAAGGGCGTCCCTAGCGGACGAAGCTCGAGTCACCAGGCCCGTCAAGTGCGCAGACATGCGCATACTGGGCCTGGATGACTCCGTGACGGAGGGAGATGTGGTGGCCGCCGTTGTCAGGACGGGCGGGTGTCTGGCCGACCAGGTCAAGGCGGGCACCTTACGTCCTGACTTCGCGGGGATGCGAACCGTTACGGTTAGCTGCCCCGTGACGGCGGCCAGGACGATTGTGGAGGGCCGAAGGCTCCTGGTGGGCTGGGTTTCAGCGCAGGTCAAACTCCTGGAACCCAAGCCTCTGAGGTGCTACCGATGCCATGTGGGGCACCACGTTGGCATCCAGTGCACCTCCGAGGTAGACCGCAGCACACTGTGCTTCCGCTGCGGTCAGCCCGGACACAAGGCCGGCTCGTGCAACGCCGCGCCGCACTGCATCACATGTGCGGCTGCTGGCAAGCCGGCCGATCACCGGGCGGGGAGCAAGTCCTGCGCCCCACCCACCGGAACCAGGAGGAAAGGCAGGCCCTCCGCCGCCGCCGACACTCCCACCGTCGCCGCCGCCGCTGCCGCCGCCACCGCCGCCGCCGCTGCCGCCGCCACAACCGCCGCCACCGCCGTCGCCGTTGCCGCCGCCACTACCGCCGCCACCGCCGCCGCCGCCGCTGCCGTCGTGGAGCCCTCGCAGGGGGCCCAGGAGGGGGCTGAAATGGAGGAGTAATGGCTCCATTGCGCCTCCTCCAGGCGAACATCAACCACTGCGCATGCGCTCAGGATCTGTTGCTCCAGAGCGTGGCGCAGTGGTCGATCAACATCGCCGTGGTCGCTGAGCCGTACTTTGTCCCGCCCAGGGATGACTGGGTGGAGGACCTGAGCGGCTCAGTGGCCATAGTTTCGTCGGTCGCCGCCGGCACCCCGTCCCTGGAATGCGTCACGAAGGGACAGGGGTGTGTAGCAGCACGGTTCGGAGAGGTTGTAGTCGTGGGAGTATACTTCTCTCCGAGCCGAACTCTCGCCGAGTTCCACAACTCTTTAACAGAGTTGAGTGTCGTCGTCGCCGGAAGCCATCCCTTCCCCGTGCTAGTGCTCGGGGACTTCAATGCCAAGAATTTGGCCTGGGGTTCCCGTTGCACAGATGTGCGGGGTAGGATGGTGGAGGACTGGGCTCTGGAAACAGGCCTGGTCGTCCTAAATCGGGGTTCTGTTCCCACGTGTGTGCGGATGCGGGGTGAGTCAGTGGTGGACATCTCGTTTGCCAGCCCCGCTCTGTCACAGCGTGTCATTGACTGGCGCGTCATGGAGGAGGTGGAGACCTACTCCGATCACCGGTATATCCGGTTCGACGTCTCCGCCCAGACCTCTAGCGCGCTGGTCCAACAGGCCCCGAGTGGTCCGCGGTGGGCGCTGAAGCAGCTGGACCGGGAGCTCCTCCTGGAAGCCTCGATCGTGCAGGCCTGGGTGTCATCACCGGACAGGCCTGCCGATATCGACGAGGAGGCGGAGTGGTTCCGGGAGGCCATGTCCGAGATTTGCGACGTGGCAATGCCCCGAGTCCGGCCAGGACGCGCCCGACGTCAGGTGTACTGGTGGTCGCAGGAGCTGGACGCGCTACGCAAGGCGTGCGTCGATGCGCGACACCGGTACACCAGGCACCGCAGGCTCCGCATTCGTCCTCCGGATGCGGAAGCCACGGAGGCGGAGCTGTACGAGGGGTACAGAGCAGCGAAGACCGCCCTCCAAGAGGCTGTCCAGCGGGCCAAGGATATGGCCCGCGAGGAGATGCTGGAGACTCTGAACAGAGATCCGTGGGGGCGCCCTTATAAAATGGTGCGGAATAAACTCCGCACCTGGGCCCCCCCGCTGACGCAGAGTCTCCGCCCCCAGCTGGTGGAGGAGGTGGTGAGCGCTCTGTTCCCTTCACGGGGGGTGCACACCCCCCCGCCCATGGCTCCGCCAATTGCGGTGCCCGAAGCGGACCACGCGGACGACGACGACGACATCCCTGAAGTGACCGGGGTAGAACTGAGAGCGGCGGTAGGAAGGCTGAAGGCCAAAAATACCGCCCCAGGACTCGACGGCTTGCCGGGTAAAGCCTGGGTCCTGGCCTCGAGGGCTCTCGGGCCTCGACTGGAGGCGCTCTTAAGCGCATGTTTGGAGAGAGGCCGGTTTCCACTCCGTTGGAAGACGGGGAAGCTGGTCCTCATTCGGAAGCCAGGGCGCCCTGCGGACTCTCCGTCCGCATACCGGCCCATCGTGCTGCTCGACGAGGTCGGCAAGCTCTTTGAGAGAGTGATTGTGGGCCGCCTCGTCGGGCACCTGGTGAGGACGGGGCCGGATCTTGCGGACAGCCAGTTTGGTTTCCGCAAGGGGCGCTCGACGGTGGACGCCATCATGCGCGTGAGAGCCCTCACGACGGGGGACGCGGTGTCCCAGGGTGGGGTCGTCGTGGCGGTGTCACTCGACATCGCCAACGCGTTCAACACCCTGCCCTGGAGCTGCATTGTGGAGGCACTCCGGTATCACCGGGTGCCGCCCTACCTCCGTCGAATAGTCGAGGCGTATCTGACGGACAGAGCCGTCAGCTACCCCGGTCGCGATGGGGAGTGGAACCGGCGAGAGATGTCGTGCGGTGTCCCACAGGGATCGGTCGTGGGGCCGTTCCTGTGGGACATCGGCTACGACTGGGTGCTGCGGGCCGACCTCCCTGAGGGCGTCAGCGTGGTTTGCTACGCTGACGACACGCTGGTCCTGGCGCAGGGGAGGTCGCATCAGGCGGCGGCCGACGCGATGACACGCGGGGTTGCGATAGTCGTGGAGAGGATCCGGCAGTTGGGTCTCGAGGTGGCATTGCACAAGTCCGAGGCCATGTCGTTTCATGGGCCCCGGAACGCGCCACCACCGGGATCCCAACTAACGGTAGGAGGGGTTCACATCGGCGTCGAGACAACGATGAGGTACCTGGGTCTCGTCCTCGACAGCCGGTGGAACTTCGTCGAGCATTTCCGACGTTTGGCCCCCAAACTGGAACGGGCCGGGGCCGCCTTCAAGCGGCTCTTGCCCAACCTGAGGGGGCCAAACGCCTCCTGCCGGAGGCTTTACGCGGGGGTCGTGCGGTCCATGGCCCTATACGGGGCCCCGGTGTGGGCGCGTTCACTGCGGCGGCGAGCCGCCCACTACCTAAACGCGCCCCAGAAGGTGGTAGCCATAAGGCTTATCCGGGGCTACCGCACGATCTCTGGCGAGGCGGCAAGCCTCATTGCCGGACTGCCGCCATGGGATCTGGAGGCGATAGTCCTCGCGCGCGTCTATGAGTGGCGCGCGGAGGCACTAAGCCGGGGGGAAGTTCCGCTTCCGCGGCAAATCGCTGCGGAGCGGACTGAGCTCCGGCGCGATCTCATGGCGACATGGAAGGAACGACTGTCGCAACCCAGCGCAGGGCACGCCGCGATAGCGGCGATAAGACCCCTCTTTGAGGAGTGGCTAGGGAGGCGCCACGGCGCCCTCACCTACCGCCTGACGCAGGTCCTCACCGGACACGGAAGTTTCGGGAGGTTCCTGCACATCATCAGGCGGGAGGAAACGCCCGGGTGTCACCATTGCCAGGATCGCCCAGAGGACACGGTGGAGCACACGGTGGAGGTCTGCCCCGCTTGGGCGGAGCACCGCCGTGTCCTCGTAGAGGCGATCGGCAGCGGCGGCGACCTCTCGCGCCCGGCCCTGGTGCAAGCCATGGTCCGGGGCGAGAGGGAGTGGGAGGCAGTCACCTCCTTCTGCGAAGCAGTCATGCTAGCGAAGGAGGTGGCGGGACGGCTCAGGGAGAGAGCCTCCCGTCCCAGCCGCCGCGGGAGACGCTCCGGGCGTCGGGAGCCGCGCGACGACTCCCGGCCACCGTAGGCGCGGGCCTGCGGGCGGAGAGTAATGGGTAGCTCACCGTCCGATCAGGACCAGGCCCGTGCCGGACGGCGCGTACGTGTTCCACGCGCGCCTCAAAGAGATGTCAGCATCGAGGAGGGGCCCCATAGGGCCGAAGCCTGCCGGGTCAGCGGGATTGTCCGAAAGGGTTACCGCTGGCCCGGAACATAAAGGGCTAAGGAAGGAACACGGGTGGGTTTTAGTCAGTAAGAGTCTGACACTCCCTTCCGCTCCACCCAGAGCGGGAGGGGTCATTTGATGATTTCCCATCCGCAAAAAAAAAAAAAAAAAAAAAAAAAAAAAAGTATACGAAACTGTATCTTGAGTTTTATTGGACCTGCAGAGCTATGGCTGCGCTCAGATTTGGTCCTCTTGCCTTGACCTAGAGGCAAATACACACACATTACACATTAACACACACACACATTACACATTTTACGTGTTTACGTTTTTTATAAAAAAAAAAAGAATAGATATACAGTACACAAAAAAAAAAATTAGCAATGCAGCAATAAAATTCTGATTCTGACACTCATTTTTAATCCCATTATTTACCTGCGCAAGTAGTTATAAAATGTAACAAATTAACAAGGACATAATTAAAATACGCAGTTTTTAAAACTTACCCAAACAAAAATGTTTGGATTTTTTTTTAAACTCATACTCTCTTCTTATTTCAAACTAGCTGCGCCCCGCGGTTTTACCCGCATAAGTGTCGATCCCGTGGGAATATCGGGATGAAAAGTATTCTTTGTGTTATTCTGATGTATAAGCTATATTACTGTAAAGTTTCATCAAAATACGTTCAGTAGTTTTTGCGTGAAAGAGTAACAAACATCCATCCATCCTCACAAACTTTCGCGTTTATAATATTAGTAGGATAAACCAATTACAGGCACTTTTGAATTGTCTTTTACCCCAAAATATGATGCCGTATCTTAACACAGATGCAACAAGACCATGATAGGCTGTGAGTAGTGCATCCGTGTTAACGGTTGGGGCAAGTTTATACAAGGCATAGGATGAACAACTTATTTTCTTACATAATGTTTCAATATGATTCTTCCAGTTAAGCTGGCTATCTATTATAAGACCCAGGAATTTTGCACTGTCCACGTCATTAATTACATTATTCTGGAATTTTACGATCATTTTTGTACTGGATTTTTTGTGGCCAAAATGCATAATCTGGGTTTTACTTAAATTAATTTTTAGGTTGTTGTCGTTAAGCCAAGAGATTATTCCGATTAACGCATCATTAACATCAGTTTCATATAGGCCAGGTTTATTACCAGCTACCAGTGGCGGTACCTTCATAGAAGCAGAAAAGCCCGGCTTGCCCTAATAAAATCATAATTCACAACAACAAAATCAATAAAAAATATATCCAAAAAATTCCAGTCAATTAACTCGAACTCAAACATTCATGACATATAATACAATTTCGAAATCCGAACTAGCGCTAACTTTGGGATAGGTTCGCGCCAAATTCGGAATTCGGCTCTAAACGCTATACAATGCGTTCAAATGCGCCATCTCGCTCACACTTAGTCTGGCTTTTTACCTGGCTTGCCTTTCCTTTCTCTGTCTCGCAGTTTTCGCATACAAATTGCTATAGAAACGTTTACATTTGTTGATATATTGGTAAGTACTTATACACAGAGTTCTATGAAATGAAAAGCCAGGCTTTTGAGAGGCATGAAGTTCGCGCAAATGCACTATCCGCGCGTTGCGTTGACCCGCGTAAAGTTAGTTGCGAAAGCACGTGTGGCGGGCGCGATGAGTGAGTCGATGACACGACGCGACTCAAACAAATTGTTATTGTTTTGAAGTTTTGAATACTTACTTTGAGAATTAGTTTTATTATTTGAAAAAAATATTGATTGTGGTGATTGGTGATGTCATTCCCTATGATTTTGTAAATGGTTAATGAATATAGTGTTCTTTTATCATTATGTGTTCGGAATCTGTCATCGAAAAGGTACGTAAATACATTGAGTTTTCTGCAATTTTCTGCCAATAAATAACTCTTTACTTCACCGTAGCCAATCTTAAATTAATGTCGGACAGTCGGTACTTCTCGGAAATAAAAACAAGTATTTTTGTCAGTCAAGAAGACAGAATAAATAAAATAGGTACCTACTCATTCGATCGTTTATTAGGTATGAATATGATATGACAAACCTATGTAGTATTGACTTTAAAAATGTAAGTACCTAATTCATAAAATAATGCGTACGAGAAAATAACAATAAATCGATAATATTTAGAGGCCATCTAGTGCATTTTGATTGAACAAATTTTGCAAGTGACAAGCAAAATGAAAAAAGGTCCGGCTAAGCGTTGTGGTTCATTTATTTTACGCATTCATTAGTATAGATGGCGCTTATGACAATTACGTACTGATGCTTGAAATAAGTTTTTCTTACCAAAATTATAATAATGATGTTAGTACTACTAACAACCATTAACAACAAGAAAATCAGCCAATCCCTCAGTTGGGCGTTTTTTTTATACCTTGAAAATCTGTGGGCTTGCCCTAATTTTGACCCCTAGGCACGCCACTGCCAGCTACTGTTACCGTGCTATCATCAGCAAATAGGGTTATAGGGTAATTTATAGCTTTGGGCAGGTCATTAATATAAATTAAAAAAAGCAAAGGACCCAGAACACTGCCCTGTGGTACGCCAAAGTAAACAGTACGTTCTTTAGATAGGTATGTGACTGCTTCCTTCGTCTTTAAATTTAAGTCTGTTATAGCAGTTTTTTGTTTTCTATTAGAGAGATAAGTCATTAATAAATCCAGAATATTACCTCTTATACCATAGGAGTCAAGTTTGTTTCTTAGTATGTTATGGTCAACATAGTCAAAAGCCTGTGTCATGTCACAGTACATAGCACAAACAGGTGTCTTATTATCAATATTAGTCATAATAGTATTCAAGAAGTCATATATTGCGATATTTATTGTCTTATTTTTCCGGAAACCTTTTTGCTCGTTGCAGAGAATCATATGTTTTTCTAAATATGCATATAGTTCATTACAGATATATTTCTCATATATTTTTGAGAAAATTGGCAAAAGGGCAATAGGTCTGTAGTTTTCCATATGCTGTTTATTCCCTTTTTTTAAAACTGGTTTTACAATGGCAACCTTAAGACGGTCAGGAAAAACACCGTGACTGATACATAAATTGAGAATATGACTCAGATGGATGGAGATTAAATCAGCAACATGTTTTACGATCTTTGTTGAAATTTCGTCATACCCTACGCTATTAGTATTTTTTAAACTTTTTATGATATTATATATTTGTATTGGTTGACATGGTGCCATGAACATGGATTTTAGCTTGCTTAAAATGTGTGTAGTTGATTTATTGCGTTTCCTTGTCATTGGTACAATTTTATCGATGAAATAGTCATTAAACTTGTCAGCAATTAATTTAGGATTGTTAATTATTCTATTGTCAGTTTCAATTGTATTTATTAAGTCATTAGGTAAATTAAATTTAGGGTTCTTTATTATTTTCCATGTCATTTTGCTTTTATTGTCAGAGTTTTTAATATTATAGTCATTTTGAGATCGCTTAGTCAGTTTAATATTTTTTTTAAATAACTTAGTGTAGCTAGAATATTTTGTTTTATTTATTTGTGACGGCTGGAGTCTAGACGTCCATAATAATTGTCTTTTCTTAAAGCTACATAATTTGAGTCCACGCGATATCCATTTTGGCTTTTTACTTGTTTGTATTTTAATGAGCCTACGGGGGAAGCATAAGTCATAAAATAATTTAAATTGTTCTATAAACGAGATGAAAGAGACATTTGGATCATCGCTGTCATAGATTTCAGAGAACGTCAGCTTCTCAAGACAGGTTCTCAATTTAAACATATTCTCCGGGCTAAAGTCCCGTTGTGATTTGTACCAATATTTCAAAACACAGTCCACTCTTACGGGACACTTCAACAATTGCGCAGTGTGATCCGATAGGGCAAATTCCATCACTTCCGCCTTGCACTTTTTCACGAAATTGTGGGCAAAGTTGTCAATACATGTTTGACTCTTCATTCTAGTGGGCTGAAAAATAGACAATCTCAAATTGTAATTCAATAATAGACATTCAAAATCTAAGGTTTGATAAGTTCTTTTTAAGATATCTACATTGAAATCGCCCGCTATTACAATATTGTTATTCAGAAAGGGCTTATTTGACAGTTCTCGTAAAATCATATTCAATTTTTCGATGCAAGTATTGAAATTACTACTATTTGGAACTCTATAAATGCAAACAATAACAATCTTGTAGTCAGTCAGTTCGATGGCGCAACATTCAAAAACACCGGTTACTGAAAATCTAGAAATCTGTTTTAATTCCTTATACTGTAGTCCGTTTCTAGTGAGAATGCATGCCCCACCTCTCTTACTTTTTTTTCTTGCGTAGCAGGCTGCGAGCTGATAATTAGGAATATCTAGATATTTTTCATCGCCTTCCATAATAAAATGTTCCGTGATGCATAATACCTCCACACAAGATTGTGAGGTTGCTAGCTCTTCTAGGCACACTGTTAAGGTTTCAGATTTTGCCAACAGTCCAGCGATATTTTGATGCAGTACGAAAAGATGTTTAGTTACGAAAAAAGTTTGAAGGTTGATTGTTACAAGAAGTATTTTCACTATCGTCATCAGAGGCTTCGCCATAAATAACACAATTGTTGTCATCAGATTCACTGAGATAGGTAGTATTCGAGCATTCAATATCGTTCATTAGAGTCTTAAGATCTTCAAAAATTGTCCGCATTGCTATATTGTTTATAAATCCGGACTTTTTTCCAAACATATGAAAATCACACTTAAGGTGCTGGTTTGAGTCAAGGTAGTAGGCATATTCATGGGACACTATATCATGGTAGAGTAAATTATTAAATGTCTCAATCCTCCAGTTGTAGATGTCATTATTTCTAATATAGGTATATGTCGGGAAGCATATAATAATATTTGTGTGTTTTATTTTACTTAGGACATCCCGAATGTGAATTATGATCTTGCTGTAGTCATGTGTTGATTTAAAATCTTCTGATCCAATCAATATTATACAATAGTCATGTATTGTAAAGTCAGACAGTTTTGTCTCAATTCCAGTAAGAAGTTGTCCTCTATTATATTATGTTAGTAGTTGAAATTTTATATCTACCTTAGCTGTTTTTATTTTTATTTTATTTTATGTTAATTAATGTAATTGGTGTTACCGTTTTAATTAACAATAAACAATTAACCAATGCCGGGATCCCAGTATTGGAAGCCCCAATACGGACCTATGCGTGTGCGCCGTGCACACGCATAGCTACGGACTACTACTACTACTACTACAGTTCGGAGAATCAGCAGAGATTGGTTGTTGACGCTTATGTTTGTTTGCTTATGCTCCGGTCCGGGCCGATGTTTTATGTAACAATGTGTGGTACAGAACCTGACGCTGCTGCTGAACAAGATCCGCGACATCGTGAGCGTGCAGACGGAGGCCGAGGTGCTGGAGACGTGCGGGCGCACGCTGGAGTACCTCTGCACCGAGCAGTGCGGCGTGTACACGCGCTGCAACGTGGCGCGCGCGACCATCACCGACATGTGCGTCAACCGGTACAAGGAGGCCATCGACGAGTACCGCAGCCTCATCGAGGGGGTGAGTTGCGTGCGGGCCGGAATATGACGGCAGCGCATTCTTATTGGACCTAAGCTTTACCGTTTTTTCTGTGAGGTTTCTTACGCAGCAGTGTCTGTCATTACTGCGTATTCTTTTCGACTATTTATTCTTTAACTGCCCCGTTGGTCTCGTGGTCGCAAGTGCGACTGCTGAGCGTGGAGTCCTGGGTGCGATTCCCGGGTCGGGCAAACTGTTATTGAGTTTTTCCATTAGGAATTTCTTAGTAAAAGCCCGGAGTTTGGAAGTTGGCGGTGTGATACCCTCGTGCCTCGGAAAGCACGTTAAGCTGTTGGTCCTGCGCCTAATCTCTCTCCGGTCGAGTCGGATTGCCGTCCCATCGGACTATGAGAGTGAGGGAAGAGGGAGTGCCCCTGTGTCTGCGCACACACTTGTGCACTAAGTATAATATCTCCCGCGCCGAAGGCTTAGTCTCCGTTGAGATGGCCGCCGTGGCCGAAATACGTTCTGGAGAACTTTTTTTAATTCTTTTCTACGTATATTTAGCTATGTGATGTGCTTCTCTATAACGCACACAATGTGTGGCACAGGGCGAGACCCCGGACGCGGACGAAGTGTTCAACGTGATCAACTCGCTGCGCAAGGTGTCCATCATGTACATGTGCCACAACCTCAACGACACCAACATCTGGGACTCGCTGTTCGAGGACCTGCCCAAGTGCGTGAAGGAGAACGAGACGCAGATGCCGCCGCAGGTCAGTACTTCATTAAACACGCCATGCGTCTTAATGACGTCATTTGTACATGATAGCTACTGCCACTCCATCAAAATAATTATTTGCGTTAATGTCAACTTTGACAGAAGACTAATTACTACTAATTTTGTAGATAAATAATAAACAGTGCCACATTGTGCGAGAGGAACACACTACCAATCAGTTTAGTGGTATTGCAAAAGAAACTATAAGGCTGACATATAAATTTAGTTTCTACAAAATTTACAATTTGAAACTCATCTGAAAGTCGTGAACTCGTGACGCGCTCTGATTGGCGCTGAATGTCACTTGACCTTGCATAGCATTATTTTGACGCAATTATTTCTCAAAAATACAAATTAACTAAACTCATATACAAAATTAAATTGATTTTTGCTATTTTTAGCTCACAATCGTTCTGCAATATTCATAAGGTATTTTTATTACTGTCAACTAGCCTATTGTCGTTTGAAAAAAAAAGGAAAACAATGGGCACTTTCCTTGTGGACGTTTGGACGAGAAAAATTTTATGAAACGTAACTTGAACATAATTATGTAGTTTCATTTGCCTATTTACTTATAAGTCAGTACGGCCGGCGATCGATGTTTTTAAAAGTACGGACATTAAAGAATTTGGGGTCATATTTTATGTTATCTGTGGCATTTTAAATTTGTTTTTTCAGTTTAAAATTATGTAGAGAAAATACCACCGGAAAGCCCGGACCGTAAATCGAGAGAATGAAAATTAAGAAAAAAAAAAATTTTTTTTTGTTTACTTGTCAAAAATAGGGAGGCTACATTATAAATCTAAAAAGTCGGTAATGACGTCAATTTACCGGTTTTTTAAAGTAAAATTGTCAAATCGATTTCGACTTTAGAAAAAGTATGGAGAGCTTTAGGAACGTAATGAAGCGAATGCGTTCAGAAATCTATACTAATATAACAAAGTTGTATTTGGTTTTCCCTTCTACTCTTACACACGTTGTCTAAATTTCTTTTTATGTACTCCTCTATCGCACGTATGGTGGAAGAGATTTCTTTGGAAATAAGCCTAACCTTTTTACGGATTTTTATGTTCCTTTCTTGTCTGTATAAATAATGTACATAAATGGTAAAAAAAAAACTCATTTTTTATTGTGTCGGCGGTTTTTTTTAAATTTTTAATGTAATGGTAATAGTCTCATCCCGGTCACAATATTCTGTTTTTTTGCTAGTTTTATTTGCAGAATAGGGATGGGTGTTGCGACGACGAACCGTTTACAAAGACCGTTTTGCATTCTGTAACGATGCAACCGTTTTGCGTCCTGGGTTCAAACAGTCTTCGTTGCACAAACCAGTCTTCGAATTACTTGGTGCGATTTTTTATTTTACGTCTATGAAAGTACAGCCGAGAATGCAAGGATTCAACTCACTTGTCCATTGCGTGGTCGTCGCGTCGTCTCTCGTTCCGCGTTCGTTTTCGTTTATAAAACAATCGTTCAAAAACGAAAACCTCGAAAATGCAATTCTATTCCATGTTAGATAAGTTTCGTCCCTCAAACCAGTTGCAACTATGATCGTTTTTTGCAACCGTTTTCGTCGTTGGGAGAACGGTTGCGTTTCGTCCGTCAAAAATTCGACAACGACCTACCACTAGTCCAGGAAGGGCATTGTAATATAATTTATTGTCAGTATATTAGATTTAATAAAGAACTATATTTTCGATATCAGCACTCTCAAGAACCATGGAAACCGTATCCATGGCGGTTAATTAACTAAGCTCTAAAACTGCAACATTGATCCTAAATGGCCTGAGTGCAGTTTGGGATAAATGCTGAGAACTCGCACAATCTTAGCCTTCGTTCCTTTGTTCTTCCTCCTCTTCTCTACGTTAACCAGCCATGTTCGGTATCGCTCACAGGCGCTGGTGTACGTGGTGCGCGCGTGCTTCTACTCGCTGCTGTGGTCGCTGCACGGCGTCGAGACGCGCGT